>OU015746.1:33178160-33205993 GCA_907169655.1 Acomys percivali
TTATTATTATTATTATTATTATTATTATTATTATTATTATTATTATTGACAGGTTTCTCCACTTAGCCTTGGATGTCCTGGAACTCACTATGTATTCCAGGCTGGCCTTGAACTCAGAGATCTGCCTATCTCTGCCTGCCTTCTCCCTCCACATCCCACCACCCAGTGCTGAGATTAAAGGCACAAATTACCACTCCAGGTGTTATTTGATTTATTTTTCTTTTTTCGTTATTGGAGACAGGGTTTCTTAATGTGTGGTTTTGGCTATCTTGGAACTTACTTTGTAGATCAGGCTGGCCTTGAACTCACAGAGGTCCACTTTTCTCTGCCTCCTGAGTGCTGGGAGTAAAGGTGTGTAGCACCACTGCCCTCTTTAGGCCAGGCCAGCCTTGAGTGTGCAGCCGCCCTACTGCCTCAGCCATCTAGGCTGCTGAGATTGAAGGTGTATGTATTGCCCAACTCTCAGCTTCATGGCATCAAAGATATAGTAAGGGAAGCCAGATGCTGGTGGTGGTGGTGGCACACACCTTTAATCCCAGCACTGGGGAGGCAGAGGCAGGCGGATTGCTGTGAGTTCAAGGCCACCTTGGCCTATAAAGTGAGTCCAGGACAGCACACAGAGAAACCTTATCTTGAAAAAGCAAACAAACAAAAAACCCAAAATAAACAAAAAATTATAATTCTAGTGAATAGATACAGATATTATTATTATTATTATTATTATTATTATTATTATTATTATTATTATTATTATCATTATTATTATTATCATCATCTAAGCTATAGTCTAGTGACTGTTTACATAGCATTGGATGTGAGCTAGAGATGTTTAAAATGCATTAAAGATGTGACCAGGGATGTGAGCATGTGTACCTACAGGGGCTGGTACCAACATGGAAATGAGCTGGGTTTTGTTTGTTTGTTTTTGTTTTCTGAGACAGGGTTTCTCTGTGTAGCCTTGGCTATCCTGGACTCACTCTGTAGACCAGGCTGGCCTCGAACTCACAGACATCCACCTGCTTCTGCCTCCCGAGTGCTGGGATTAAAGGTGTGTGCTATCACACCAGGCCCCTCCAATGCGTTTTAAGGGATGATCTTATACCCTACATCAAGACAAGGGCTGGGATATTGGTAGAATGGAAAGGGTGCCAGCCTGACTTGAGCAACGTGAACAAAGGACACATCCTGGAGGGCCAGGGCAGTTGGCAGGCCTGGTGAGTGGGCCCGAGGACTACCATGAGGAATTTGTTTTGAAGAAGTACCATCTGGCTAAATAGAGAAAGAAGTAGGGAGATCTACTGGGAGGTTTCAGCTTCCTCAAAGCAAGAGGCTCAAACCAGGGGGGCACCAGTAAGTACAGAGAACAAATGGGTTGGTTGGGTTGTTTGCGTTTTGATTTTTCAAGACAGTCCTTCTCTCTGTAGCTCTGGCTCTCCTGCAACTCAGTATGCAGACCGGGCTGGTCTTGAACTCAGAGATGCACGTGCCTCTGCCTCAGGAGTGCTGGGATCACGTGCCTCTGCCTCAGGAGTGCTGGGATCAAAGGTGTGCAGCAGCAAATGTGCATTTTGGAGTGAAAGTGACTTGACCTGTGGGTGGATTTGGGTGTGGGATGGGAAGAGGACCAGAAGATTTCAAATGCTATGAAAGGTTAAGATGGAGCCGGGCGGTGGTGGTGCACACCTTTAATCCCAGCACTCGGGAGGCAGAGGCAGGCGGATCTCTGTGAGTTTGAGGCCAGCCTGGTCTACACAGTGAGTCCAGAACAGCCAAGGCTACACAGAGAAACCCTATCTCAAACCACCCCTTCCAAAAAAGCAAATCCAAACAAAATCCAAGTCGGGGGTGGGGATGGGGGCTAGTGGGAAGGGGGACACATTAGAACGAAGCTTAATGATCAACATGTATAAAAACACTATAGTCAGCCGGGCACGCCTTTAATCCCAGCATTTGGGAGGCAGAGGCAGGTGATAACTGAGTTTGAGGCCAGCCTGGTCTACAGAGTGAGGCCAGGACTACACAAAGAAACTCCGTCTGGGGGGGGGGGCCGCGGCGGGAATGCCGTAGTGAAACCCTATGCCTTATATGCCGCTAACTTTAAGGTAATAAAAACAAAAAAGAGGTGGCCGGGCGGTGGTGGTGGTGGCGCACCTTTAATCCCAGCAATCGGGAGGCAGAGGCAGGTGGATCACTGAGTTCGAGGCCAGCCTGATCTACAAAGCGAGTCTAGGACAGCCAAGGCTACACAGAGAAACCCTGTTTCAAAAACCAAAAAAAAAAAAAAAAAAAAAGAGACTTGATACCCTATGAGCATATACAGGGGGAGGTAATCCCTCTCAGGAACAGTCATAGGGGAGAGGAATAAGGGGAAAATGGGAGGGAGGGGAGAATGGGAGGATACAAGGGATGGGATAACCATAGAGATGTAACAAGAATAAATTAATAAAAAAAAATTAAAACAAAAAACAAAAAACAAAAAACAAACAAACAAAAAAAACCACCAAAAAGAACAAAAAAGAGGGTTGGGATGTGACTAAGTTGTCTAGTGTGCACCAAATCCTGGATCTGATGCCCAGCAATACATAAAACTGGGTATAGTGTGTAAATGCTTATGCTCAGAGCTGGAAGGTAGGGGCAATTAATTCTTGGATAATAATAGGGAGTTCAAAGTCAGCCTGAGTTACAATGGTCTCAACACACATGCTCTCAACCTCAATATCTCTCTCTCTCTCTCTCTCTCTCTCTCTCTCTAATATACACACACACACACAAACTGAGAACTTGGCTTTACAGCACACACCTATAATACCAGCATTTTAGAGGCTGAGGCAGGAGGATTGCTGTGACTGTGAGGCTCAGCGAAGCTACAGATTCTGCCTTTGTTTTAAAAAAGCCAAAGGAACAGGTGAGTGTTATGAGTTCGAGGCCAGCCTGGTCTACAAAGTGAGTCCAGGACAGCCAAGGCTACATAGAGACACCCTGTGTTGAAACCCTTCTCCCCCCCAAAAGTCTAAAGGCTGGAGAAATGGCTCCCAAGCTAAAAGGGCTCCTGCAAGCCTAAGGACCTCATATTGTTTCCCTGGAGCCCACGTAAAAAGCCAGGTGGCAACTTAGCCAGATGCTCCTAGGACAGGCAGCCTGTAGTATACGGCGAAAAGAAACAAGAATGACCCTACTCAACGAGGTGGCAGTTGGCACTTGAGGGCCCTTCTGTCACTTGCTGTCAATGCTTATAGTACATCTCTCTAGTCTGTTATATCCTTTTGCTCCGAGTGAGGTTATCGTGAAGGGCTGGAAAGGTGGCTGAGCGGTGAAGAGTACTTTATGCTTGTCCACAGGACCAACGTTCCGCTCCCGCTTCCACACCAGGTGGCTCACAGCTGTCTGTAGCTCCAATCCCAGGTAATGCAACACCTTTTTTTTTTTTTTTTTTTTTTTGCTTCAGTAAAGCATTCAATGCACATGGTGCACGCACACACAGATAAATACAGTATGAAAAACAGATAACGGCAGCTGCGGAATCAATCATGTAGACAAATAGGAAAATATCTTTTTCAGGGGCTGAGGTTGTAGCTCAGTGGCAGAGTGCTTGCCTACCACATGCAAGGCCCTGGGTTCAAGGCCCAAAGCTTACCACTGCTTCCCCCCAAAACAAAACAAAAGAAAATTTCTCTAAGTCTAAAGCTTTAGCTGGGGGTGGTGGTGCATGCCTTTAATCCCAGCACTCGAGAGGCAGGGGCAGGTGGATCTCTGTGAATTCAAGGCTCGTCTGATCTACAGAATAAGTTCCAGGACAGCCAGGGCTACAAAATAGAGACTGTCTTGAAAGAAAGAAAGAACAGAAAGATGAAAAGAGAAAAAAAAGTGACTTTGGTCATAGCGGTGGCAGCACTTATGCTGCAAAAGTGAAAACACGGGACTAGCAGTCAAAGGTGACGGAAGACAGCGAACGCTTTGAGAATGAATACGTTCAGGATGGCTTCACAAAGAGACAGCTAGGCTGATGCTAGGCCCGTGAGGCCAGCAAACTCTCAAACCCTTATTCCCAAAGGTTTTTGGTTTTCTTGTTCCTCTTATTCTTTTCTTTCTTTTTTTTTTTTTTTAAAACAACGTAGTCCTGTCCTGTGACTCTGAATACATTTGTTGCTGCCTCTGCATATTGCTTCATCTCTGTCGTCGCCCTCAGGATAAATCGCTGTCTTTTCTCCACTGTCCATTGGCCTGGCCTTCTTTCCTCTCCATAGGTTCTCAGAATAAGTCCAAGTTAAACAGCAAATGGTGCTCAAGATGGGCACTAAGCAAATGTGTACTGAGGGCAAGCGAAGGTGTTTGGGTTTAGAGAGAAAGAGAAGTTAGTTTCTAGCACTTGAGTTCCCCCACTTCTTTGTTTTCGGTTCTCCCTTTTTCCTTGTCAGCTCACAGTGTTTGGCTCCTTTGGCTGGGAGGAGGCATGCTCTGGCTTTTTTTTTTTTTTTTTTGCTGGCTGGCCTATTCTATTGTTTTCCAGGCCGGGCGGTTCTGCTGCCTCTTTCAATCAATCTCCTGCAATCGCACAGCACGCCTGCAGGGGTCCTCAGAGCACCCTACACCAGGCAGGTCTTCCTTAGCTAATGTTATCTTTTATTTAAACAGAAAACAGTAGCCTCCAATCTTGTTACATAACACACCAGTATCCTAGGGTGTTAAACCAGTACAGAATCTACTGTTAGCGGGTAGGGAACCGGTGGATGTAAACATATTCAGTAATACAATATTGCAGAAATGTAACAAGTTCAAGTTTCTGGTTCCTTATTTGAAACGTTAGGGTGGGGGGAGGACTTCAGCCCTCCTTATTTATTTTTGCAGAAATGGGAATTGAACCTGGAGCCTCAAGCACACTTGGTAAGATCTGTGTGCTCCACCCTAGACCCTTTATTTTAGGTTATCGGAACTAAGGCCCAAAGGCTACAAAGGACTTATCCCAGAAAGCAGTCCTGGAGCTGGTAATCACACTCTTGCTAATCTAAAGAATGTAACGTTATCTTTTTAGCCAACGGACCTTAAACCTGTTCAAGTTTGTGATTAATTGACCCAAGGCTTTTTTTGCCCCCAGGGTTTAGACTCCCCAAAGCAGTCAGTTGTAAACAGTGACAATGCCTTACACTGAAGAGTGATACACCTACTCATAGGGGGAAGGAGTGCATCCCTAACCACCTGCCCTGCCGTACATTAACTGAAGGCAGCTTGGTTGATTGCACATGTATTAAAAAGAGCTGAGTGGGGTTACAGGTGACGTTTTGAGTTACCTGGGGACCTACCCAAACACCATACCCAGTGTAAACTACTGCCAGGTCGGAGACTCAAGTCACCTAGGCCTCCGTCAGGACCCCGCATGCAAAAACTTTTTCCCCCCATGTAACCTAGGCTGGCTTGGAATTGGCTGTGTAGCGAGGATGACCTTGAACTTCTAACCCTTCATCTGCCTCGGCTTCCAAGCTCCAAGCACTTGGGTTATAAAGCAAGAACTACCCTGCCCAGCTACCATTTGTTTCTTTCTTTTCTAAAATGTCAGTGAAAACACGTGTTTGTTTGTTTGTCTGTTTTTTGCCCCAACTCCACTCAGAATCCCAGGGCGTTAGTGAAATGGGTGGAGCGGTTCTCTCCTGTGGCAGAGAATCCTTTATCAACTTGACCTGTTTTCCTGCTGGAAGACTCTGCCCCACTCCACCCACCTGGTGCCTCACTGGACTTCCCGACTGTCAGGAGTTTATTTTTTAACCTCCTCTTCCTTGAAAAGCACCACCCCACTGACCCAGAATGCCAGCTCCTCCTCTTTGGTCACTTTAACTATTCTTATTCTATTTTCTAGTACTGATCGACCTCATTAACCTCTGAAGACCTTGGAAAAACCGTCAGCGTTAGGGACCCCAAGTCCTTTTGAAGGCTTTCCCACTGGAGATTGAATCCAGGGACACTCGCACACTAGGCAACCCCTTCCTGGTCTTAACGGGTCGAAATTACTATTAGGGCAGAGAGAAGAGAGAATTGCCTCTCTGCTTCTGACTGGGCCTGATGAAACTGGTGCTATCTTATTAAACCCACCTGCCTTGAACTCTGACAGCCACTTCCAGTAACTTAGGCTCTGGGTCAGGAATGACTTAAAAGTAAAGAGAGAGGTTACAATCCATGTTCTCCAAGCTAAAGCACTGTAAATCCCACTTCCCAACATAGCCCCCGGTCCTGGGAATCCCAGTACACCCAAACAAACAGGCTCCTATCTCCGAGAGGTCACCCACCCTAATCACCTCTCCTCCCAGCCCTGCCCGCCAGCTGCCGGCATCGGCAGGACCCAGAGCTCGCCACACTTCTCGCACGCGCGCCCCGCCAGGGCAGAGGGGTGGGTGGGGGTTGGAGGCGGGAGGCAGGGGAAGCAGGGGCGGAGTTCCGTCCTTCGCTGATTGGCTCCTCCTGGATGGGCTGCGGCCGTGCCGGACCAACCAGTGGCATGTTGCTATGTGCTGAGGCGATGGGATAGGCGCGGGGGCGCGTCTGTCACCCGTCAAGCCCCCGGCCCGGACTCCGGAGGGATGCGGAGCGGCAGTGGCCGCGGCGGTGGCGGAGACTGTGGCTTTAAGAGCGCGCAGGGAGCGCTAGAGTCAGCCGTGCTGTCCTTCGTCGCCAAACAATCTGAAGCAGCCAAGCCCGGCGCTGGCCAGACCGGGCAGCCTGTCTCCAGGTAAGGGGATCGTGGACTGGGCTCGCGTGGGCGTGGGGCGCTGTCCACTCGGGTTAGAGCTGCGCGCCCCGGGGACGGTCGGGCTCCCGCGCAGCCCGGCTCGGCTAGGGTGATGCTGGCGAGGTCCCGCGGGGGCTCCTTTAGGGTTCCCGGGGCTCCAGGGGCGGGCTGCCGGGGCCACGTGACCGGTTTGTTTACAAACACTGGCGCGCGCTCCGGGTTCGGGACTTGGGCACGACGGCAAACTGGCCAGCGATTGTTAGGACCCCCTGAGCCGCCTCTTCTCTTGTTCGGCGTGATCTCCCCACGGCTGGCACACAGTGGCACCCGGCTGTGCGGTCTGGGTCTCCATCGAGACAGTTGGGTCTGGGGCACAACGCCCTCAAAAGTCCCCGGAGCGGTTCGCCAGCCCCTGGCCAAGGGAACCGCAGCGAGTTCCTGCCTGGACGTTTCCCTGGCGCCTTCCCAGCGGCCTTGCCAAGGGGTGGGTGCGAACTCTGTTGCTAGACCCGCTGCGGGGGCCCTCTGCAGAGGGTCCCTCCCCGAAGCTGGCTCTGGCCTCTTCCTGCTTCGAGTCTCACCTGCCTGGTTGCTGTCTCTGTTACGGTGATTTTCCCCGAAACAGTGGGGCATTACTCCTGTCTCATGGCTGGCACTACTAACCAGAGGGTGCAAGTCTGTTTGTTTGGACACCTTGTGCAAAGAACTGCCTGCGACCTCTGATTTCACTTTTACCCAGTCTTTAAAAGCTGAGTGGGCATCCACCGGTTTCGCCAGCCTTCCACAATCAAGGCTGCTGGAAATGGCCAATGGGACTGCCCCGGAGCTCTGCTAGGGTTTTGCTTTTTGGCCTCCTGGCTAGTTTATCCTTTGATGCCACGTTGGAGGGTCTTTGAGCCACTGACTTGGAGTCTATCCCCCCCTCTTTTTTTTTCCCCTCATGTTTTTCGTTCTTGTAAGATGGGCTCCGTGTCCAGAGCACTAAGGCTTACTTTTTTGTACCCCGTTTACAGAGAACGTTAGAAGCACAAGGGAATTAAAGTAAATCTCATGCTTGAGGCTCTGCAGTCCCCTAGCTTGGGAGCTCACAGGATCAGATGAGTGAGATGGGGTTCACTCCTGCTTTCTTTTTGCCCCACACTGTGGTAGGCTTTACCCGACATCAGTCCCTCAGTCCTCACTCTCGTAGCATTTGATAGTCTTAACCTTTGAGGAAGTTTCATTCTTTTTATGTAATTAAAAAAAATTCTGTGGTTTACAATATAATGGCTTTATTATGACATTTTCATACATAGGTATCATTGTGCCTGGTTCATACTCAGTTATGACTGCCCCCACCCCCATTTTTATCTTGAGCTGTGATGTGGGTGGCTTTACATACCAGATATGAGTTCTTCAGCCTTACGAGAGCTGGGTAAACTTCCCCCTTGGCACTCTGTGGTCAAATGGGATGGAGGAGTGCGGGTCCTGGGCTCAGGCACTACCTCAGTTGCGTTCTGCCTTAGCTTAGAATTCAGTAACATCATCTCTTGAATCTCTTTGCTTGATTTGAAGGGTGGAAATGGGAAATAAGGAACAACATAGCATACCTCTAGGTGTGCGGCGGTGGTGCACGCCCTTAATCCGGCAGAGGCAGGCGGATCACTGTGAGTTCGGGGCCAGCCTGGTCTACAAAGCTGGTCCAGGACAGCCAAGGTTACACATAAAAAACTGTCTCTGAAGAACAAATAATACAGTTTTCCTAGCTAGGAATGGTGGGATATGACTAACCCCAGCGCTCTCGAAGCTAAAGGCAGCTCACTGCAAGTCTGAGGCCACCCTGGTCTGTATAAAAAGCTTCCAGATTTGACAGGGATATGTAGGGAGACACTTTTGTCTCAGAAAAGAAAACAAAAACCTTTCAGTTCTTTAGAACAATGATTTTCACGCAGCAAGGAATATATTATAGCAATACTATTGGCCTCCTACTGAAAAAGCTCTAGGAAGCAATAACTATTTCCATACTACCTGCAGTATATGCTGTGGTGTGTGTGTGTGTGTGTGTGTGTGTGTGTGTGTGTGTGTGTGTGTGTGTGTGTTTCCTGCTTCATTAGAAAAAGAAAATCAGTTGGTGGTCATGACTCATTAATTTTATTTCCTAACCAAATGGGTCATGACCTTCAGTTTGAGAAACATTGTTTTAGGGCAGAGGTCCTCCAGCTTGTATATGCATGATGGCCAGAGTAGTGTTTAGAAATTAACCAGTTTAAAAAGTAATATGTGTGCGTGTTTGACTTACACACGTATACGTATATATATGTATATGTATAGTGTGTTAATTACTCCAGAGATGTTTCTTTTTTCCTTTGTCTCATTTCGAGACAGGGTTTCTTGCTACAGTCCTGGCTGGCCTTGTAGTTTGGAGCACCATGTAGCCACAGGCTGGCTCACATCTGTTTAGAGGTGCTAACAGGGGGCGTGGGGGTGTAGTGCGCCCATTAGATGATGCAGGTGGTTGATTCCTTGGAGTTGATGATGACACTGAAGACGTGGAGTGCAACGTCAGGTAGATGTCCCACACATGGGTGTAAGCTTTCAGAACACTGAGCTGCCAGTCTCTTTGAAAAGTCTAAGGGGCCTGACATGGTGGTGTGCACCTCTGGTCCCCCGGCTCAGGAAGCAGAGGCAGTCAGCTCTTGAGTTCTCTGCATAGTAGCGAGTTCCAGGCTAGGTGGGGTTACAGAGTGGGACCCTCAAAAGCTTCGGTGAAGAGGGGAAGAGACTGCCTGGCAACCCTTGCACCCCGTTACGCTCCAGCTCACTCGAAGCCACTCCTCACTGTTGTGTGTGTACCCCTGGATGTTTGAGCGCGTGGGGTGGGGGGTGGGGCGGGCTGGAGATGTGAGCTGCGCACGCTGTTCAGGTTATGTGAATTTTCATTGTCGTAACAATGTTAATGGCTTCGAGGCAGTCATTGGGCCTAGGGGATTAGCAACTGGCCAGCAGAAGACGAGATTGATTTTTGTTTAATGTCTGGCTGGTGCTCCAGACTGTGTAGCCCGAGGGAAAGGCAGGCTGTGACTTTTATTTTTGATTTGGGGGTTGGGGGGTTAGGGGGGGCTTGTCTATCATCCGACGTTAATAAGAGACTCAAGTTCCCACACCTCTTCCCTCATCAGCTGGTTCTTTCCCATTGCACGGGCACAGGGTGCGCAGGTGGATCTCCTTAGTCACCTGGTTTCTGACGCTTTTTACCTCTGTCTTCAAGCACAGATAAACGTGAGCCCACCGCTGGGGCTGTACATTCAATTTCACGTCTTATTTTGTCCAAACAGGTTGGTGGAAGAGATTTCTTTGAATTAAAGCTGCAGTTTCACTTTACAAGGGGGGGGGGCACTTAATTAGCTAAATTCAGATTCTACTGTGCTGTGGTCCTTGACAAAAAAGTGTCTTGTATAAGAGCATTCACTGTGAGATTGTTTAAATTAACTCTCATAACGCTCCATTTGGCCTAGCTGCTCACATTCAGAACAACCAGTTTTGAGCATGTAGGGGGAAAAAAATTAAAGTAGCGCAAGAGTGGCCAGGATTACAAGCCTTAGGAGAGCGGAGGGGAAGGGATTGGGAAGAGATCGGGAGCTGCTTCCCTTTGTAAATTATGTCAGCGTTTCCCCGGGTCTATCAACCAAACCACTGGGTGCACTTGACAGGTGTAAAGCATCGGTTTGAATTCTAGCCCACAGTGATGGAAAGCCAGCCAGTGCCCTCCTGCCTGCCTGCCTGCAAGCTAAAGGTATTTTGTTAAGGCTGGCAAGTTTTTGACGATATCCATAACAAAAGATGCTGTCTATTTGGGTCTGTGGAAGATGGCAACCTGCCTGGGTTTCCTGGTGTCTGTGGCAAGCTCTTCTTCTTGCTCTGTGCCCTCTCAGGCTCTCCCCACCTGCCTTCTCGCCCTTGCTACGTTTCTGCGGCAACTGCGTGGGCCCTGGTGAAGTTTCTGACATGGACCATACTGTTCGGGTGAGAGTATCTTCCAAGCTCACAGGCTGTGTCTTCGGCTTGTTATGTAGCTCAAGCTGGCTCTGACCTACTGACCCTCTTGCCTCTATCACCTGACTCCTGGGATTACAGGTGTATGTCACCACACCCAACTTCAAGCCTCCCCCCTTCCTGGCTACACCTTTTTCTTTTGAAAGAGTTTTGTCTGCACGTATTTATGGCGCCAGATGAGGCGAGAGTAACAAGGGCCCCTGGAACTGGAGCTACTGTGGGTGCTGGCAACCAAACTCCGGTCCTCTAGGAGACATGATGATCTCTTAACCTGTTTTTGTTGTTGCTGCTGCTGCTGTTTGTTTCTTTGTTTCTGCTGAGATTTCCCTTTTCCAGATGAAAGCCGGGCTTCCCCCTGACTAGTTATCAACATCTCCTCACCTCTTTGCCCACAGCCTCTTTTGTTCCCTTAACTTGTTTCTTTTGACAGGGTCTCTTGGAATCCCAGGCTGGTCTTCCATTTATTATGCTCAGTCTCTCTCTCTCCCTAACGCTGGAATTGCAGGCTGAGTTCTATGCCTTGCTGAGCTCCCCACTTAAAGCTTGCTAAGCAAGCAAGCAAGCTACTGACAGCTGTGGCCCTAGCTGCCTCCTCCTCTGTCGTCGACGTCATCATCATCATCATCAAAACAAGTTTCCTACCATCTGAAACTATATTGTCTACTTGTTTACTGGAATGGAACATTGAGAGCTTTCATGCCATTCTGACTTGCTCACTGCTGGACAGCACTTGGCATTTAGTGGGTGCTGGAGAAATACCTGTTGGCTAAAAGCATAAAAACCAAAGGAACCATGCTTTTATTATTTATTAATTAATTAATTAATTAATTTTTTGAGACATGGTTTCTCTGTGTAGCCTTAGCTGTCCTCCCTTTGTAGACCAGGCTGGCCTCGAACTCTCAGCGATCTGCCCGCCTCTGTCTCCCAAGTGCTGAGATCAGTTTTTTGTTTTTGTTTTTTGTTCCATTTATAGGTTTCCCGCCTCTGAAAAGTCCATGTCGTTTAGAGTTATTTATTAAACATCCCATGCCTCTTTCGCTGACCTCACTTTGGCCCTCACTGGTTTTTTTTTGTTTCTGTTTCTGTTTTTGTTTTTTTGTTTTTCCTGACATACATTAGCGTTTCTATCAGCAACCACACATTTCATTAATACCAGCGGGCCCTACAGTGGAGCTATGCGCCTGTCTTTAGAATCAGAAAGAACCGGATAATTAGCCCTGTGACCTTGGGCCATCTACAATTCTCTCAATCTTTGGTCCTTATTTGTAAAATGGGACTAATAATAGTTGCCATCACTCAGGATTTATGAGAGGATTAGGTGGGAGTGCCGGAGAAACCAGGCCTGGCACCTAGCAGGCACTCAGTGCGTGCTGCCAGTAACAGCACTAATAGTGTGAGGTAGCGCCTCGTCTCCAGCCGGCAGGAGTGCGTTCCTAATCAACTGATTTGGCAGTGAGTGGTGGGCAACGACCAAGTCTTAATTTATATTAAGTAGATGAAGGCCAGAAGCACCACTCAAATTTGTCAGAATTAGAATGGAAAGCTTATTTTATAGACAGGGTCACACTATGCAGCACTGGCTGGCCTCACAGCGATCATCCTGCCTCTGCCTCCTGAGCGCTGGGATTAAAGGCGTTCACCACCACACCCAGCTGGAATGGAATTTAGAGATCATCAAATTGTAGACAGCTGTCCTACAACTCTTATTTTTGAATCTTTTTGGAAATTGGGTCTTCCTGTAGCTCAGACTGACCTGGAGCTCACTAGCTCCAGCTGGCTGGTCTACAGAGTGAGTTCCAGGGGCCTGGCGTAGTGGCACACGCCTTTAATCCTAGCACTCGGGAGGCAGAGGCAGGAGGATCACTGTGAGTTCAAGGCCAGCCTGGTCTACAGAGTGAGTCCAGGACAGCCAAGGCTACACAGAGAAACCCTGTCTTGAAAAATAAAACCAAGCCGGGCGTGGTGGTGCACGCCTTTAATCCCAGCACTTGGGAAAAATAAAAACCAAAAACCAAAACAAAACAAAGCAACCCCCCTACCCCCCCAAAACAAACAAACAAACACAGAATGAGTTTCAGGACAGCCAGGGCTACAGACCTTATCTAGAAAAAAGAAAACGAACCAAGTATGCTGTCTACCTGTTGTGGCTGCTCTTGTTTTAGCCTTGGTCCTCAAGCTGGGCTGACTGGAAGCTGCATGATGGGTCACCCTCTTCGCATCTTCAGGAGTGCTTGGACTGAGCGTCCTTGGAGATTCTCTACAGCCTTCTATGGATGTCTCCTCTAAAGAGGTCTAGGGAGATCACAGTGCCAGGAAATGCTGTGGCCCTTCTAAGCAACTGGTCTGCTGTTTTTTTGTTTTGTTTTGTTTTTTCTTTTAGTTTTTTTTTTTTTTTTTTTTTACAATTGGAAATTTATAACTGCTCATATTTCTTTTTGTTATGATTGCCAGGAAGTACAGAGCCAAAACTGTGGCTTGATTTTGCCTTCACAGAGGCCTGCATCCTAATCCCCCCCACACACAGTGGTAACCTTATAATTTTTGAGGATTTGCTTAAGACACAGCTCTAATTAGGTAAAGCAAAGCTCAGTGGGTATAGGGAGGTGGAGGCAGCTTGGGATGTAGCTCAGTAAGAGTGATTTCCTGCCTAGGATGCGCTAACAAGCCTTAGCTTCGAGTGTCAGCATCTTCTAAAGCAGGCATGGCTGTGCACATCTGTAATCCCAGCACTTGGTAAGTTGAGGCAGGAAGTTCATGGTCAGCCTAGGATATGAGAAAAACAAGCTCCAAGTACAGATCATTTCTTCTCTTTCTCAGGTCAGAAGTCCTGTCTATTCCCTGCACATTTTAGAGGAGTACCCACTTCTGATCTAGCCCTAAATTGCCCATAATATTTCAGTCCTAAGCACTTGGAAGGCAGAGGCAGGTGGATCGCTGTGAGTTCGAGGCCAGCCTGGTCTACAAAGCAGGTCCAGGACAGCCAAGGCTACACAGAGAAACCCTGTCTCGAAAAACAACAACAACAACAACAACAACAAATATTTCAGTCCTAAGCAAAATGTGCCTCCTCCAAGCCATGGTAAAGGAACCTTTTCAACGTCAGGTCATCTCTGCCAGCGTGGTGCAATGCTGCTGCCTGCATTTCTGCTGCACGGCTGCTCTACAGCTACAGGGCAATCCTTCCTTGTGGTCTTGACAATGCGACATGTCCAAACAAAAGTTACAGTTCAGAAGGAAGTAGGCCTGGCCGGGTCTATGGTTGCCCATGCCTTTAATCCCAGTACAGGGAAGCCGAGGCAAGCAGATCTCTTGAGTTTCAGGACATCCAGGTGACACAGAGAAACCTTGTCTCCAGAAAACCAAAAAAAAAAAAAAAAAAAAAAAAAAAAAAACTGAAAAAGCAGGGCTGTGGGTCTCTTGGTGTTTGTCAGTGAGAATGGAAGGGTTGATGTGATGATGGCCAGTGGGTGCCCCTGGGCTCAGACAGGGTTTCTGGGTGAATGGGAGATGCGCTTGGCGGTGTCAGATTGCCTTTGTTTTGGCTGATCCTGGGAGACACTGACCTTCCTAATGATTTGGAGCATTTCGTTTCTTCTCCAGTTGTGCTTGGGAATATAGTACTAGGGCTTGGAAAGGTTAGGATTGGCCATGACTGCCGGTGAAGGTTTGGAACAGTAGTAGAAGAACTTCAAAACTTGGCTAAAATGTGATCTTGGTTCTTTTATTTTCATGGGTAATAATCATTACTCAGATAATAAGGCTTTGGCAGTTAAGACATGGATCTGGGCTAGGTGTGGCGGCGCACGCCTTTAATCCCTGCACTTGAGAGGCAGAGGCAGGTGGATCTCTGTGAGTTTGAGGTCAGCCTGGTGTACAAAATGAGTCCAGGACAGCCAGGGATACACAGAGAAACCCGGTCTCCCTAGAAGTACATTGTCTAACCAGTGATGAAGGCTACAAGGTAGAAAGAGCTTAGTCATTGTGGAGATGGGGAAGGAAGGGTGGGGCTTTGGAGGTGGGGGCTGAATAAAGAGGTTCTAAGTTGGGGGGGGGACAGTGTATTCTGAAGGGCACAGAGAAGGGAGGCTATGGGATGCTTAGAAGTCATCTGACACAGGGGAAAGAACGCTGCCTGGGTTCCATTGCTGCAGCAAGGGGCGCCTTCATGGAAATAAACTTTGACCTCCATTCTCAGTAGAACTGAATGACGTTGAAGAGCTTGGAACAGTGGCTTGTTGGCACTGATTAAAATGTCCTCACGCCTTTAATCCCAGCACCTGGGGAGGTGGATCTCTGTGAGTTTGAGGCCAGCCTGGGCTACAAAGTGAGTCCAGGACAGCCAAAAAATAAAACAAAAAATTGACATATACATTCATTCTCTCTCTCTAAATCCCTGCCTTTTGTGGTGTGGTCTGGGCTGACTCTGAACTCCTGAACCTCCTGCTTTTACCTCCAAAGGCTGGAATTTGAAGATTTTTGGTTTCTTCTGGATTTGAGGAAAAGGTTATCCCCACACCTAACTATAGCTTCTAACTACTCCATTTATAAGAACCAAACATTAGTTTTTTCTTGTGCCTAATCTGTCACTTTTCCTTCTGCCTTAGGCTGTCACCTAGTCCCTTCACCGCTACTTTCCCTCAGTTTGGCAATTACTATTGTTTTATGTGTGTGAGTGTTTCGCCTGCATATGTGTCTGTGCCTGAAGAGGACAGAAGAGGAGGTTGGATCCCCTGACACTGAAGTTTTCTTACAGATGGATGTGAATCCACCATGTGGGAGCTTGGGGGATAGAACTCAGCTCTGGAAGAGCAGCCAATGATCTAAACCCTAGCCATCTTTCTGTTTCTGCAATTTAATATTGAAGAATTGAATCTGATCGTGTTTCAAGAGAATTCGGCATTCTCAATCAGAATCTGAATGAGAATTTGACAGAATTCTCAGATACATTATATCATATTATAGATATGTGGTGCATATCTATAATCCAAGCACGTAGAGGTTGGAGGATTGTTTTGATTCTGAACAGGCCAGCCTCAGCTATGTGCTTGCCTTGTCCCCCTCTCCCCCCATCACCTTAACCTAACAAAACTAATAATTTGTGTGTGTGTAATAACTTTTATTTATTATATTTTTGTGGTGCTAGGAATTGAACCCAAAGCCTTGGGCCTGGCAGGCAAGCTAAATCTGCCACCAAGCTGTGTCCCTAGTCGAAGGAATAGACTTTGAAAGATTTTCTTTTGCATTTTGAAGCCCTCCACCATCCCTATATTTATATCTTATATTTATACGTCTCTAGCCCTGTATTTTTGTTTTTGTATTTTGAGGCAGTGTCTTACTAAGTGTCCTACACAGAGTGGCCTTGGCCATGCTGTCCTACCACATAGCTTGTAGAGTCCTTCATTGTTTAAGCTCTGTGGGGCACAGGAATCAAAAATACATTTCCAGAGTCCTCTTCTGGGAGCCAGAAGGCTCAGGGTTTCAAGGTCACCTTTGGCTACACGGCCAGTTTAAGGCGTCCTCCTGTCACCCAGGTGGCCTTGAACTTTGACCCTCCTGCTTCAGCTGTCCAAGCACCAGGGGTTCAGGCGTGTGCCCACAGCCAGTCTGGCTGAGCTGTCTGGCTTTGTACTTCATGCCCAGCTTTTGGGACGACCCATAAACTAGCTTTGTGGAAGCTTCTTAGATGGAAAGGCTGAACTGGGAAAGCGCAATCTGTCTCCGAGCACCAGGCCTGAAAGGAGAAAGGTTTGTCTTTTGAATAGGGTCTACTTGCTATTTCCATACAGAGAAGCCAGAAATTCATCATGGAGTCTGTCTGTCTGTCTGTCTGTCTGTCTGTCTCTGTCTCCCTCTCCTTTCCCCCTACCCGTCTCCTCCTCTCTCCCTCTTACACCTCTACCCCACCCCATATCCTGAAATAAAAATCTATCTATCCATCTACAGGCTGGCGATCGAAAGGCACCCTTTCAATACTATCTCTTCCCTTTCTCTTACATTTTAAAAGTTCAGTTTCCGGATTCCGGGTGTGGAAAGGCAGGGGGCTCAGCCACAGACGGGGTTTATGTGACCTGGGGATAAAAGTGAGAAGGCCAAAGGCTTGCTGGCAGCTGAATGACAGCATTCTATTGGCAGGTCTGGGATGGGTAACTTGTAGCTAATTGGGGCTCCAGCTGTGCCCTGGAGACCCATCAGTGCGCTCAAGGTCACAGCAGTGCCCGGCCTCCAAGACTTCCATTAACTCAGCAGGTAGTTCCAGTTTGGGGAGCCCAGATGTGATCACAACACATAAATAGGAGTGAAAATGAAGATGGTTCTGAGAGCTCGAGTTCTGAGGGGACCAGACTGGAGCTGGATGACAAGGAGAGAGCTCTGGCTGTGTAGCTTCTGAAGAGAGGCCATACTGTATCCTTTGGGGAGTGGAGGAGTTGGTCATATTTGGTCTTCCTGTGTAGCTAAGGCTGGCCTCGAGCTCACTTGTCTTGGCTCGCCTCAAGCCTACAGCAGCGCTCTTTCCTCCATCTCCCGAGGTTTAGGGTCCCAGACATGACTACTCCTAGCTTGGCGCATTTTCTAAAGCTGTGTTCTTAACAGGGCTCCTAAATGGCTGTTTCTCATTATAGTTCAAGTATAGCCCTGCCTCAAGGCAGAAGGATGGGATAGGTAGCGCTCTGGGTCACAGAGCGTAGAAAGAATGTGATTCGTTTTGTTTTAACCAGGATTGTCATTTGTGAGCCCGATCAAATACAAAAGGCTATTACTTAAGGGATGGCAGGGTTGGCCTGGAAGGAAAAAAAAAAAGTGCAGGTTGTTTGGGACCTCTCCTGTTCAGTAGAGGCAAGGTTGAGGGATCCTTTGCCGGCCCTCACCCAAGCCGGACACAGGGCTTATCTCTGTGGGTTCTGTAAGGGCACCCTTGGAGAAGAAGGTACCTAGGTTGGAAGTCTCAGAGCTTCTCGGCTCTGGAAGGCACCTATAGCCTGGGCCAGGTCAAGTGAGAAGCTCTCATGGGGTACAATGGAGTATGAAGGCTCAGGGAGGCAGAGCAGAGAGGTTCATGCCGCACAGCTCATGTGGGCTATGACCTCATAGTGCTGAGTCTTCCAGCCCTGGTGACTTGGCCACTCAAGAGTTAATTGCCAAGAGTTAATGGTGAGTCCCATTAATGTGTGTAAGAGTGTGCAGGGCCATAGGAGCAGCGCAGACAGGCTAGCTATCTTTCAAGACTCCCTAGTGCTGACTGCTAAGTCCTGTAGAAGCTGCTATGAAGGACGGGTCAGGAAACTGCCCTGCCTTGTGGGATAAATTCTTTTTTTTTTTTTTTTTTTTTTGGGGGATAAATTCTATCTCAGAGAAAGATGTTCTCTGTGTGCGAGAATGGGGGGCTGCCAGGTCTGCTTCGGGGTTTGATTTGTGTTGGGTGTTAAGGGATGAGTGGGCACTTACAGGGTGTGGGAGATAGATTAAAATACGGCAGGTAACTGAAATGGTTTGAAACAGCGTAAGGTGGCCTATTGGGTTTGGAGTGGAGTGGGGAGGTGACGAAAATATATAGGGTTGACTGGGGTTCTTGGTCCCACCAGAGTGGTTTGGACTGTGCCCTGTAGTCTGGTAGGAAACTAGTAGAGGGTTTGAAACACGAGAGCGATGTGGCCAAGTTGTGTTTGGGATTCTAGAATGGAGCCAGGCGTGGTAGTGCACGTCTTTAATCCCAGTCCTCGGGAGGCAGAGGCAAGTGGATCTCTGTGAGTTCGAGGCCAGCCTGGTCTACAAAGCGTGTCCAGGACAGCCAAGGCTACACAGAGAAACCCTGTCTAGGAAAAACAAAAACAAACAAACCAACAGAGAAGAAGCAAGGACAGTAGTCCTCTGGAAGGACAAGCACCTGTGCAGGGCTCTGGTGAGGACTGCCATGGGTGATAGGATTAAGCAGCGCAGCCAGGGATGGGGTGTGTGTAGCTCAGTGGTATAGAGCTTGCCAGGCATGCCTGCAGCCCTGGGTTTGGTCTCAGCATCATAAACAAACAAACAAACTCCATCCAATTAACCAAGAACAAAAACTAGAGTCGGTTAGGGGACCTGAAGTATAAAAAGGGGAGAGAAAGGAGTTAACCTGATTCGTCAGGAAGTCTTTAAGGAGGAGAAGTGGGGTTGGGTGGCAGACCGTCCACCTGCCCAGTGTGTGCAGGGCCCAGGGTTCCCAGCATGACAGAGGGGTGGAGAGAAAGGATGCAGTGAAGATGATAGTAGCCAGCCTGTGGGGAAGAGGCAATGATGGAGCTTTTAATGAGCTACTTCTAGGGGCTGAGGCGATGGCTTGGCAGTTACGAGCACTTGGGCTTAATCCCCAGGACCTACCTGGTGGTTCAGAGCCACCTGTAACTCCAGTTCCAGGGGATCTAGTGCCCTCTGGTCCCTGCAGGCACCAAGCACTCTTGCGAACACACAAGCACGAAGGCAAAACACTCAATACATATAAACAAAAACTACTTACAAGGGCTAGTGAGGTGAGTCAGTGGGTAAATGTGCTTTTTTTTTTTGTTTGTTTTTTTTTTGTGCAAGCATGGTGAACTGAGTGTGGGTCAAACAAGCACACATACATACCCACGGACACATACACATTCGCACAGTAATAAAGTTACATTTTAAAAATACACCATCTGAGCCTGGTGGCGGCGGCGGCACACGCCTTTAATCCCAGCACTCAGGAGGCAGAGGCAGGCAGATCTCTGAGTTTGAGACCAGCCTGGTCTTCACAGAGAAACCTGTCGAAAACAAACAAATAAAAACAAAAACCCAATACCTGCAGGGAGTTGAACCCAGGGCGTCATGGGTAGGTAAGTGACCTATCCCTGAGCTTCATCCCAGCCTAGTGTCAAGTGTCTTCTTGGGTGGGAATTTACCGAACGTACTCTTTAGAAAAGGGGTCAAAGGCGCAGAAGGCACATCCGGAGAGCCGCCAGCCTTAGGCAGGAAGTGAAGCCTAGGCAGCCTTGGTTTTGAGATAGAAGACCTTGCTATATAGCTCAGGCCCACGAGGGCTCGCTTTATTGTTTATGCCGGTCTTAAACTGAGTGATACAATTATAGGTATGCACAGCCCTGCCCATCTCAGTCCGTAAGCTTAAGGAGAAGGAGCGGAGGGGCCTCACCAAGGCTGAGTAGCGTTAGCGGTGAGTAAAGTTTCATTGCTTGCCACTTGCTTGCTCAGAGGCCCATGTTTTTTGTTACTCAATCTTGATTGTGATTAATGATGGTCATGAAGCATTGCCAGAAACTTCCACAGCTCTTCATTCTTCTTGAGTCAGCATTGACCCTAGGATCCAGCAAGACCATCCGAAATCCACGGTCTTGGCCCGTTCTGCTCTGATCCTCCTGTCAAGCTGTAATTTGTTTATGTCTGTTTTCTCAGATGGATGCTCCGAGGAACAAATTTGCAAGCTAATCACATGATATGAACTCTTGTGATAGAGTTGGAAGATTTTTGTTTCTGAGACAGGGTGGCCGAGAGCTCTATGTGGGTTGGGCTAGCCCTGAACTGCAGCAGCCCTTGCCTCTCTGCCTCTGAGTGTGGGACTATAGGAATGAGCTGCGATGCCTATTTTATTCTGGGATTTTGTATGTTAGGTTTCTCATTCTTTCCTGCCCTCACAGCAAAAATTCAAAAATCTGTATACTGGTTGGGCAGCTTTTTTTTTGGTTTTTCGAGACAGGGTTTCTCTGTGTAGCGTTGGCTATCCTGGACTCACTTTGTAGACCAGGCTGTCCTTGAATTCACAGTGATCCACCTGCCTCTGCCTCCTGAAATTGAGCAGTTTCTTTTCTTTTGCTTCCCCAGGCTATGCGGTTCAGTAGTATTTTAGCAATTTTAAGACCACTCATTTCAAGCTGGGCTTGGCATCCTTATTATTCGTGAATGTATGTGGTGTATACATACATACATGGTTTAAAAGAGTGTGTGAGTGTGTGCACTTGCATCAAGTGTTACTCGTGTGTGTGAATGTGTACACCCATGGAGGCCAGAAGAGGTTGTTGGGTTCACTGGGGCTGGAGTTAGAGGCAGTCGGGTCCTTCTGCAAACCCAGGTCCTCTAGGGGAGCAGCAGGGCTCTCACTGGGCCATTCATTCAGCCTGTCTTAGTCACTGCTCTATTGCTATGATGAGACACTGTGACCAAAGAAACTCTTATAAAAGCATTTACTTGGGGGCTTACAGTTTCAGAGGTCACTTTGGTCATGGCAGGAAGCATGGTGGCAGGCAGGCATGGCGCTGGAGAAGTAGCCAAGGCCTTTATCTTAACCACAAGCAGAGAGCAGAACACTGGGCCTAGCCACCTCCTGTAACACACCCCCTCCAACAAGGCCATACCTCCTAATCCTTCTCAAATAGTGCTACTGACTAAGCACTCAGATATATAAGCCTATGGGAGCCATTCTTACTCAAACTACCACACAGCCCCAACGTTGTTATTTATGTGTATAGGTGTTTTGCCTTCATGTATGTCTGTACATCATATGTGCATGGCACACACCAGAGGTTAGACGGCATCAGATCCTTTGGAACAGGAGTTGGTGTGAGCTACCATGTGGGTGCTGGGAATTAAACCCAGGTCCTCTTGTAAGAGCATCAAAAGCTTCACTGCTGAGCCATCTCTCTAGCCCAACTCTTTTTTTAAATTAATGATTTATTTATTTATACAGTATTCTGCCTAAATGTGCCTACACACCAGACGAGGACCCAGATCTCACTATAAATGGTTGTGAGCCACCATGTTGTTGCTGGGAATTGACCTCAGGACCTTTGAAAGAACTGATAGTGCTCTTAACCTCTGAGCCATCTCTCCAGGCCTCTAGCCCAACTCTTGTTGTTTTAATTAAAAAAACAAAACAAAACAATTTAAACCCTAGATTCTGAGCCAGGCATGGTGGCGCACGCCTTTAATCCCAGCACTCAGGAGGCAGAGGCGGGAGGGTCGCTGTGAGTTCAAGGCCAGCCTGGTCTACAAAGTGAGTCCAGGATGACCAAGTCTATACAGAGAAACCCTGTCTCGAAAAACAAAAACAAACAAACAAAACCTAGATTTTGCATATGAAGAACATGCATTTTTCCCCTCCCATCACCTTCCTTCCCCATCTCCCAAGTGCTGGGATTAAAGGTGTGTGTTACCACATCCAACTAATCTATTTAAAATCTTAATGTATGTTATATACATTTTTGGGTTTTTTGTTTTTTTTTTTGTTTTTTTTTGAAATGATCTCTGTAGACCAGGCTGTTCCGGAACTCAGATCCCCCTGCCTCTGCCTTCCAGAATGCTGGAATTAAAGGGGTACACCATCATATCTATCCGTGTGTACACATTTTTGTTTTTTGAGACAGGGTTTCTCTGTGTAGCCTTTGGCTGTCCTGAACGCACTCTGTAGACCAGGCTGGCCTCGAACTCACAGCGATCCACCTGCCTCTGCCTCCTGAGTGCTGGGATTAAAGGCGTGCGCCACCATGCCCGGCCCCTCCCTGTGCACACATTTTGTAAGTTATTTTAAATTCATTTTAGAGATGTTGAGATCTGCAGCCGAGTGCCTTAGTGTCTTCAGACTAACCTGAGAGCCCTTTGCATTATTTTCTGTTGCGGTTGTAGAGCAACTTGTAATATCTGATCTTCTTGGTAGCCAGCCCCAGCAGCTTCTGCGCAGTACCTAGTAGTCAATGTCCTGCACATTGCCGGATATTCTGGGGAACCGTCTCTTTTTCCACGCAGATGTTCTAGCAGATGTGAGCTCCCCCAGTTACTGACTTACAGCCAGTTGTAACTCCTCTTCCAGGGGCTCTCACGCCCTCTTCTGGCCTGCAAGGGCACTGCACACACAGTGGTACGCACATGCACACGCACACGCACACGCACATTACGATCGGGACGCAAGCCTTTAAACACAACAACAAAAACTTTAATGAGACGAGGAGCCCCAGAGACAATGGAGGATTGTCATATGTCAGATACTTGCCCAGAATTAAGGCCAGACAGACCCTATATCCAGGTTTGAAACGAGTGGTTGTCTGTGTCTCTGAAGGAACATGGCTCCTTGCTGTCCCAGCTGGGCCTTTTTACTTGCCACATGCATTCGGAGTTCTCTGTGGTCCAGGGCTATAAAACAGGTGTCTGAAGTGTAAATTGTTGGTTTTGGAAATTGAGGCAAGGTCTCACTCACTATGTAGCCCTGGCTGGCCCAGAAATTACAACAGAGACCAGCCTAGCTCAAACCTGGAGCAGTCTTCCTAGAGTGCTTGAATTTTAGGCCTGCTCTGTCACACCCAACTCATGACAGTTTTGTTAGGTTTTTTTTTTTTTCTCCCCTCCCTGTTGTTTGTTTTTGAAACACAGTCTTACTATGTACAGGCCCTAGCTGGCCTGTAAGTCTATGCAGCTTCCTAACCACCGAGAATCAGCCAGGGACATTGGTACCTTTGGTCTTGGTGGAGGTGGGTGGGTGGGGGTGCTTGGGGGGTGGGATAAGAATAATAACTCCTGTGCCTTTTGCTCATGAGGACTGTCGAGAACCATGTGCCTGGGGCTGTGTGTGACTGTCCGTCCTTCTAATCATTTCAGACTGAAGGCAGCATTTCCTCCTCTGAGGCATGTTGCCCAGTGTTAACACAACTAGCGAGAAGAATCCAGACCAAATCCAAGCTTACCTGCCTCCAGGCCCTGTGTGCCTCCCCTTCCCCTCCCCGCTCTGTAGCCCAGGCTGGCCTCAAACAGATGTCTTCATCTTCTTGCCTCAGCTTCCAAACACCAGCTTTATAGCACCGCCATGCCCTTGGTTGGCTAAGTCTGAATGGACAAGTCAGAGCTTGGTGAAGAGACAGGAGAGGGTTGTACCAGACTCGGGGGATGGCAACCAAAGTGTGGAAGTGTGAATGTGTGGTGTCTTGGAACCATGGGCGGTTCAAGTTGTCCCATCCAAAGCGGCATCATTTTGTTTCCACTGACCACTAAAAATAGCTACAGTTTATGTGTGCCAGCCCTAAGGAGCACACGGTCATCTCATTTTAATACTTAAGGGAAGGCGAGGGTCAGCAGTTGAGAAGCTTGCTGAGTGTCCCCAGCTAGGAAGGAACTGAACTCATTTCTGGGATTCTAGAACCTGCTTCTACTTACCTTCTGCCTCCTCTCTGTTAAAACAACAACAACAACAACAAAAACAGCACAGGCACACGGTAGGCGCAGTCCTGACTTTCCTGAGGCCACTTCCACCACCACCCAGCTTCTGAGCCTGTTGTGTGATGCTGCCTGGCTTCTGGGCCACCTCTCAGGTTCCTGATGGTTTAACTAAAGAAAGAGCAATGCCAGTCTTCCCTCCCAGTGACGCCTGGAAGGGATAGTTTTGAATTTCAGTTGCTACTGTGACTCCCCATGGGAATGACCTGTCAGTCAGGAGGGCCTGCGTTCCCTGTGCCGTCGGCTCTTGAGGTGGTAGTATATCTGAGATCTTTGTTTTTAATCATAATATTTCACATTTTTCTTTCCATGGCGGTCAGCATGAGCTAGCTGGTGGTGGTAGAAGGTCTCCCATTAATTTCCACTGTGGATTATTAGTTCACTTAAAATGCTGTTTAAATTGTACACAAGCCCCGAGGGCTTTTGATTATTGTTGGAAATCAATTTGGCCTCGCAAAAATGCTCAGCAAGTTGGACTCTTGTAGCCCTTGCGCACGGTGGCACCATTAGCAGGACTAAAGTTAAGAAATTAAAATGTGGTGAGGTCTATAGCCCTGTATACACTTCTCTCTTCAGGAAAATCAATGTATTTTCTTTATTGAGAGTTAAATCAAGCAATTTAAACCTCCCTTAAATGACTCCATGGCGATTCTTGCCTGTCAACTTGACTGTTGGAAGAATTAAAACCCAGATTGTTAGGTACGCCTATGAGTATCGTCCCCCCTCCTCCCCCCACCTCCTCCCCACCTGCAGAATTTCTCTTGTGTAGCCTTGGCTATTCTGGAACTCTCTCCTCTGTAGACCAGGCTGGGCTTGAACTCAGAGAGATCCAGCCTGCCTTCCCCACCTCCACCCTTCAAATGGTAGGATTAAAAGCTTGTGCCACCACCACCCAGCTAGGGATTTTTCATTTGAAATTGGAAGACCCACTTTAATCTGGATCTTTGAGGTAGGAAGACCCATCTTTGCTCTGGGCCCACAGCTTCTTCTGGGAAAAGAAAGCATTTTGCTCTTTGTGTGCTTGTCCTCCTTGGCCAGTCCATTCCCTCACTGGCATTAGACTTCTTCAGGATTCAGGCCTATGCAGAAGGCAGCGGAGACACCAGCCCCTGCACAGCTGCTGGATGCTTGGACTTTCTGTGGGTAGGCAGCCGTTGTCAGGCTAGCTAGAGCACAGCTGTGAGCCACTCTGCTGCCATATGAGCTCTGTCCCTCTAGAACCCTGACTGCTCCAAATGGGAAGGAGAACACTAGGTGATTAGGTGCTTCCCCCTCCAACCCCCCCAGCACCCCTCACCCCCCCACACAACCCCTCCCCCATCTGGTGTCCCTCTTTGTTTTCTATTTGGCCTGCGCTCTTTCTAATTAGGTACAGAACGCCTCTTACCACCACCGCTTCACCGCTCTTTATTCCAAGACTGTTTATTTTTAAGAGAGGGGGTATGCACGTGTGAGTGCAAAGGCAGCCCTTGAGGTCAGAGGCATCAGCTCCTCCGAAGCTGGAGTTGCAGGCTGCTGTGAGCCCTCTGCAGTGGCGCTGGAAGCTAACCCTGCCGGAGCTCATGCTCTTAACTCCCGAGCCATCTCTCCATCCACGTTGTTTGACTACTGTTCTTGTCTCTCTTTCCTTCTAGGTTGTCCTGGACCAGTTGAGCATGGCACTATTTCTAATACTTTCTGCCTCCCTGCCCAGGCCCCCGCCCCCAACAAGTCCCTTCTTTAGGGTGCTTGTGAGATGACTAAAGAGCAGCAATGCAGGTCTTGATAGGGCACAGCTTAATCCCAGTGCTATGGAGGCTGGGGCTTCTAGATCAACGCCAGCCTGGTTTACATAGGGAGACCATGTCTCAAAACCAAACTCACCCATAGCCCAGTCTTTCCAGGGTTTTCCAGCATCATGCAGCACGATGGTCGCTCAGCCATGGTGAGGTGTGTCTCATGGGTCCATGCTTGTGACTTCCTTAGCTTCCACTAGATGCTGCAAACACTTTTTTTTTCTGTAGAAGGAGCTGCGAATTCAGTGTTTTTTGGATTCAGGGCAGAACCGGGAACCTCTGCCTGTGTACTTTTTTTTTTTTTTTTTTAAGGCTTCCTACAGAGGAAAAGTGAGAAAGGAAATAATTCTACTCCAGGGAAATGCATAATTGAGAAGCTGTCTGCGTGCTTGAGAAAATGCACTGTGTGGCCTTTATAAAGAAGAGAGGCTGCCAGGGCCATGGTTTTCCTTTCTCTCCTTGGTGTTTGTGTAAGACCGATGGATTCAATGCTGCTCATCCTGACCACTGGGGTAGCCAAGGCTGTGGACTTGGCATTGATTTGGCATAGACAGCTGGGCATGGTGCTGGGCACTTCCAACCCCACCTCCATGGAACTGAGGGCAACAGGTTCCAGGCCTGCCCAGGCTATGAAAAAACAAACAAACAAAAACCACAACCCATGCCATGCATGGTGGTGTACATCTTTAACCCCAGCACAAGCACAGGCAGAGGCAGGTGGATCTCTGTGAGTTCAAGGCCAGCCTGGTCTATAAAGCAATTCCAGGACAGCCAGGACTATTACACAGAGGAACCCACAACCCAGATGAAACAAAAAGAAACTACCCCATACTCCTGCCCACCAATAAACAAAACAGCATTTGCCTCCTTTCCTGGTATTTTTGTCCTTGCTAACAGCAGGACAGGGATACTGGAAGTATTGAGGATATGTCAGGAAACCGAGTTGGAAGCGTGGGGGAGAGGGTCACTTAGCTCTTTTCAGCCTTTGGTCACAGGTCGCAGGCTGAGCACCCCAGGCATCTGTACCTGTGGCTAAGCCTAACTCTGAGGCACAGCCTAGGGTGTCATGGCCTGCCTCTTGTCTACTGCCAGCATTTCTGTGTTGGTGTAACCCAATTCCTCATCTCTAACAGGCGAGAGACCGATCAGGCATGACATCGGGTCCTGGCCCCTGTGGGTTTGAATCTGAACCCCTTCAGAAATCAGACAGGCCACAGGAGAGATGTGTGTCGGGCACGGAGCCCGCTTGGCTCAAGGATTCGCCGAAGAGGCACGTGTAAGGGGTAGTGGCCACTCTTGTTCTCACTGTAGTGCTGGGCAGTGGTATTATCCACTCAAAAAAAAAGCCCAAATGTGATGGCTGTGGTGGTGGGAAGAATGGCAGGCAGGCAGGCAGGCAGGCGGGGCGGGGGCGGCCTCCTACAGAAGACCTGGTCTGCGTGGATTTAGAGGAAAAAGGACATTATGATTTGCAGGGCTTCAAGGCAGGGTTTCTCTGTAGCTTTGGCTCTCCTGAACTCTTTGTAGACCAGGCTGGCCTTGAACTCACAGAGATCTCCCTGCCTCTGCCTCCCCGAGTGCTGGGATTATGGGCGTGCGCCACCGAGCCCAGCTGCAGGTTTTCTCAAGTCCAGACGGATCCCAGACAGTCCATCAAGGAAGAGCTTGTTTTATTTGGTCGTCCCCCATCCGTGTCGTTCCCCCCCCCCCTTCCTCTAAATAATTCAGTCTTCAAAGCACGTTGCAGGTGTTAATTACCGCTGCTCTCCTGGGAAGGTAGGCAAGTGGGAACGCCTCCCCTATTAGTGAAGTCTGCATAATAGACAGGTGTCAGAGCCTCACGTAAAGAGGTGCTTTAGAGCCCTCCTCCCCATTCTTAGTGTCCTGTGTTCCCAGCAGTGAGGGGAAGGTGGGACCACACGCATGATAGGGGAATCTTTTATGGGAAGTAATGGTGGAGATGTGAGAATTAGGAAGAAATTCATTGCTCTTATGATTTTTCAAAAGTGAGAATGTTAATGCCGTTGATTGAATTCATTTGCTTTGCCTTTTAAAACACACACACACACACACACACACACACACACACACACACACACACA
>OU015746.1:33208500-33251903 GCA_907169655.1 Acomys percivali
GTGTGTGTGTGTGTGTGTGTGTGTGTGTGTGTGTGTGTGTGTGTGTGTGTGTACACATACATTTCCAAAATAAGTGTTTCTATCTAGGGAGGAATCCAAGCCACCATTTTAACACCAGAAGCGTTGTGGTGCAAGAAGTCAAGGCGCCATTTTAGCATCTTCTATGTACTAAAAACAGCTACCTGACACTAAAGACAAACAAACAAAAAAACACAACAGCTATTCCACTAACACTATGGCTCTAAGGTGAGAAGACAGTCACATGTTATGACTGTGAGGAAGCTGAGACTCCTCAAGGAGGGTCAGCAGAGGGATTACTGTCTGCAGGCCTTCACTAAGAATGTCTCAGTGAGGTGAGTCTTTGAGCTGGGCCTGAAAAGGTGGGGGAAAGTTGGACACGTAGTGATTGATGATGGTAATGGCTTCCGAGCTTGAATCCGCTGTGTTTAGTCAGGTGTTCAGGGCCTTCGATAGATGGTCTCCCACTAGACACTAAGCAGTTCCGTGGGCATGCTTATAAGGGGAATCTGGAGCCTCTGCAAAGGCAGCCCCCCCCCTTTACCTCCTCCCATTAATCCATCTGCTTCCTGACGTTGTCCCCTGATCAGAATTCGACTCGTGGCAAAACCTCAGGAAATGATCAAATAAATGGACAGATGGAGTCTGAGCCTTGGGAGAAGATGAGGAACAAGCAAAAAAAAAAAAAAAAAAAAGGCTTCCTTGGCCCCGTGTCCTCTGTCCTACCCCTTCTGGGGCAGGAAGGCGCGTGGGTCTAATCCAGAGGCAGCACAGGCTTTGATTTCATTGGCTGTGGCCAGTGCACAGATGGGGTACATTAGAGCTGGGTGATTTAAAGAGTTGGGTGAGATGCCTGACCGGGGAAAGAGTGAGGGGACCGTGCTTGGCATTGTACAAAGATTCCTTTATTCCCCGCCACAGCCACCCCCAGCATTAAATAATCTATACATTCTTATGCACGGCTGCTTAATGGAAAGACCATTGCCCCGGCCCCCTCCTTGGAAAAATGGGCCTTTCTTCTCATGGCCGCCCCTCCATTTAGGAAAGTTCAAGGAGAGAATGTCCCTCCTGTTCTCCCCTCTCCACGCAATCTCCTGTGTGGTTTCAGAGTCTGCCCAGGAGGATTTGAGAGCCGGGCAGCAGATAGCTGCAGTGGTGCAATTAAATGAGCCTTTGTGTTTGTGCTTGTAATAGGGTCTTTAGTCAGAGAGATGGATGTTTGTTTGGGGGGCGGGGAAGGGGGGAGAGCAAAAAAATAAAAAAAGTCTGCTTTTATTATGGAGAAAGAAACACAAAGATCCAGAGGACCGAGGCCACTTCAGGCTCCCTGTCAGCATGGCTTAAGCCATCAGGGAAATGCAGCACTGTAAAGTTTTAAACAGTTTGAACGTGTTGGTTCTGGTGGTGGAAAGCTCTGTGCTGGGCCCGAGTCCTTCCCAGCTCACTTTACATACCCAGGGGCCAAGTTGCCAGCAACCAGCTGTCCAACCTCCAAGTCTGGTTTCTTACTCATAAACTGGGCAAGATGATAGTCGCTGTGTTACTGGTGTCTGAAGCCCGTGAGGGCTGTGGCAACAACGGGCTGTCAGCAGACTGCCTCCTGAACAAACAAGTTTACTTCTCATACTTCTGGAGGCCAGAAAAATCCCAGATTTGGAAATTTGGCAAACTCGGTGACTTGAGGTTTACTTTCCAGTTCACACATGGCTTCTTGTTACTGTGTAGGTTGACGTGTGGGAGGGGCAAAGGCTCTTCCTCAGGCTTATTCATTTATTGATTTTGTGTATGTGCTTTGAGACAGGCTTGCCGAGTTGCCTCCCAGGCATACAGGGCATGCGCCTCCGTGCCTGTCTCATTCTGGCCCCCTTTAAACCGATAACGATCTCACTTATGAGAGCTCTGCCCTCGTGGCTTTATAACGTCCTAAGGGCCACACGTCTCAATACACCTATTTCAATACGATCGAGGGCTGGCATTCAGACCATATCAAGTGGCAGGTAGGTAGCACTTAGTGTGTGCCTCCGTGCGCTGTCTCCATAGCGAGGCATACCTCACAGGAAAGGGAGTAAGCCTTAGCTCACTGGGCTGCCACACAACTCAGACAAGATCAGGGTAGTTTATAAATGACAAAGCTCTCTGCAATAGGAACTTGTTCCATTTCTTCCCTTTGGCCTTATCATCCGAAATGGTTGGAGGGATATTCTGCTTAGTTAGTAGCCAGGGGTTTTCCGTTAAGATCTGGTGCCTAGGCACTGGGTGTACGGAAGGCACAGTTGATGGCCCAGGGTGTCTATAGGAAGTAACGCAGCCTTTGCATTGTGGAGGGAGGGGAGGGAATGTGCTGAGAGGCGCCCTGCAATCTCTTGCTTAGAGGGCACTGTGGCCCCACATGCTGGGGTGTTTGCCTGCAGAGGTATTTTGAGTTGGCACGGAAGAATCGCTCTCACTATTGTTTCTTAGTGTTGCCAGCCCCAGCCAGCATAGAAACACACTTCGGTTATAAAATAATAATGGCTCCCATTGGATCAGTGAGTTTTCCTGCCTCAACCTCCCAAGTAACCAAGACATATAGGCCTCCTGTGGCACCAGGTCCAGCTCCACAAAGCAGTTTGTGTGGGGGCCTTCCCTCAGCTGTCTTCCTGCCAACCCTGAGCAGCAGGGCGTTTGGGAACTTGTGACTTCATCCCAAGACCTGATCCTTATCGGAAGGGCAAGGTGGGAGGCTGGCGGGTGGGGGTCCAAGGCAGGTGGAAAGAAGACATGTTTTGCTCATCACCCAACCTACTTGTTGGTGTTGGGTCTGATCTGTAGGTCTGATTATTTCCTGGAGACAGAGGTATTCCAGAACCGCAGACCAGCTGGTCTTAGTGAGGAAACAGGTCAGGGTGAGGCAGTAACCAGCCTTAGGTCAAACTGCCTCTGAGCCAGGGGTCTCTGTCTCCAGTTTGGGCCGTGTGTGAGGAGCCCATGTGGGAGGGTTATGAACTGACTTGCCTTTGTGCTTCTGTCAGTCCTCCTGAGGCACAGTTAGCTCCTTGTGGCACGTTCCTCAGGCTGGCTGGGGTGGCATTTGGACTCTTCCTGCCGAAATAGTAGATGTGGCATTGCTTTGAGAAGAGAGGCAGGAGGGCAGTGTGTGCCGAGGCTGTATTGCTGTAGTGGCTGCTAAAGGGCCAGCCTGTCCTCAGTTTCCCACCTGTGTCTCTGAGCCCTCGTGTTTGACAGCTGTGGGTCCCAGCAAGGCTTAAAGGTTGCAGACACAGTGGGGTGCCGGCAAGGCACTACAGAGCCCTGTCCCTTCCTGCTGACTCTCCTGTCAAAGCAGAGCTTCGTTTCTCCTAGTTTCTACTGCCACCGTTTTGTACTTTTAATAAATACTCTAAAGCAGTGGCTCTCAGCCTTCCTCACGCTGCGACCCTTTAATACAGTTCCTCATGTTGTGGTGACCCCCAACCATAAAACAATTTCCTTGCTACTTCATAACTGTAGTTTATATCCGGTTGAGAGATTGAGAACCACTGCTCTAAAGTATTAAGGTCCTGAGCAGAGATGTATTTCATCAGTTGGCAGAGTTTATTTATTTATTTATTTTTTTAAAATTATTATTATTGTTGTTATTATTGTTATTGTTGTTATTATTATTGGTTTTTTGAGACAGGGTCTCTCTGTGTAGCCTTGGCTGTCCTGGACTCGCTTTGTAGACCAGGCTGGCCTCGAACTTACAGTGATCCGCCTGCCTCTGCCTCCCGAGTGCTGGGATTAAAGGCATGCGCCACCACGCCCAGTTGACAGAATTTTTAAGCTAGCATGTAGGAAGCCCTATATTAGATCCCCAGAACCACAAAAACATGGCGGTCTGCCTGTAATTCCATCACTAAGGAGATGGAGACAGAAGGATTGGGAAGCTTAAAAGTCATCCTTGGCTACCTAGCAAGTTTGTGGCCCACTTGAGTTGCACGAAAGTCACGTGACGAATATGTGCGCATACGAAATGCCCACATTTCCTTTTCTTTAGGTAAACCTGAAAGGTGAGTAGACATTGGGTTGTTACTTAGGGCACTGTGTGCTTTTCCACAGAGCGTAGTAAAGCTCAAAGAACATGTCCGCCTAACAGGGCTCCCACTGACTATTCCCGTAGCGTCTCTAGCTTGCAAATTATGTTGAATGTGTATGTGGTGTGTGTGTTTGCCTGAATGTATGTGTACTATGTGTGGATCCCCTATAACTGGAGTTATTTATGGTCCTGAACCACCCTGTGGATGCTGGGAACTGAATTCTGGTCCTTTGCAAGACTAGCAAGCACTCATAACCGCTGAGCCGTCTCGCCAGCTCCTTGCAAAATTTCCCCCCCTAATTCAATGGATGTGTGCTGTATTTGTGTTTTGTTTTTTTTTTTAAACAAAACATTGAAATGAAATTAGTATTTCTGTTGACAATGGGGAGAAAACAGGATTGACGTTAAATGTATAACTACCCAGTTCATAAAGGGTTTTAAGAGTCCTGGGCTCCAGTTCTATCCCTGTAACTAAAGGGCTCATAACAGGAGGTTGAATCATTCCTGTGTGACCTAGTAATAGGTTTGTTTCTTTTTTAAGCACTCTCTGCCTCTCTCTCTCTCTCTCTCTCTCTCTCTCTCTCTCTCTCTCTCTCTCTCTCTCCCTCTCTCTCTGTTTGTGTCTGTCTGCCTGTAGGTGTGTTTGTGCCTACGTGCCTGTGCTTCCGTGTGGAGGCCAGAGGTCAGTTTTCAGTATTCTTCCTCTCAGCTGCTGTCCATCTTGTCTCTGATTGGCCTAGACCTCACTGATCAGGCTTTCCTGAGCAACTGACTGGAATCTCCCCGCCTCTGCCTCCCAGTTGGAATTACGAGTGCTCACCACCTCACCTGAATTTTTTCCCCACACCCAGCTTTTTACATGGTTCAAACCAAGGTCTCTCTTGCCTGTGAAGCAAGCCCTATATCTCCCCAGCCTGAATGCCTTAAAGGTGTGTGTGTGTGTGTGTGTGTGTGTGTGTGTGTGTGTGTCTGTCTGTCTGTCTGTCTGTCTGTCTGTCTGTCTGTCTTTGTGTAAGTAAAAGAAGTCTGAGCTGAAAGATCTTTGAACCTTGGTTGGATTCCAGCCCCTTGGAACCTGAAAACAGTGTACCATATAGCCTCTTCAGGGTGAGGCAAACCACAGACGAGGCTGCTCTTCTGATGACAGGGGTGTTCTCTCCGCCTGGCTCTGCAGCAGAGAGGAGATTCCTCTCTTCTACGATTTCATCAAGGAGACAATAGGTTCATTCCTTGGAAAGTTTGTATCTGACCTGAAGTTTCTCCCGAGACAGTTACCACCAGTATGATGACATGTGTGTCCCATTAGCCCGGGTGTTAACTTAAGGGGATGTCATGATGTCATTCCTAGCTTGAGCACAGCTCTTCAAGATGGTAGATTTTCGTTTCTCTGTGTAGCCCTGGCTGTCCTGGATTCATTTTGTGGACCAGGATGGCCTCAAACTCATAGCGATCTGCCTGCTGGGATCAAATGCATACGCTACTATGCCCGGCGGTAGATTTTTCTATTAGTAAAATATGATTTTAGCACCATGTGGCAGGTTTTCACTAGGGAGTTTCAATTTAGGGTCTGTGGACTGACTAAAGGAATCATACACACAGGTGTATTTCTAAGGAAGATGGCTTCCATCAGATATTGGAAGTTGTTGACTGGTCAAGTAAGAAACCAGCTGATCCCCTGTCTGCATAGAGAGTGGGTCTGGGTGTCCCTGAAACAAGTACCTGTGGACCAAGTGTGGTAACACGTGCCTGGCAACCCCAGCACTTGGGAAACTGAGGCAGGAGAACATCACCCCCTGTGTTTGGAAGCCTGTAGAAATGGATGGGAGGGGCAGGCTGACCAAAGGCCGTATGGGAAGCCTGCAGGGAGAGGGTTAGTGTGTTGAAGGAGTGGATTGAAGGCAGGTTGTTGGAAGTTGAGGCTTCGTCCTGTTGGGAGTTTGGTGTTTTCTGCAGACTCGGTAACTCTTGGCTGTGGCCAGCTTGAGGTGTGTGTTGCTGTGGTGTGGAAGGCTAGTCCTCTGGTGAGGGAGGGGCTGAAGTGGCAACTTGCTTATGTCCACCGCTTTGCTGCTGTGGTCCGAATGTTCTGGAAACTGCACAGTAATCCAGCACCCCACTGTGGACTGCTACTCGGCAGAGACTATACACACAGTCAGCAGTAGAAGCCGCACACCCTTTCACTTTCAGGCGTGGACAAGGGGAATCAGTGCTGTTTCTCACTCTCTATAGGAGAGTCAAACTGGCCCCTTAGTCATGGGCGCTCCCTGGGAAAGGGAATGACCTGGCACATGTCACTTCACTCACTGGTCTGTTATCAAGGGAGCTCCGGGAACCCGAGACTGAGGATAACCTGTGTCTCGCTGCAGACTGCAGGGGACAAACACAGCCTGCTCAAATAGGATCCTCTTTCTGTGTAACCACACTTTAAATACCAAAAAGAGATGTTGACTTGACCAAGTGGAGCATGTCCTACAAGCCTGCTCTGTGGGTTACAGATAAATGTGTACCCCCAAGACTGAGCTTTACAGCAGTTTTTCCACACTCATTGAGGCCACACACACACACACACACACACACACACACACACACACACAGGGGCGGGGTTAGCCCAGGCTGGCCTAGAACTCCCGTTAATGTACACCTCAGACTTGAAGATACTCTGCTTCAGCCTCCTGCTAAGACTTGAGGTCGGCACCGCCACTGCTGGCCAGCAACTTCTCAGGAGTGTTTGTTCACGCTGGAGAACAAGACTTAGCTCTGCGACTGCTCTAGCCCGGGCTTTTGCTGTGGCCTCTGGAAAGACAAAACTGTCCCGCTGCTGGTTTGGCTGCTAGGTTTTGGGAGCTTGACCAGAGTCCACTGTTCTTTACAGTTCAATGATATTTCATTTCTTTTATCACACCCCGCCCCCACCTTTATGTATGTATCAGTGTGGGCCGGGGATCCTGTGCCTTAGCCTGCCTGGTGGTGGGATTACAGGGGCGGAACCCTTGCCCCAGCCTGAATAATACTTCCTTTACCACTTGATCAGGTGCTAGGGAGGAGGAGCTGAAACCGACAGGATTCCTGCAGCGAGAGCCAGTGGTGTTAGTAGGTGGGATGTTGGGATGCAAGGCTCATTACAGACTGTAGCAGAATGTTTCTAATGAGACTGGTTGTGTGTCCAACTGTTTCAGATATGTTTCTCCTCCCCACAGTTTACAACAGCCCTTCTAGGTAGGCATTAAGTGGCATGCCCGAGGCCAAGGTTACAGAGAAGCCAAATAGGCCACTCTGGATCCGCCCACTTCTTTTCACCGCAGCCTGAGCAGCCTGGGCAGCTCCTTTTGGCGTTGGCTGACCAATGGCGGGGTAGAAGTGCTGGTGGCAGATACTGCCCTCTGTTCAGACACCATAGCCCATGCTGGGGGACCTTCCTTGTTTCTTCACTTAATTTCCACACATTGGAGGGGTGGGGTTGAACCCTGGAATGAAACCTAGGCCCTCAGCCGCTAGGCAGCCACCTTGCTGCTACTTTAGATCTCTGCCCATTCTCAGCTGTGGTTGTTTCATAGGAACTCTGCCTAGCCGTAAGAGCCGGTCCCTCCCTTCGTGCTTTGTGCCTGCTTTGAATTGCTGCAGATCTGCATGGTGTTTTAACCCCCAGCCCCATCCCACTCAGTCTCACTGTGTAGCCCAGGCTGTGCTGGATCCTCCTGTCTCAATCTCTTAAGTTCTGGGCTAATGAGCCCATATCCCCCACACACCCACAACCCCCACAACCCCGCCGAGGCGCTTTCTTTCTTTTTTAATTTATTTTTATTTTTATTATTTTTTTTTCTTTTTAAGACAAGGTCTCTCTGTGTAACCTTGGCTGTCCTAGACTCACTCTGTAGACCAGGCTGGCCTCAAACTCACAGCGATCCGCCTGCCTCTGCCTCCCGAGTGCTGGGATTAAAGGCGTTGGCCACCACCGCCTGGCTATTTGCCTCATTTTCTAATGAGGTTCTAAGTGCCTTCAGAACTTTTGAACCCAGTGCCTTTGAACCTGAACCTTTTCGGTTTATGAATTAGGAAACCATGGCCCAGAGAGAAGAGTGGCTTTTGACTTTACTACCTTGCACATGACAGGTGCTTGTAAGTGCCGGGTCCAGCCCCAGTGACATGAAGGTGTCAAGCCTGTGGTCTTCCAGGGACGGCTCTACTTGGGCTCTTCCCCTGCCCCATGTACCTAAATAAGTTCAGGAAGCTAGACTGTCTAAGGTTCCTTCAACCGCCCCCCCCTTCTGAATATAAATTGTAGCAGAAGCAGATCCAAGGCTGCCAGCCCCCCAGTGTTCAGTGTTCACCTGGTAGCGTGCAAATAAGTGACTTTGGTGTAAGCGACAAAACAAGAGTGAGATAACAGGAGATCATGTGGTTGGGGTTATTTTTAAGGGAAATTCAATGACATCATCGGTGGAAGTTAGTGTGTGCAGTGTGTAGCTGTTGGCAGTAGCTTCTGCTATTCTCCCATCAAGATTTGCTGAGTAAAACCGGATAGGAAGCGACGTTCAGGCATAAGCAGGGGCTGGCACTCTGTAGTTTCCCTTCTGTAGTGCATGCTAGTCATCAGTCGTCCCCCGTGAGGCCTTTATGCTTGTAGGGTCTCTTTTCTTTACAAGTCTAAGGTAACTGAACACCGGCACCACCGCGGAGCAGTGCTGCTCTGAGGCCCGTGGGCAGCACAGGGACTCCCGCCTTTCCTTCTAACCTGTCCAGTGAGTGTAGCTCTTTGGCTTGGTTTTGCTTTGAGCCCACCTTTCATCCAGTCACAGAGATGTCAACCCACTGTGACAACCGCTGCTCTGGCATCTAGAAGAGAGGGCTTCCAGGCTGGCGCTGCGCCCTTGGCTGTGTGAGTTGCGTGCCATTTTGCCTCATTCTGTGAGGCTGCAGGCTGGGCGTGGGGCGTGGGGCTCTTTTGAAAGGAGATATTTTCTTTATCTCAAAAAACAAAAACAAACAAACAAACAAAAAAGCAAAACAAAACTGATATCTTTGTTCCCAAAGTTCAGCGAAACTCCTGAGCGGGGAGGGTTTGACCTGGTGATCCCAAGTATTATCTTTGAGGGGGTCAGAGCTGCCAAACTCTGTTCTCTCCCCTCCCAGGCCTATGGCTGCTCTCTGGGCACTGAGTCAGAGGATGGGGGTAGGAGATAGCTCCACCAGCTGCTGCTAAAAACAGCATCATCCACTGAACACGAACACACTCTCTAGACCACAGTAATGCCGGGGCATAGCAGGTGAAGTTGGTCCCCGCTTCCCTATGGGTCCCTCTCTTTTGTTGGGTCTTATTGGGGCGGGGCATCAGAAGGAAATTGGCCTTTTTGCTCCACATGAGAGTCAGGCCCCATTAAGAGCATCCATCTTCCTTCCTTCCTTCCTTCCTTCCTTCCTTCCTTCCTTCCTTCCTTCCTTTTTTTTTCTTCTTTTTAGCAGCAGTTTCTGAGCAGATGGATAGAGATACATCCATGGGTGTGGAACAAGAGCGCAGCAGGAGGCTTGCTGCTCTAAGCCCATCCCTTAGTGGTTAGACTCAGGCAGTGCAGTAGCAAACAGAGACAAAGCCTTGGCCTCACTGAGCTGCCTCACAAGGCCCTTCAGCTACATCGTGGGTGTCAGCCACATTGGGGGAGTCCTCCCCTGTGTGAGCCTGGTCCTGGAGATTATCTGTGGTGCTGAGAGGCCATCACTTCCCTACTGCTGTCAGTTCAGATTATGCGGCCGCCCCAGTGCATACAGCTGTGCTTCTGCCTAGCCTGCCGTGCCAACCTCTGCACTGCTGTTTGCTTCTGTTTGGGGAGGCTGTCTGTTCTCAGGGCTGGGTCTCTCCCTCCTGGCTAGTTAGTGGCTGCTTCACCGGTGACTAGACCTTCTGAAAGTTGCCCAACTTGACCCCTTTTCACTTCAGCCATGCTGAAGGCTGCTCCGGACGACAGGTAAGGTTCTAAGGAGCCTTATTCCAGACAGCCTCACCTAGGGAATGCGAGGGAAGGAGGCAAATGAAGTCATATTTCTTCATCCTCCCCCTGCCAGGAGAAAGAAGGAACGCAAAATATATCTGTGGAGGAGGAAAGCTCCCTCCCTGCTTGTCCGCTTCTGCGTCTTTGTGAAAACAACAGGCCATTCCGCCCTGGGCACCGGGGGTGGGGGGTGGGGTGCTGGGTAAGTACACGAGGAAGGAGGAAAGCCGATAAGATAAACCTTGGCACATCTAGGTCACCAGGCTGCTGCCAGCCACCTGTGTGATTGGTCACCTTGAAGCTGACAGGGGGATGGACTTTGGTTCAGGGCTAGACTGGCTGACTTCCCACGCCTTGGTTTATTCAGTAAACATTTATTGAGCACCATTAGGTGCCAGGTCATGTGCTAGGGGTTTTCAGGCTCCGGTATGTCTCTAACAGACTAGTATGGGTCCCAGGCTTGCAAACATCACTAAAAAAAGAAATGACTTCATTCAAAAAACTGAGCTTGCAAAGGGGAGGTGGGGGGGGGGGTGAGGAGCCTGTCTCCAGGAGGGAGGGGCTCTCCCAGAGTCTCGATCCTCTCTCCTTTGGGTTGAAGCCAGGGGTCTGCAAGACTTTCTGTAAAGACCAGATAGTAAACATTGGGCTTTGCTGAGCCCACTCTCTTAATGGCCGGCCTCTGTGGCACTAGAGAAAACATCAACAAGCCAGAGTGGCAGAGCTCCACCAAAACTTCATTTACAAAAAGAGCTCCCAGGCTTTGCTAACTCCCCGGTTGGATGTTTGAGATGACTCTTGTGAAGTGGGTGTTGGGGGAAGTGGCCCCACAGGACTTAAAGAAATCTCCAGTTGGCGTGGCATGGATAGTATAGGGATTGAGGCAACTGTATGGAAAATTCCATTCCACTGGCTCGACTTCATTCCCACCATAGGTTAAGCTGGTGACCAAGCCAGACAGTGTAAACAGGCTCCTCAACGTCACTGGGAAACAACTGTGCAGCCCTATTGGGTAAAGAACCAGCGGCACCATTTTCAAAACCCTGATCTGAAGGGTGAAGCCACTTCTGCTTTGGGCCTGCCTTTGCACTAAATCCCCATTGTTGCATTGGACCAGTCTGTTAACCTCCCTGACCTCTAAGCATGCAGGGAACACTGCTGGATGGAGCTCCAAGGCTGTTGAGGTGGCAAGAGTATAGTTAATGCCTGTAAGATAGCCGGTGTCCTCGTGCAAAAGACAGGTGGCTAAGCTGTTAAAAGATGGGTTGAAACACGGGCTGTGCATACCAGATTATTCTGTTTACTGTGCAGATGCGTTCTCTAAAGCTGTGTGCATAAGACAGGAGTCTGCTCTCAGCGTTACTTAGAGGAAGTCATGCATGGGGAACACAGGCAAACCAGATGGGGCAGAGCAGGTTTCAGGGAGGCAGGAGGTCAGCAGGTGTGGGCCACAGAGGGCGAGCAAAGAGTTTAGACTGTAGGGAACCACCAAATGGCTTGAAGGGAGGGAACAATAGGATTTGATAAGAAATGGACAGGAATATTGTAACATGGCCCACTTCAGGAAACTCCGGCTTCCATCGGCTTCTGTAAACTGTTACGGCTGAGGGTCTCGAGTTGGCTGATAATGTATAGCAGTTGGTAAAGCATTATGATGTATCATGGCTGTTTATAATCAATAAAAGTGAGCTCCATCCCTGACGATGCCATCAGCTGAACAGCAGTTGGTAAATCATTTGCAAACCACAGGCCATGGCAGACCTTTATAAACGCTCCCTGTGTGGCCTGGAGGCTCTGGGGCCTGGGCATTCTGTCTACGCTAATGTCCCTGACTTCTTAAGGAGTCAGGCTGCCTGAATGATTAAAAGCTGTCACCCAAAGCCCCACTCTTAGAAGGTCTTTCTGTTACTTAAAAACAAAAATAGTCATTTGTGATGTACACCCAGTGAGTTTGCCTGTGCAAGAATATGTAGAAGGAAGGCCTGGAGCTCAGTAGCATGACAAGGCTGGCCAGCTGTGAGAGCCCTGAATCTGCCTGTCTCTCAGCCACCTCCTTCCATCTCCTCCTACCTACACACTTCTTCCTGACACTTAGGTTATAGGTGTGCCCTGCCAGGCCCAGCTTCCCTGTGGGTGCTGGTGGCTTAGGACACATTGACCACTTCACCACCAAACCTTCTCCTTAGCTCGGATTTAGCCTTTCAATGACAAGATCTTATTTCTCTTACAACCTTTGTTTTTCTGTCTGTGTGTGTGTGTGAGGGGGAAAGTATACAGCCGGGTGTACCCGCTGTGTGGAAGACAACTTGGCATTCTCCAGTCTCTCCTTCTACCACGTAGGTCCTGGAACTCAGGTCGCCAGACTTCATGGCAAGCACCGTCTCACCAACCCTTAGGTGTTTTTGAACCCATGCTCCTCAGCAGGGGTGAAGAAGTTACCTTTCTTAAATTGTTGGCTGGTTAGCTCCCTTCTTTCCTGAAACCAGACAAGAAGAGGAAATCTCGAGTCAGCAGACCTTGGGAGCCTTAATTAACCGTGTTCCAACTAGGTCAGGGGAGCGACCTTTGGAGTCCCCCCCCCCCCAATGTATGCTTCAGCTCACTGGAGCAGAGTTCCCCCATCACCGAGGGGTTGGGAGTCCAGCACCCAGCCAAGGGAGTGTGTTTCTGTGGAGCCCAGGCTTGCCTATTCATCACCCCCACCCCTTCCTCCCTGGCACTCTGGTTCTGCCGGTGCCGCTGTTAAGTCGCCCCAGTGCCCAGTCTCCTATTTCATATCCTCAGGCCCAGGTCCTGCAGCCAGCCAAGTGCTCTTTCGGCTCCCCTTTCCTGCTTGCTTCTCACTGATACATAAGCTCCCAAGAGGAGGAGGAGGGACGGCAGAGAGTTGGATAGCTGCTGCCCACCCCACTCAGCCCCCAGTAGGCCACTTTGTTGGTGGACACAGTGCCCTGAAGCTCTCCAGTGCCGTGTTGAGTAGGGTGGTGGTGACTCACTGCCTAACTCTAGGCCTCTGCTGGCCTATACTGGCATATACTGCTGGCATATACTGAGGCTTTGCCTTGGGATGGAAATTGGAGGCTGAGGCAAGAGACAAGGCATCTCTGTTTGAGGTGTGTGCCTCGACCAGAGCGGCTCCCTGAAGCAGGCTCTTGTTCTGCATACGCTGGCCTGGTCATGCCAGATTCCCCTGTCCAATTCCCTGGGCTGGGCTGGGCTGAACCGAGACACTAGTGTGGCTGAGACAGGAGGAAGAAGCCAGCGGACAGAATGTTCCTGTTTTTCCAATGGGCCTACTGCAGTATATAGCCCAGATCCCTGGGAACAGAACCTGTCCTTTTTCTATGCTTTCCATATACTGAGGAAGGAATGTGGTTTCCGCCCGGCTGCACTGGTTTTAATTTACCTTTCTGATGGGACATGCGTGTGTAAACAGAGACGGCACCATGAGGAAGTCCGCACAGATCGCTTTACAGGCCTGCTCTGGAGAACAGCTATGTGCTCTAGGCAGAGACTCCCTCCCATTACCCGGTACCCCCAGACCTGATTATAGAGGTCACCAAGGTACCTCTAATAGAGTTGGTAACCCAGTCAGTCTCAATTCGCTTTCCCAAGGAGTGATTCCTCACCCATGGCTCTCAAAGAATGACCTTGCGGGTCTGGGCCAGAAGGACCCGGATGTAAGACCTTGGCCTCCACATTGGTCTTGAGTATCCCGAGACTGTTTTCCAGTGTGTATAGAAAGGTGGTAATTAAATGTTTGTCTCGCAGTAACCCCAGCCTCTGCCTTCTCCCAGGAGCCTGAGCCCAGGAAAGATGATTAAAAATAGATCTGAGGAGTACTTCCTGCCTGGCAGATGGCTGACAGCAAATGCTAGGGCTTGTGGCTGACCTTTCTTCTGAAATCTGCTCTGTGTTTCCATGATGCTAATTGAGTCCCTTGCTAGACCTAATCAGAGGCTCTGTCAGTGACTGCAGAACACCAGGGCTCACTGTCCTGGCTCAGCTTATGGCTGCAACATGAAAGAGCTGCAGTTTGTGTGGAGACACCCACTCCTTGGTCCAACTGGCCTGTCCTTGTTTTAAAAACTAACAAGTTCTGCTTTCACATTGACTGCCCTTCTGTTAGATATGGCACACCCTCTCCGCCCCCATCGGTGATGGAAGTTGAGGAGTCAGGGAGCCGTAAGAACGCCCAGTGTTTGGACACACACACAATAGACAAGGCTCACAGAACAGTGTGCAGAGGCCTGCAAGGGGCCAGCGCTCCTCTCTGGGTCAGAGCAGCCCAGGCCCCAGGCCTTTCCTCTCCCATCAAACACAGTTAATACAGATAATTCTACCTATGTAGGCCCTGGGTTAGAAGAATTAAGAGTGCTTAGGGGCCTTCAAGATGGGCCCAGCAGCTAAAGGTGCCCGCCGCCAAGCCCCTGCAGCCCGTAGGGTGGAAGGAGAGAACTGGTTCCTGGAAATTGTCCTCTGACCTCCGCGTGCACACACACTCCCAAAATAAATGAATACATGTTTAAAATTCACAGTGAGATCCTGTCTTGACGGTCTTGACAACTGTTGGTCTCTATGACATGTAGACAGGGTAGGTTGTGGGCCTCTGACTTCCCTGGCTTCTTAGCTTAGATTTAATCCTTTTTTTGCTCCCAAAGAAAGCCCTCTCCTATCGACTGACCCGGACAATGCTCCAGTTTGTCCTCTCCAGGCCAGACATCTTCTCTAAACTCCTTTAACAGCCACAGTGTGCTAGAATGTTTTATTATTTGTGTGGGGTTTTTTTTTTTTGTTGTTGTTGTTGTTTTTTTGTTTTGGTATGTGTGTCTCCTGCTTGGCCAGATTGTAATAGGCGACTTCAAGGACAGGACAGAGATGACTAGCTAAAATCCTCCCTGATACCCAGGAGGTCTTGCAGCTTTAAATAAAAAGCATTAGTATGTTGTTCATGTGACCACGCTGCGGGGCCTGAGCCCTTCCCTCCCTCCCTGGCCATTTAGGCATCCTCGCTTCTTTAGACTGGCACCTTTTCCTTTTGACTAGGAAATGTCTTTCCAGTGCCTGATGATTGACTCACGTGAACACAGTACCTTCATGTTGGCCCAGGAGGATAAGCACCAGATTCATGTGGCAGGAATTTCAGTGTCGCATCTCAGCATTGAGAGCCCTAGGCAAGAGATCCTCAGATAAGTCAGCCAGTGAGCATCGAAGACGAAAAGAGGAAGTTTACAAACATGAGTGAAGGTCAGAGATGGTCAGCATGCGAGTTGATGTCTAGAGGTTTGCTGAGTAAGAGACCTTCTCAGGCCCCTCAGTTGTGCCTCTGTGAGCATTAGGGACACCATCCTCTGTAGGGCAGCCTGTGGAGTCTTTCCTGGCTTGGGTAGGGGCAGACCGGTTGTTTATTCTAATCTAGTTATATGTTCTAATTCTGGGGAGCCAGAAATACCAAGAGTCTTTTTTGTTTGGTTTTGGTTTTGGTTTTTTCCAGACCAGGTTTCTCTATGTAGTCTTGGCTGTCCTGGACTCACTTTGTAGACCAGGCTGGCCTCAAACTCACAGCGATCTGCCTGCCTCTGCCTCCCGAGTGCTGGGATTAAAGGCGTGCGCCACCACGCCCAGCTCAGGAGTCTTCATTGTGTGTGTAGCCTTTGCCTTTTAAGTAAACACCCCAGGTGCTCTACCTGCCCCCGCCCCCCACACATGGTTTTACTATGTAGTTCTGGCTGTCTCTGAACTCATGTAGATGCAGTTTGGAACTGAGAGATCCACCTGCCTGTGCCTCCCCATGTGCCCCACTACACCTGGCTCATTTTTGAGCCCGGGCCTTTTTCTGTAGTTCAGGCCAGCCTGGAGTTCACTGCTTTCCCAAGCTTCAACCTCCCCTTCCACATGTTGAGGTGACCTTTTAAGTACCGGATCTGACTTCATAACTGTATTATTCAGCTCTCCAAAACCTAGTCCCTGAAGGTGTGTAAATGCAGAGGCCAAAGGCAGGAATATGCTAATACAGTATACGATAGACAGCTGCCACGGCGGGGAAGAACACAGTCACCAGCCCCCTTTAGTTTGTACAGCCAACGCGAAGCACAGTTAATTGTAAGAAGCAAAGCCGTGTACATTGATAACGCATTTCAAGGAGGAGAAGGAGGTATTGCCCATTTAGGGCTGAAAATGAGACACAGAAGCCAAGAGATGGGGCGGGGAGATGCAAAGCAAAGTTATATATAGAAAATAGAAAGGGCAGTTGAAGGAAAATGGACAGTGTCATCATCCCATTGCACAGAGGAGGAACTTGGGACCAGAGACACTCGAAGCTCATGACAGGAATTAAGTGCAGGCTTGCTCAAGTATAGTCATGTGTCAGCGGAGTATTCTGAGAAGCTTGGCCCTAGAAGATTTCAGCCTTGCACAGACGCCACAAACCTCTACTCTTAGGGAACTGCTATTTACACACACACACACACACACACACACACACACACACACACACACACACACACACACTCACACTCTCTTTGAGACAGTGTTTTATTATATATCTGAAGTACGTGCCAGCCGACCCGGCCTTACTTCTTTCAGTGCACGAAACTGCCGAGTGTTTAGTCCGTTGGTGCTTGATGCCGACAAGAAGAACTTCAAATAGACAGCCCAAAGAATGAAAATAGCACACGATCCTGTGCTGGAAAATTCAGGCAGCGGTGAAGGAAAAGGCCTCACTCAGCTCATTTGAGGAATTTTGGCAGGAGCCGTTGGCTGTAGAATGGGTTGACGCAGAGGCGGTGAGTTCGCTCTAAAAAGCATTGGGATTCAGTTGTAATTTGGGCAAGAACCATGCGGGTCTATAAAATAAGATAACGACCCAAGCCCTTGGAGGGCTTCCAATGCACTCACAGCACAGCCCACGACAGGGGCTTTCAAGGGACCGTGGTTACTGCAGCATTCGCTGTACAAGTCCCAAGCAGTCTCCTAATCCTTCTCTGCCAAGGAAAGGATTTTTTTTTTTTAAGGAGCTAAAAAAGCTAAAAGCTAACTTCTTAGCTTTGAATTATTTATTTCAAGTATTGTGAAGTAATCATTCAGTAGTGAGCTGGAAAAGCTGGTTTTAGTCTGGGGCGTACAACATTCCCTGGGTGGTCCTCAGCCAGCCTTAAACATTTTAGGCCCATAAATCAAGTTTTTTGTTTTCTTCTTCGTTTACTCAAGAGTGAACGAACTCTGAAGCGTGTTCACTGTAACACGGTGCATAGGAAGCTGTATGGTAAGCCAGAATTCGAGTTCATTAATTTACAGTGGTGTGCTTAATCCTGGAGGCTTGGACTGCGTGTTATCTTCCTTGAAGGTAAACTCACTTGAGCGAGAGAATTAAATTTAGACCCTTGTAAATATGGCACCAGAGCAGAGGCATTTGACTAGCCTATGAGATTTCATCAGTCCTGACAGACTGGCCCATCCCTCTTCATTAAAGAGACAGCTTTCTCCAGGGAACATCTGCTGGGGAAACCTTGGGACCTAAAGTCAGAAGCCATGGGCCTTACATCCTGTCCTTGACTTGCTGTGTGAAGCTGGGAGGTTCCTCTGGGCTCTGGGCACTGCTCTGTTTTGGAGGCAGAGTCTGTAATGTGTACTATACATCCTGGAGCCCGATATACACGTGTTTGAGACCAATTCCTTTCTGCTTAGGAAGCCATGCATACAGGGCTGTCCTCACTCCATATTCATTCTCCCCCAGAGAGAGAGCTGGAGAGATGGCTCAGCCATTAAAGGCTAGGCTCTCAACCAAAACTATAACACCGACTGCCTGAGTTGCTATGTGTTGTTGTTTGGCCATCAACCACTTTGTGTTTTCTGCATCTGTAGAGTGGGTGGGTGGGGTGGTGTAATTTAACTTTCTCATCTGTATTGCTTAGAGGGCTGTGTTCAGATCACAATTTGAATCCTGCACGGCACATAGCAAGTGTCACTTACTGTGTGTGGCTCTCTCCACCATGTGTCCTAGGAATGGACTCAGGTCATCAGACTTGGCAAGTGCCTTAACCTGCTGAGCCATCTTGCCACCCCCTTCAACCTTCTAGTGAACCCCTTCAATCTCATGTATTACCTCTCTCCAGCTTCACTGCAGTAATTATTTTTTTAAAAAAAAAACATCTAGGAAGGGCTGTTTGCTTAGCTTAGTCTTTAGGAGTCTGTTGGTTTTAACCAAGGACTCCACTGTTATCTTTAGTGCTCTAAGGGCATTCCGTTTACAAGTGCCCCATTGACTTTGGGAGTAGGGGTGCAGACTGAAATATAAGTCGGCGGATATTTTTATTTTTATATTGATTTATATATACTTAAAGCATGGCAATAGCATTATCTTTCTTTAGATGGTAGCAGCTCTGAATTATTTTCAGAGGCCCCACGACTTTGAGAGGAACTTGAGCTCCAATATCAAATAGTTTTTAGTTTTATATTTTAATTGCAAAGGGCCTAGTGGTGACTGGCTGCTGTGACATCGTTTCCACCGTCCCCACTGGCCAGTTCAGAAAAAGCTGCTTTTCTAAGCAAGGCCTATGAGGGTGACTGGCCAGCCTTTGTCCTTGGGGACAGGGTGTGTGAGTTTGGGCATCCTCTACCCTATCTCACTGAAGGGGGAGCATTTGCCAGGCCTTACTTCTCTGTGGGTAGGGGGAGGGAGGGAGGGAGGGAGGGAGGGAGGATGGCTACAAGCTGGCAGATCTGTTTTCTTACTGGCTGAATATGTTTACATTGGCATTTTCCACTTAGACCCACTGCCACAGACTCAGAAGCTCAGCAGAGAACAGCCACAGTGGCCAAGTCCATCCGAGGCCCCAGGACCGTTGAGGGAGGAGCTTGTATCTGGAAGGGAGTCTGGGAGGCCTGTTGGCACAAATACTCCAGACCAATTGTGCACTGCCTAAAAGCTAAAGTTGTGCGAAAGGAAACAATCGCTTATTAAGACCTTTTTATGAAGCAGGCTGCACTCCTAATATATACACACATGCACTTATTTGTCATGCCATCCCTCTTGCCTGGTATATTGTGGAGGAGGCACTGTTTTTAAACCCTCTGCTTATGGGTTCCGGAGGCTGAAAAACAACTTGCCCAGGGACGTGCAGCTAGTGAGAGCTGGTTCAAAGCTTCCCAAGCACCAAAGCTGCTAGCATCCTCTTTATCAAACACAAGGCAGAGGTGTCTGTGTGAGCAGGGCCACCACCTGTCCTCGGGCCCAGCCTTGAAACTCCAGGTCACATGGGTCAACAGGACCAGGTGTGTGACACCTCTGTACAGCAGATAGTTCTAACTTTAGAACCAGTCCCCTCTGCCCTGCCTTTGGTGTGATTAAGGATCATGAGGGCAAATGAGACCCATAGGCCAAAGGCATGGAGAAGAGACCTCCAGGAAGCCATCTTGCAGAAGATCCTTTCCTCTTGTTTATTTGACTCAGAGTCTCCCTCTGTAACTCTGGGTCACATGGTACTCAGCGCACTGAGCTGTAGGCAGTTCTTCTGTTTCTGCCTCCGAGGTGCTGGGATTACAGGTATGTCGAGATACCAGGCTTGTCACCCCTGAGGTCTCTAGATCCATGTGTGAGAGCTTCTGGTAAGTCACGGAGACACACAAATGGCTTTGTTTCTTAATCCCAGTCTTTCCTGGTGACCTATGTCCCAGTGTGGAAATCAGTCAGGAAATTCCTTTATAATTAGCCGGTCTCCCCTGTTTCCATGTGAGTCCATTTCCTTTGGTTCTTATTGTAGAGAAGATGGGAGAAATCCCCTGCGGTAGTCTTTCCTCTTAGCTAAGCTGCGCTTGCCTTCTGGTCCTGTTCACTTCTCTATTGCTCATCGAGGAGGAAGTCCAGGCAGGATCTAGCACTGTTTCGCTTGGGTTCCAGCCCTTTACAGTGACACCTATGGTTTATTACCTTAGAAAACTTGATAGACATTAAAGATAGACAGAAAAAAGAATGAATAATAGGAAAATGGCTGACCTGACCCGTTCTCATAACGTGGTACATCTGTTTCCTGCTGGGTAACGGGTGGTGCCAGCCAAAATTCCAAAGGTGGAAAGGAGCCTGCCTACCAGAGACCGAGGCGGGAGAGGGCCTTGGTATAGTCACAGATTGCTGGTGATGGGAGATTTCTGTTCTGGAATTAGTTAGGGATAATGATTGTACAATCTGTGACTATACCAAGATCCACTGAATTTATATTTAAGACATTTCCATCCTTTTTTGTTTATTTGGTTTTGTTTTTCAAGACAGGGTTTCTCTGTTGTAGCCTTGCCTGTCCTAGACTCGCTTTGTAGACCAGGCTGGCCTAGAACTCACAGCGATCCACCTGCCTCTGCCTCCCAAACGCTAGGATTAAAGGTGTGCGCCACCACTGCCCAGCTCACATTTCCATCCTTTTTATGTCTGAAGTTTTTGGTTGTTTTTGTTGTTGTTGTTTTGTTTTTGAGTCAGAATCCAGGCTAGTCTGGAACACAGTAGCCTTGTTGTCCTTTTTTGTGATGACACTTGAGTTTCCAAGGGGGGAAGCCTCACCTGTTGTCATGATAAGAGAGAGGCCAGAGAGATCGGTTGTTAAAATCACGTAGTGCTCTTGGAGTGGGCCTGCATTTGATTTCCAGCACCCACTTGGTAGCTCACAGCTATTCATAGCATTAGGTTCAGGGCATCTGATGCCCTCTGGGCACCAGGCACACATACATACCTGGACACATAAAACACTCAGACACATAAAAACTATTCTTTTTAAAGACAGAAGGATCAATATCGCCAAAGAAAAAGAGGCTTGAGGAATTTTTGTTTTGTTTTGTTTTGTTTTTCCCACACAGGGTTTCTCTTTGTAGTCCTGTCTGTCCTGAACTCACTTTGTAGACCAGGTTGGCCTCGAACTCACAGAGATCTGCCTGCCTCTGCTGGGATTAAAGGTGCGCCACCACTGCCTGGCCAGGCTTGAGGAATTAATTGAGTGAGCCTTTTCATCTCTTCCTCAGGTTCCTGAAAAGCCCTGAGTAAAGACAGAAACTTTCCACTCGGGACTTGACTGTTACTGCTGCCCTGGGAAGCAAGGCATGAAGTGAGAGCCAAGAGAGGCTCACGTAGTAGTAAGGCGGGGCTGCACAGTCAGATTTGGAGCCTGAGTCTTCTGGGGTGGCTCGCTCCTCATACCCAGAGGTTACACCCGCTTCCCGAATCTGTGCATTCTGCTCCTCCACCCCCGTTACAACTGTGTGCTGCCAAGCCAGAAGCCTGTTTATTTTACTCATTTTGAGACAGGGCGTCTTGCTATGTAGCTCATGCTGGCCTCGAACCTGCATTCCTCCAGCTACAGCCTCACAAGTGTTTGGGTTACAAACGTGCACCACCACGCCCAGCGCCAGCAGCTGTGCTCTAAAAAGGAGTTCCTGCCTTCCAGACTTCCAAGAGGTCCAGAAATGACTGGTTTGGCTACCAAACAGGAAACTCAGAGCCCTTTCCGTTTCTTTGAGCTGGCTGGACGCAACTATTACTGTACTTTAAAGGATAGAAGAAAAGTTTTGTATGGTTTGAAAGAAAAAAAAAAAAAACCCACAACAACAACAACAAACCAACCCTTTTGTGAAGGCCCGCACACTAGCCTTGGTTGACACACAACGTGGAAAAGAACTGCCTTGTTGCCTGGCAGTAATGACAGCAAACAAATGTGTCTGGCAGTCTGTTTGGCATTTCCTGGTCTGAATTCTATTTGCTTCATTTTAATTGCTTCCTCAGCTCCCTTTCAGTTTCCTCACCTTTAGTACCACCCTCACCCAAGGGAACACCAGGCTGTGCCAGGTTGTACTGGGCTGGGCTGGGCTGGGCCCCGCAGGATACAGTGACCCAGCCGGGCTCTTTTTGTCTATGTCTATTTGCAAGAAGCCTGTTGTTCAGTGTCTGTTTTTCTCATCATAAATGTTGAGTTGGCAGAGTCCCCAGGGTGGTGGAAGTCACGGTAGAAGAGCGTCCAGACTTCTGCCTCAAAAATGCGGCTGGATGTGGGTACCAGGCTGAGGAAACTGAGGATGGTAGATGCTGCTTCTAAGGGTATACCTGAGGAAGTACACCCACCAGGACAGCCCTGCCTGGGTCCTGCACCCTAGGCAGGACCTGGATTTCTGCCAGCATACTCTGACCAAACATGCCCAGAGGAACTGTCCTGGCATACCTGCGAGCCACCTTCGAGCCTAAGGAGATTGTTTTCTTTGCCATGAGTCCTCCCGTCAGCCCCTACTCTCTAGGACTTTTCATCTGTGTTAGGTTGGAAGTAGCTACTCCCTGAAGCAGACAGGCTTCCTCAGGGCAGTGACCTGTCAGCAAAGTGCCTGAGCATAAGTCTAATGTACACACTCATGTACTGATTGCTATAAAGTGTGCGTGTTGTGAACATAAGAATTTTGTATGGCCTCTGGAGAGGTGGCATAGTGGTTAAGAGCACTGGCTGCTCTTGGAGAGGTCCTGATTTCAATTCCCAGCACCCACATAGCAGCCAACAATCCAGTGCCCTCTTCTGAAGTACAACATACAGGCAGACAAAATACCCTAATACATAAGTACACTTAAAGAATAATGGAATCGTTATTTCTTTTTGTGTTACTTTATTGACAGTTCTATTGTTTCACCATTTCATACATTGACACGACATGATGACTACTAGTTGTTTTTGCCTGGTGTCCTCTCTGATCTTTTTGTCTGGGTGTTGTCTGCGACAGGGTCTTGTTTTGTAGCTTTGGCTGGCCTCAACTCCTCCCCAACCCATGAAGAGATCCACCTGTTGGATTAGAGCATATACCACCATGCCTGGCTTCTCTGTGTAGCCATGGTTGTCCTGGAACTCACTCTGTAGACCAGGCTGGCCTTGAACTCTGAGATCTTCTGCCTGCTTCTGCCTCCCAAGTGTTGGGATTAAGCCTTGTGACACCACACCCACCTCTCTGGTCATTCTTAAAACCAAACCAAACCAAACCACAGAGCTAGGACTGGTGTTGCCTGCACCTGTGAGCTGGAGGCAGGGCGGACTGCTGCTCCTGTGGCAAGCCTCGGTTATGTACATGAGAGAAACCATGGCACGAAAGAAAGAAAAGGACAGCATGGATACACCAGGCATGGTGCCTCAGGTCTGCCATCCCAACACAGGTGGATCTCTGGGTTCTGAGGCCAGCCAGGACGACAAGAGAAACCCTGTCTTGAAAAAATAAAAACAAAGCCAGGCAGTGGCAGCACATGCCTTTAATCCCAGCACTCAGGAGGCAGAGGCAGGTGGATCCCTGTGAGTTCGAGGCCAGCCTGGTCTACAAAGCAAGTCCAGGACAGCCAGGCCTACACAGAGAAGCCCTGTCTCAACAACACCTCCCCCCCCCAAAAAAAAACAAAACAAAAACACCCAGCAACAACAACAAAAACAAACAAAAAACAACAACAACAAAAAACAAAAGAAGCCGGGTGGTGGTGGCGCACGCCTTTAATCCCAGCACTCGGGAGGCAGAGGCAGGCGGATCACTGTGAGTTCGAAGCCAGCCTGGTCTACAAAGGGAGTCCAGGACAGCCAAGGCTACACAGAGAAACCCTTTCTCAAAAAAAACAAAAAACAAAAAACCAAAAGAAAACTATGCTAGAGGCTGGAGTGACAGCTCTGTGGTTAAGAGCACTTGCTGCTTTTAGAGCGGACTTGGGTTCAGTTGCTAGCACTCACATCTGATGGCTCACACCCGCCTAGTGCTGTAGCTTCAGGAGATCAGCACCCTCTTCTGGCCTCTGGGCACCAACTTACATGCATTCACATAAATAAAATAACACCTTAAACTTTTTAAAATACCCAGGCAGTGGTGGCTGATCTACAGAATGGGTTCCAGGGCAGCCAAGGCTACCTTGACTCAAAACGGGAACAAAATAATTCAATAATTCTAAGTAAAAAGTCTAACAGAAAATGCTATTTAGTGTGTGAGTGACAGTGAGGCGTAATTGAGAAGGGGATGATGGGGAGAGGGAAGGGGCCACACTCAGAGGCCCAAGGAAATTTAAGGGGTGTGATGAATGTGGAGACCAGGTTGGCCTTAATGAACAGAGATCTAGGCCAGGTGTGGTGTGGCACATGCCCTTAATCGTAGCACTCTCCTACCCTAGAGAAAATGCATACCTGAAGCCAGGTGTGGTAGCACATGCCTGTAATCCCAGCACTCAGGGAGGCAGAGGCAGGCAATCCTCTGTTAGTTGGTTTACAGCCTGGTCTACAACATGGTTTACAGCCTGGTCTACAACATGAGTCCAGGACAGCCAAGGCTACACAGAGAAACCCTGTCTTGAAGAAAACTGGTTTTCTGAAGCGCTGTGTGCCACTAGGCCTGGTGAGTATCCTTAATCTTGGTTGTGGTGATGGCTTCACTGGTATACAAATGTCACAACTCATGTAGTAGTGTACCCCAATAGTGTGTAAAGAAAAAATATAGAGGGACTCTAGTTCACCCGATAAGTACTTATTTATGCTGAATGTCATGGCTCACACCCATGGTCCTGTCAGCTCTGGAGGTTGAAGCAGGAGGATCCCTTGTAGTTCAAGGCCAGTCTGAGATACATAGCGAGACTCTTCAAAATAAAATAAGCAATCATTGCCGAGCGGTGGTGGCACACGCCTTTAATCTGCTATATCCTGGGGTTTTGGGGAGACTGAGGATATGAGCCATGTCATCTGAGACAGCATGGAGACGGAGTTTGGCTAAAAAGATTTATATCTAGATGCAAAAAAAAAAAAAGGGAAACCCACGGGGTCTAAGGAGAATCCAGAACATAGGTGTTGGTTGTATGTCTTCCTGAAGTGAGAGAACAGGGGGTGGGCAAAGCTGGGGAGCTGTTGAGTGTGGTTGGCTTGGGCTTGGGGCACCTCCTCGAAGTAGCCAGAGAGGCTGCTACTAGGTGGGCAGCTTTTGTTCCCTTGGTTGGGCAGTTTGTGTAAAGTCTAGGCTTTGTCCCTGGGACCTGGGTGTTCGGTGTTAGAAGCCTAGATTCCCAGAGCAGCTTTTTTTTTGTTGTGCCTGGGAGGTCTTAGGCTCCTTGGGCTGTTTTGGGGCTGGGCAGCAGCTGGGGAACATCTGCTTGATCCTTGAGCTGCACCTGGGCAGGAAGGCATCCAGCAGCCCAGCTGTTCCTTATCAGCGTCTCCACAGGAAGCTTGCCTTTCTCTGGCCAGAGGCACCGACACCGAAGACCTGCGCCCCTGACAAAATGGCTGTCTTCCGCCATAGTGATCTGAGACCCATCTGGTGTTCTTACCTTCCAGTCATCTGTCAACTAGATGCCCCAGATTTCTTCAGGGTTTCTTGTTCCCTTGTCTGTTTTTATACTGTCTTCCCCCGCTGCCCCCCCAGAGCTGACTAGAAAGTTAAATTGGGATACAGTTGTCATACCACATTAAAAATGCAGGCAGCAATGCAAGCACGCCTGGCTCATGTCATGCAGACAGCTCAGTGAGACTAGAGGCGGGAACCCCGGCAAGGCAGGCCTGTGTTAGTGGAGGTAGATGCCAGCTTGCACAGCAAGCCCCCGGCTCCTTTTCTGTCCTGTCCCTGGTCACTCCGCCTCTGAACAGTAAGGAGACCCATCTAGAGGTTGAAATGGGACTTCTCCAGTCCCCCTTAGGACCGGAACTGCTGTGGCCAATAGAACTGACCAGAAGCAAGTACCGAGTGCAGGCTCTTGTGTGAGGTCTGAGTCCAAAGAGGACAAACAAGTTGTCGGTCCCGGCTTCTCATGCCCAGCCACCGTGGGAAGCGATGCCACCACAGATAGTGGAAACAGGGAAGTGTGGATTTATTCTCTCCAGTGAACTGTCAGGCAATGTCAAGAACAGAGGGGTATCTAATTACCTGGTGTTCTGCTGTTAAATAAAGATTGGGTTTCTCCGTGTATCCCAGGCTGGCCTTAGCTTGTGGCCAGTGCTAGTGTGACCCGCTGCACCATCACACCAGTCCCGGAGGTCGGGTCTGTTATGATTTGGGGGTCAGCGTCCCAAATAAGTAACATGCATGTCTAACTGTTGTATTTCAGTCGTTCCAGGGGAGCCAAGGACGAGCATACCTCTTTAATTCAGTGTGAGTATCTCTGAACGGGGCATCTATTTAGTGGGTGCAATTTTTGAGGGGCGGGCAAAGTGCTCTTCTGTGACTCAGAAATGACCTCTGCCTTAGTAATAATAGTAACAACAGTAATCCGTAGGGGCATTCCTGTCAGCACCTTAGGGGAAGTCTTGTTGGCAGCATCTCCAACAGTGTCCCAGGCAGTGGATTTTCCCACAAGGAAGATGTTGAGGGGCCCTCTCCCAGACCTTCGGGGGGGGGGGTACGGGAGAAGGCTCAGGAAGAGCCTCCTCCCTCCTGCAGAGGACATCTACATGGCCCCAGGGGCCCCCCCCCTTGTCACCATGGGCACGTGACTCAGAGCCTCTGACTAGGATAAGGAAGGCAGAGCTCACAGAAATCCAAACTAGGAAAAGGGAATCTAGTGCATTCAGCTTGAAACAGGTGTTCTGTGAGGCATCTTATTCACCATCTTAGTTGCCATCCGGTCCTCTGTGACTGCTGGGGACCCATATTAAGGCTGTGGACTTTACTGTCCCTTGTCCCTTTCAGTTACAAGATTGGGTGAGGAGAGAGGACCAGAGGTAAAGGCACTACTGCTGTCAAACCCGACACCATAGTTGGATCCCTAGAAATGCTTATCACTGGAGGAGAGACACCCCCCCATTCCCAGCCTTGCCCTCACCTCCACACATACACCACAGCATACACGTGACCCCCCCAACCCAACAAGTAAATGCAATATGAATTTTTTTTCTTAGTTACACGACTAAAAATTTGTGTCAGAAAATTTAAATCCCAAGCAAACTGTCACCCAAGGCTATTTTGGTAAACTCGCGGAGCTCAGGCGTGCACTTTCGCGGCTGTACTCCCGCTGAGGCTTTTCCATGTGGCTACCTGTGAGGGGATGTTTTTCATCTCAGTTTTAGACTGAATTCTCTCTCCTTGTTGGCTTCCCCGGGAGTATCCTTGTCCAGTCTGTTTTTGCCAGAAGCTCAGCTTGAGTGACTAATGGTGGTTCATCCTTATGACTAACTACCCGCTCTCTTTCTGTCTTTGGCGTAGAGTTAATGTGGGCTGTGGGCCTGCAGAGGAGCGGGTTTTGCTAACAGGACTACACGCGGTTGCAGACATTTACTGTGAAAACTGCAAAACCACTCTGGGCTGGAAATATGTAAGTACAGCAGAGCCTGGGGTGGGGTGGGGGGGGGGCTTAGGAAGGATAGCGAAGGGCCTCGTGGTTGAAGGATGCTTTCTTCTGAAGGTTTCCCTCAGCCCTGTGGGCTCTTCCCTTTGGCCAAGACAGTCACCGACTCCTCCACACTCACTTCTTCACCTACCCTGAATGCACGTGGGAGTGTATATGTGTACCTTTATAGTAGGATGTTAAAACTGTCTCCTGACAGCTTGCTATGTGGTAGGGACACATCATATAACAACACTGGGAAGACGGCTCAGTCAGCAAAGTGCTTGTCCGAAAATGTGAGCACTTGAGTTCTGACCCCCAGCACCCATGGCAAAAGCTGGGAGTAGCAAGTCCTATTTTTAATCTCAGAGCTGGGCAGGTGCATAGACCAGGAGAATGCTTGGGGTCGAGCAGTCTAGCCGCTTGGTGAGCTCCCAGTTCAGTAGAGCAACTTAAGAAGATGCTTGAGGGGCTGGAGAGATAGCTCAGTGGTTAAGAGCACTGCCCTGGTTAAGAGCACTGCCTGCTCTTCCAAAGGACCCGGGTTCAGTTCCCAGCACCCACATGGCAGCTCACAACTGTCTGTAACTCCAAGATCTGACACCCCTACACCAAGGCACATAAATTAAAATTTAAATAAAATAAAATAAAGAGGATGCTTGACATTAACCTCTGGCTAACACACCTTCTTTCTCTCTCTCTCTCTCTCTCTCTCTCTCTCTCACACACACACACACACACACACACACACACGCACACACGCACACATACACACAAGTACGTATATACATATAGCAAAAATAATAAAAATATTGGCTATCCAAACAAGGTACTACACACTTAACAATCCCTGCACTCAAGAGGTTGAAGTGGGTAGATTACAGACCTGATGGACCACAGGAGACCCTGTCTCAATAAACTAAAATAAACAGCCAGGCAACCAAGACACAAAATACACTGCAGAGTGGGTGGGTGTTCTACCTGTGTTTGGGTCTGTATGCTTCCACAGCCACCAGCTGGTGTCTTGTTTTCCGGTTTTTTTGAGACAGGGTTTCTCTGTGTAGCCTTGGCTGTCCTAGACTCTGTAGACCAGGCTGGCCTCGACCTCAACAAAGATCCACCTGCCTCTGCTTCCAAGGGCTGGATTAAAGGCATGTGCCACCACGCCTGGCTGGCAGGTCAGTGGGTTAAGTGAGCAGTTCCTAGAGAATGACCCAGGTTACTGGCTCTTGCTGCCAAGTCCTGTGCTGCCATCACAGATGCTCCTGGGCAGGTGGATTTGTTTTTCTCTTAATAAGGAATGTGCATCCCAGGCAGGTTGGGGACCCGCTGGGTAGCCTAGACTGTACTCCTTCCTCCTGCCTCTGTTCACTGATTCTGGGATGTGTGCCCCCGCCCCCCTCTCCCCCGATCTGAGGAAAACACACCCTAATATTCTTTTTTTTTTTGGGGGGGGGGTTTCGAGACAGGGTTTCTCTGTGTAGCCTTGGCTGTCCAAGACTCGCTTTGAAGTCCAGGCTGGCCTCAAACTCACAGCGATCCGCCTGCCTCTGCCTCCCGAGTGCTGGGATTAAAGGCATGCGCCACCACTCCCGGCTCACCCTAATATTCTTACTCTTCCGCTTCTTCCCTAAACACGGGCACAACAAGTTTTAAATCCCAAATCATAGCACTTTTTTGTGTGTACAGACACACACGCATGCACGCATAGTGCCAGGGAATACTGAAGTGTCATTCATCTCTTTACTGAAGGCCTGTTATCTGGCTTTTGGTCTTCCAGGAATATGGCAGTGTGTAAAACATGAACATCTCTGCTTTGCTTGAAGTTTATATTGCACTATTTATAGGCAACATCAAATGAATAGAAGTGGGCACTGTGTGTATTGGAAAGTCAGGAATACTACGAATAGAAATAAGGGAAGGATTGGGAAGAGAGGTGTTGAGTAGCTGGGAAAGAACTTACCAAGATGGCGACATTTGAGCAATGATCCAAAATAGATTTTGTCAGGCTATTGGGCACACCCAGCTGTTCCCTGCTGTTAACTACAGGAACTCTGAATGTCTGTGTGTGCACAGCGTTCAGTGAACCTGACCTTTGCTGACCTGGTGCCTGTCGTCAGCAACATCTCTGCTCCTGTGCCTCGGCCGTCACCTTTGCCTTGGGTTACCCGGTGTCTCTTCTCCTCTTTTATAGGAACACGCTTTTGAAAGCAGTCAGAAGTATAAAGAAGGCAAATATATCATTGAACTAGCACACATGATCAAGGACAATGGCTGGGACTGACCTGGCCGGCGGGCCCCCCCCCCAGCCCAGCGTCCACGTGAACGCCATCATCCAACCGAACATTCTACCCACGCGTGAGAGAATGACTGAACACTTGGTTCCATCCAGTCAGGGGCCTTGTCATCAGGGGGCGTCCTCCCACCCTGACACCATCTCTTTTGGTGACTGGCCTCTAAATCCGCTGTCTCTCTGTCTCTTTGCTTTGTATCTGTTTGTGAGTTGATCTTGGCTTCTCTGTTCTAGTGTTCTTGGCTGAAAACAAAATAACGAACAGAACAGATCCTCGGCCGCGTGGTGGTAGCCCACCTCGGAAAGGGGCCCCCAGCCCTCACCGCACCCTTACCCGCAGGAGAGCTGCCTGCTGGCCTCTTGTGGGAGCAGTGGCACATGGGCGGGAGGAAGAGCAAAGGGGAACCTGAGAGCCCTGGGACTTGGGGTGGGGAGCAGGAGGGTGGAGCAAACTGTATCGCTCTTGGAGACCTGATAACTTTAGGCTTGAAATAATTGACTCTTTCAAAAGGACAAAGAGGAAAAGAAAAAAATACCTCATGGCTGCGCTCTCTCTGATGACAGACTCCTGCCCTAACATCAAATGGATCAGGACAGCGGATTAGCACAAGAAGTGGTCCTCATGCTAGCTGATGGGTCAAGACCCTGGCGTTCTGGACCCGAATTGGAGAATGTCCTGCTAGGGTGAATATGGGGATAGGTAAAAGAAATCCAAACGAGTTCTAGTGACTCTGCCCTCCACTCTGCCCCTGAGCAGTCACCTTCTTGGTCTCCTTAGCTGTTGTAAGTGAGGGTAAAGATGCAAGATGCAAATGCCCCAGTTAGCCAGCAACACAAGATAAATCAGCGATGGAGGAAAAAGCTGGAAAAGAAGCAAGCAGGAAAAGTCAAAACTGGGAACTAGTCAGCAATCCCATGGGAGCAATGTAGCCCAGGAGAGAGGTTCTGGGAGGCAGAGTGCAGGCTCGGCACATCTTCCCTCGTTGGATGTGCAGTAGCTTCCATGGATCAGCAATTCTTTGTGCGTAGTGTTTTTGGTGTGTCTGCCCCACCCCCCACCCCTGCATCGTAACCTGGGAAACAGAGATCCAAGGTTCCATCCTTCATGCCTGTGTTGTTCTTAGACCTGAATGTCTTCTGTGGAGAGGAAGCTTTTGACAGTGTCGTCCAAGCGATGGGGAGGAACTGCAGATTCAGCATGGTACCCACCACCCGACCCAAAGCTCCCTTGAGTTCCAAATGGAGAGAAAAGTCCCTGGAAGTCTCAGGAGATGAGAAGGAACTTACCTAAGGCACACGGTGAAGGGCGCTCTGCAGCAGTTAGCTATTATGTGGCTCATGGCTGAGAAACTATTTCCTAGGCAGAAAATAATGTTAAAATACATGAATTTTAGGTAATTCTCAACATCTCATTCTCTTAACTAAGTAGGCTGGTCCTACAGGAAAAAATTCACCTCTTAAAAAAAGCCTAATAAAAGGGTGAGCTCACAGAGATAAGAACCTATAGAATTAAGTGGTTAACCAAGGTTAAAACAGCCCACCCAGGACTGTTTCCAATTCGCATCTTCAGCAGAGCCAAATTCCCAATGCAGAGAGAGCTATGGTGGACATGGCTTTGTCCCTTGTCCCTCAAGTGCTGATCTGGGAATGGAAGAACTGGGACTTGGCCCTGCCTCTCCGGTGATAGTGGCAGGGCAACAGAAAGCAGGCCAGCTCTCTTTAGCAGTAGACTGCCTCTCTTCTGGGATACAAAAGGATTCCTAGAAACAGAATTTTTTTTCCCCTCAAGTCTCCTTGTCCTGAGCCCTGGCTGGCTCATCTTCCCATCCCACCCCCTGGACTGCGAGGCCAGCTGAGGCTCACAAGTGTTGAGCCTCCCTCCCAGGCTCAAACTCTCAGTGATGTTTTTTCCACTTTTACATTCCTAAGCTGGCTTGCCAGCTCAGAAGTCATGCATTTGTCATCGCCCCACCCCCCATCCCTCCCCTTATCCTGTCTGAGGGGTGTGGTCTTCAGTTAAGGATTTGGTTAGACCCTTTGCTCAGGGAAAACCCAGTGATATGCTATGAGACCTTTTCTATATTTTTTTTTTCCTTAAATAAGGAGTGATGATTAAAATTAGGTAGATGGTTTGGTTTTTTTGTTTTGTTTTTTCTCTTTAAAATTAAAATTGGTGCCCTGAAGATGCTGGTTACGTGATGCCCTGACATTCTCAAGGGGTGGAGAAAGGAGACCAGTGTGCCACTGTTTTCCTCGGCATGGGGTTCCTGGTTCCTGATTGTCTTGGCTCATAGCAAGCTCCAGTGGGACCCTGGTTCTGCCCATCCAGCGGGTACCCGGCGGCATACTTGGTGCAGAAGATAAGAGTAGAGTGGTTTCTCCATAACTACAAGGCTTAGGGGTGGGGGGGAGGTGGGACCAAAGCTCATTAGCTTCCCTCTGTGACAGTGAAACCAAAAGTGCTTCTTACACCTTTAGCTCCATTCATGGCTTGTCTACCTGACACTGACACTTAGCAGTATTCGAGGGTCTGCAGCTGAGCAATGGACACTCGCGCGCACTCAAGGCCTCAGTCCGCTCATTCTTTATTTTCCTCACCAAATTATTGAGTCAGCATAACCAAAGACCCCATCCATTCATCCCACATAGGTTCAGGGAATTGGAGTTGATTTGGTAGACTTGGGGGCAGGGCGAAGAGGAGGAGGAAGGAAAAGGCCCCAAGGTCTATACCTCAGCCACCAGCTGCCTTCATTTTGAACTGAAGTCTAGCTGACCAACTCTTGTTCCCTCTTCTCAGTGCCACTGGAGGTGACAGGGCTGCGGCCACCCTGGAGCACATCTGAGTCCCCCCTCTCTGTGTTTCCCCCAGGCTGCTGACGGGTACAGCGACATGAGAGTGTAGCCAGGCTTGATGCCCATAGCCTCTCAGCTGGGCCAGGCTGAGTCAACCACCCCAACACCTATGACAGACCATGTAGATGAAGTAAATCTTTGCTGGTGAATCAATGTGTATAAAGAGGTGTCCCCTTTATAATAAAATTTACAAATATATATATACACACAGTTGTTTGTGAAATATACTTTTGTAAATAATATTTAATTTTTTAAATAATATATTTGGTGCTGCATTCTCAGATTCCCTGAGAGCACTTTTATTTTCATTTCTATAGCTTCCTCTGTGTTTCTTGAAGTATATTTTAAGGGAAAGACTAATCACCAATATACTTTTTTTTTTTTTTAAAGATCTGTCACTTTAAAATGGATTGAGGCTTTTAAACATTTTTGCATTTTTTTCCACAGTGGAGTATACTAGTAAACTATGAGGTTGTGAACTGATTCTTTCTTGCCCAGTATTGGCTAGAAAGGAAATGAGTTTAGTAGTAACAACTTAAGAGTAATTACTGTAGTTGGGAGAACTTCCAAGAAATTGGAATCATTGTGAGTGAATGAGTGAGTGTGTGCGTGCGTGCGTGTGCATGTGTGTGTGTGTGTGTGTGCACGTGCACTTGCGTGCTTCATTTTTCTGTTTGCTTTCCTACTGAGGACACTATGAACTACAGTTTACACCTTGGGCACATAGTTTTCCCTTTCTGGTTTCTATGTTTGTATGGACCAACAACAGGATTTTCTTTTCCTGAGCGCGGAGCTGTGGCCAGTTCCTCTTCCTCTGTGTGCTCAGCTCCTACAGCCTGCAAAGCAAATCTGTGAAGAGAAGCCTGAGAGAAGTGAGTGCGCATCGCGGGGCTCTGGTCGTTCCAGACGCCATGCCATTAAATGTTAACTGGTTCAGGTTAAAAGGACATTTAAAAGGTCAGATTGCTTTGGGTTCAGACAGAGACTGGCAAATCAAATCTGGAACAAAACTTCTATGTATAAAAAAATCTGCCTCAGTGAAAAATATATACTAGTTCTATGAGTGGAAAAGATGGTTTATAAAATTGCTATACAGTCATGAACTGTACTGAAGACACTGTCTTTCTGGGGCTGCATCTGCCCAGTGTTCATGGTGGTTTGGTGAAGGCGGGAGTCTGTTCCCTTTTCTTAGCCTACAGAGACTGTGTATCATGGATTTGTCTGCCTGTCTGTGTTTACAAACTATATTTGTTGGGTTCGGGATTGTTTTTTGTTGTTTTTCATTTTTGGTTTTCTTTGGTGGCGTTTTTTTTTTTTTTGTTTTTGTTTTGTTTTTTTTTAAATTTCTGGGCCACTTTGCTTCAATAACAAAGGCAATTGTTTTCGAGTAATTTGTCTTCCCCTCTTTCTGGTATTTGTACATAATGACGCAGTATTAGTAAGAAGTGCATTTCTCTCTGTCAGTTCCAATCTGTGTTGGTGCTCATTTGAGAAAATAAAGTTTTCAAATACCAACTCTTGGGAGGTCATCTGTTTTCTTTGACACATGTGTATGTATCCTGACATTTAACATTTATACTCTTGGGAAGCCTTCACTGGCCCATCTGTCTGAGCCTGATCACAGACCTGTTAGCTGACGCCATAAAGGATATTTCCTCTCAAGACAGCAAGACAATTAATGGAGGGATTTCGCTCAGGTCTCTGTTGGTCTGCATGTTTCTCTTGGCTTGTGCTATAGGAAGTGCAGAATGACCTTTACCTCTTATCTATGCCATGACCCATCTTCTAAGAGACTGAGAGCTTTCCTGATGACCTCATTGTCTCTGGATAAGATTGCATTAAGAAGGGGGTGAGTTGACAATAGGAGATAAATTCCACAGTTAACAATGGGGGTGGGGAATAAAAAGCAAATCTTGTTCAAGTATTAAATTGGGATTACAAGTCCTGACAATTCTGTCAGTGCAATAAATCACAAGCTAGTCACTTGTAAGTGCAGTTTTTTTTTTTTTGTTTTTGTTTTTGTTTGTTTTGTTTTAAGACAAGATTTCTCTGTATAACAGTCCTGGTTGTCATTAAGCTAGCCTCTCATGGGCCCTTTTGTTCATCTAAAACAATTTTTATTAAATATATAAGGCTCACATGTAGAGGTTTTCAATATACTAGTATTTTCATGAACAATTTTAAAAAATATTTTGTTTATTATTTATACAGTGTTCTGCCTCCATGTATGCCTGCAGGCCGGAAGAGGGCACCAGATCTCACTATAGATGGATGTGAGCCACTATGCCGTTGCTGGGAATTGAACTCAGGACCTTTGGAAGAACAGACTGTGCTCTTGACCTCTGAGCCATCTCTCCAGCCCCATGAACAATTTTTTAAAAATAGAAAAATAAGAATTTGGGCTGGGATGTAGGTTGGGGTAGAAAGCTTTAGTTAGCCGGGCAGTGGTGGCGCACGCCTTTAATCCCAGCACTCGGGAGGCAGAGGCAGGTGGATCGCTGTGAGTTCAATGCCAGCCTGGTCTACAAAGAGAATCCAGGTCAGCCAAGGCTACACAGAGAAACCAAAAAAAAAAAAGAAGGCAAGCTATGGTTTCCAGAACTACAGGAACCAGGCACAGGGTGCACGCCTGCAATCCAGCACCGGGGAAGTAGAGCAGGAGGATTTGATGTTCAAGATCATCCCTAGGCCATATAGTAAATTCAGAATCCGCCTGAGGTACAGAATGCCTTGTCACAGAAAATGAAAGAAAGAAAGGTTGTTTGTTTTATGTATTGGTTTGGTTTGATTTTTTTATTTTTTGAGACAGGGTTTCTCTGTGTAACCTTGGCTGTCCTGGACTTGGTCTGTAGACCAGGCTGGCCTCGAACTCACAAGGATCACCTGCCTCAGCCTCCCGAGTGCTGGGATTGAAAGCATGTGCCATCAAGTCTGGCTGTCCTGGTGCTTTTTTTTTTTTTTTTTTTTTTTTTTTTTTTTAAGATTTATTTATTTATTTATTTATTTATCCTGGTGCTTTTTAAAGAAGAGCCATTTTACTCTATATTTTAATCCAAGGCTTAGTGCATGCGAGGCTAGGCAAGTGCTAAGTCCGATCCCAGGTCCTGCTCTGTATTGTAAACTACTTCAGAGGGCTTCGCGTGATGGCACACAGCACCCTGCGCTCAGGAGGCAGAGGCAGCCCGGTCAGCAGAGGGTTCTGGGACGGCCAGGGCTACACACACAGAAACAAGACTACATATGCAAAACCCCTGCTTACTTCCCGTGACCTTTCACCTACCTTCTGGGCCCAGCTGCTGCTGTCTTTTATTTGTCATTCAGCGCCTTATCTCCTTCCTGTGACCTGCTTTGCTTGTGTAGACTAGCCTGCTACCATCCCTCTCTCGTTGGCCTTTTGTGGAGAGAGATGAGGAAAAAGACAATGTGTCGCAGCCAGCCAGTCATCCTGGGCCCCTGTTCTGATCTCTTACTGCCTAAGGTAGCCGGGAGGGGACAGCTCAGAGCGCCTGCCTGGGTCCCTGCCTGACCTGTGACTCTTGCTTTGCTTACAGAACCTTGAGCAGGGACCTTTAAGCTAGGGTGCCTCTTCACATCACTCTAGGGACTTCTCAGCATCCTATGGGACTGTGATCACGTGCTAATCATCCTCATCTCAGTACAAGCGATGGATCAGGAAGCAGCGCATCTGACTTCGTGACTCTTGGGGGCGGGGTTCCCCTAGTCTGTGTTTCAAGGGGTTTTCGGTGATTTTGATTTTTAGATTTATTCATTTTAACTTCATAATATTTGCGTAGCTGGGCCTGGTGGCGCACACCTTTATTCCCAGCACCGGGGGAAGGCAGAGGCAGGCAGACCTCTGTGAGTTCCAGGCCAGCCTGGTCAACAAAGCGAGTCCAGGCCAGCCAGGGCTGTTACACAGAGAGACCCAAAAACCAAATAAATAAACAAATATAAATGTTAGCTTGCATGAATGTAGTTGTGCCTTTTGGACACTTGGCACTGGGTTTGGGGAGAGTTGTCAGCCATCCTGTGGGTGCTGGGAATTGAACCCTGATCCTTTGCAAGAGCAAACGCCCTTTATCACTGAGCCATCTCTCTAGCCCCAATTAGAGAGGGTCATGTAGGCTTACATCGCCTAGATCTCTGCGCTCCACCTCCCTAGTACTGAGACCAAAGGTCCAGCCAGCTCAGGTCCCAAGCTTTAGGTCACCCCTTCAGCCTTATTAAGCTGGCCGTGGCCTCTCATAGAATATTCTAGGCTGTCTACCTTGACTGCTCCTTGCTCTCTACACCATTTTGTTTTCACAATAATCCTTCCCTTTAAAGATAAGGAAAGCCAGGCGGTGGTGGCACACGCCGTTGATCCTAGCACTTGGGAGGCAGAGGCAGACAGATCGCTGTGAGTTCGAGGCCAGCCTGGTCTACAGAGTGAGTCCAGGACAGCCAAGGCTACACAGAGAGACCCTGTCTCAAGAGACAAAAACAACCCAGCACTCGGGAGGCAGAGACAGGTGGATCGCTGTTAGTTTGAGGCCAGCCTGGTCTATAAAGTAAGTCTAGGACAGCCAAGGCTACACAAAGAAACCCTGTCTTGAAAAACTAAAAAAAAAAAAAAAAAAAAAAAAAAAAAGACCCAAACAAAAAAACAAAAAACCAATAAAGATGAGGAAAGCAAAGATCTGAGACCATAAAAAGAATCCCCAAGGCCATGCTTGAGTTTTTATAGGCCTGGTGGCTCATGCTGCCGTCTTGGCACTGGTGGGACTGCGGTGGGGGAGGGTTTGGGTGAGACCTGCCTGGACTATAGTGTGAGACACTGTCTCAAAATACCAAATAGCTTAAGGCTGGCAGGTGGTGGTGCAGGCTTTTAATTCCCAGCACTAGGGAGGCAGAAGCAGGTGTATCTCAGTGAATTCAAGGCCAACCTGGTGTACAGAGCCAGTTCCAGACAGCCAAAGCTACACAGAGAAACCCTAGCTAAAACAAACAAACAAACAAACAAACCAAAAAACAAACAATAAACAAAACCAAAAACACTGGGTGGTGGTGGCACATGCCTTTAATCTCAGCACTTGGGAGGCAGAATCAGGTAGAACGCTGAGTTTGAGGCCAGCCTGGTCTAAAAAGTGAGTCCAGGATAGTCAAGGCTACACAGAGAAACCTTGTCTCGAAAAACCAAAAACAAAACAAAACCAAAAATAGCAACTACAACAAAAATCCAGAAAAATTAACTAAATAAATAAATAAAATTTCCAAGTCCTGGCAATAGGGATGCAGCCCAGCAAAAAATGTATGACCTGCAAGTAACAGCCCAGAGGTTCAGTCCCCGGCACTGGATAAGCCATGCTGGAGGATGGCAAGTCTGTCTATGTAATAGCCCTGGCTGTCCTGGACTCACTTAGTAGACCAGGCTGGCCTCGAACTCACTGAGATACACCTGCCTCTGCCTCCCAAGTGCTAGGATTAAAGGCATGCGCCTCCACCACCACCCGGTGGTGTCTTAACAATAAAAAGGGCCCACTTTTGCCCAGGCAGTCTTATCTGAATTGGCCAGGACAGGATTCATTGATGAGTCCTGTCCAAAAAAAAAAAAAAGCTAGTGAGATGGAATTTGTCATTAAGTCTGAGAGAAATCCCGGCCTTTCAACCACTAGGAGCACAGAGCTTAGATCTAAGAACAGAGAAAGTCTGTCATTTTTCAGGACTGTCGACTGTTTTATCGTTTTGGAGAAAGAAAACCTGTTGCCCTCAGTTAAGAATGATGGCCAGGCATGGTGGCGCACATCCCAGCACTTACTCATATGAAAGTGACTCTGATATCTCAGTATCTGACATTTGCATGTGCCAGGCTCTTGTGGAACAAGCCAAGGGGCTGACTTTGACCCTAACAGCTGTTTCCATCAAAGTAGCTGTGACTGCTTACAGGTGCCTTTGCCGTTGGGCCTACTGCACTCCCTCACAGAAGGGGACAAGGAAGGTCATCAGACTCACCTGAGCCTCCTGTGCCTGGTCTGAGTCTCTAAGAAGGTGTTATCTCAAGCTGGGCAGTGGTGGCATACGCCTTTAAGAGGCAGAGGCAGGTGGATTGCTCTGAATTTGAGGCCAGCCTGGTCTACAAAATGAATCCAGGACAGCCAAGGCTACACAGAGAAACCTTGCCTCAGAAAAAGGAAAACAACAACAAAACCTGAAAAACAAAAAAAAAACCCAAAACTAAACTAAATGAATGATGTCATCTATGCAGCACTTGTGTGAAAGACTTTTCAGTGGTGTGACTGTTTGGGGGTCACTCACTGGTTGACTCCTCACCTCTGCTTCTGTACATAAGCCCAGTATACCCATTGGTTCCCAAAGTTGCATCTTGACATAATGGTTACTTGGGTCTATCTTTGGAGCTGTATGGGGGTCGGGGGAGTAGGTGTTTGTGTCTACCCAAGAAATGTTCACTAAACAGCAGGCTTGAGGTGCACCCCTGTAATCCCAGCAGGAAGAAGAAGGCAGAAGCGAGAGGTCTGGACATTCAAGGGCAGCATAGGCTATATACTGAGACTGAGATACTATTTTTTTTTCCTTGAGACTACTTTTTAAAAACTTAAATGTCATATGTCACATGAAGAGGATTCTAATTTCCAAGTGATATGAGAATCGTTTTAATGGAACAGCCAAAAAGACATTATTCTGAAGGCACTTAGCAAATTATTAAAAATCCATGACAGAACTATTAAGTGTTGTTTGGGGGGATGAAAATAGTGTTAATGGTTTTTCTCGACAAGTTCATGAACTCAGAGTCAAACTGAGGACAGTGGTGGATGCCTGTCATCCCAGCACCTGGGAAATGGAGGCATGTTGGGCCACATCACAACTTTGTGGCCAACCTAAACTACATTCAAAGCAACAAACAAACAAAAATCCCACAATATTCGCAAAAGAAACCATCAGAGTCAAGAAAGAGCACTGGCTCTGGAGTTTAGAGGAGGACGTACAGGTGTACGCTGTGTAGACGCTGATCTCTGAGAAAGTGACTGCGATGTGGGAACTGAGTTCTGTCTGGCACTCAGGGATGCTAGCACCAACCTAAGTCATTAAGGGTCAAATACCAGAGGCAGCACTCGGCAGCACTCCCAGCCCTCGGGAGGCAGAGGCAGGCGGATCACTGAGTTCGAAGCCAGCCTAGTTTACAGGGTGTGACTCCAAGACAGCCAAGGCTACATACAGAACAACTCTGTCTTGAAAACTATCAGTGGTGGCACACACTTTTGATCCCAGCACTGGGAGGCAGAGGCAGACAGATCTCTGTGAATTCAAGGCCAGCCTGGTCTACAAAGCTAGTTCCAAGACAGCCAGGTCTGTTATACAGAGAAACTCTGTCTGGGGAGGGGGTGGAGGTTGTGGGGGGCAGATACAAACAAAACAAAAAGGAAGTCAAGTACAAAAGACAGTACCCCAACACAAATAGACGTTGGCACGTGTATTCCTTTGTTTGGTGTTATTACATGATACACGCTGCTTGCAGATATGTAGCATTAACTCCCCTAACCTCAGTTCTACAAGGAAGTAACACACACACACACACACACACACACACACACACACACACACACACATTGTAACTCAGGGTTCTGGGCCTGCAGGAATAGTATGAGACTCAGACCTACCCAGACAAGATTTTGAAAGATAGTATGTTCAAAAGAATGAAAGCTGGACCTGGGCGGTGGTGGCGCATGCCTTTAATACCAGCACTCAGGAGGCAGAGGCAGGCGGATCTTTGTGAGTTCAAGGCCAGCCCGGTCCACTGTGATGCAAGTATAATGGGCCGGTTTTGATTTCCTGAAGACCACCAAAGGTAGTGCCCATCAAAATCAAGGCTGGATTTTCAGATTCTCCCCTCATTCTCATCCACATTCTTTATGACGTCATTTGTTCTGTTTTACTGCTGAGTCATGCCCCTGGCTTTCTTTCTTTCTTTCTTTTTTTTTTTTTTTGGGTTTTTTTGAGACAAGGTTTCTCTGTGTAGCTTGGCTGCCCTGGACTCACTTTGTAGACCAGGCTGGCCTCGAACTCACAGAGATCCACCTGCCTCTGCCTCCCAAGTGCTGGGATTAAAGGCCCGTGCCATAACCGCTGGGCTTAAAAGAGTTTCTTTAAAAAAAAAAAATTGGGGGCTGGAGAGATGGCTCAGAGGTTAAGAGCACCGTCTGCTCTTCCTGAAGGTCCAGAGTTCAATTCCCAGCAACCACATGGTGGCTCACAACCACCTGTAATGAGATCTGGTATCTTCTTGTGGTGGGCAGGCACGGTTGTGGGCAGAAGACTGTATAAATAATAAATCTTTGAAAAGAAAAAAAAATTTTTGGTTTCCCACTCACAGAAGCAAAAATGCTTCTACATAAAGCTCTTGAAATGTGCTGTTGCTTATGCCTTTCCACCATGCCAGTCTCCTGAGCCTTAATAGAGTTTTGCATAAGTGGACTAAGCTGTCCTTTATTTGTCTGGTATGCTCTGTACCTACCCAGTCTCCTGTGGACACGGAAGCTATTGTGTGAATTATGCTTCCGCTCGTGGCACTGCTCCGTTTTGAACGTAATGTGTGTGTGTGTGTGACCCAAACTGCTGCTAATCTAATAGAAACCCTTGTTTTAGCCTTGTCCAACTCCCAATCCCTTACTTCCCCAGCAGTTGGGAGAGGAGTCCCAGCACCCACATCTCCCGGAGGCACTCAGGCTTGACGTTGTTTCCATGGCAACAAGCCATAGCCAACGTTCCGATTTCATTTCATTTCATTTTAGATCTCTATGATACTATAAAAGAAATTGTTTACTGAGGAGAATGCCAGCCATCTGAGAGCGAAGACTGCAGGGGAGGAAGAGCCACTGACCTTCTGGAGACTTCTTTGTAGGGAGGACCCAAGGGAGTTTTTGTTTAGCAAAAGGGTTGGGCAGTCATCCTGAGAAGAGCTGTGTCCTAGATGACTGGCACAGGCCAGTTGTGCCCAGAGCGTCAGATACTAACTCTTGCATTGGTAAAAAATCCATGTTTAGCTAGAGGGATGCTTGCCTTTAAAAAAGGGGTGGGTCAAGAACCTATGCTGTGTCGAAGCTCTTTCCTGCCCGTGGGCTGGGGACCATGGGAGTAATGTGGGTAAAAATGCAGGAGTCAGATTTCTAGGTTCTGAGCATGGATGGCTCAGTTATCCCTGAGGCTCAACTAAGAGTTGTGAAGACCAAGGCAGGAGAGGCGCAGAAGGTGCCTTGACAGACATAGGACCTCACCCTAAAGCCTACAACTGTTCAGGCGAGGGTGGGTGCAAGGCCCGCATGTGTGTTCATTAAAAGGGAGAAACAAAAGTGTGACTGTGCAAGGAGAAGGATTATTAATATAATGGAGGAAAAAACTCATTTTTTTTTTTTGCCCCTTTCTTGGTATCACTTCCTAAACAAGTTTGTCACGTCAATATTTTTTCCTGTTTTGCTGGGGCTGGCGTGACAAGAGTAGGAAATGGACGAAAAGTACACAGGTATGGCCGTGTGACAGGCCATGGGTCATACACACACTACGTTCTAGTCAGAGGACTAGAATCCCATCCTTTCCCTGGCCTCCTCTAAGGAACAAACATAGTGGGAAGCAAAGACCCACCTGAGGGGTCAGGGCTACAAACAACAACAACAAACAGATTCATGGACCAATAAGCTCCTTTTTATTGTTGAAGGTACACTGTGGCATAACCATCGTGCAGATGTACGGGATACCACAGAGTAACTTCCGTGAACAGACATTTGTGTAGTTGCCAGTTTTCTTTGTCTTCCTTTCTTTTTTGTTTTCTATTGTTGTTGTTTGTTTTGGGTGTTTTGTTGTTGTTGTTTTTCAAGACAGGGTTTCTCTGTGTAGCCTTAGCTGTCCTGGCTATGCTTTGTGACCAGGCTGGCCTTGAACTCACAGAGATCTACCTGCCTCTGCCTCCCTGAGTGATGGGATTAAAGGCGTGTGCCACCAGGCCAGCTGGTTTCCAGTTTTCAACTGTTACGATAAAGCTGTGTAAACATTTGTGGATTAGTTTACATAAATGTATATATCTATAATATATATATTATATGATACACACACATAAACATATATTTCAGTTCTGTTCGGTGAATTTCTGTGGATGACTTTGCAGGACCTTGTGGTAAGGGGAATTTTAAGTTTATAAGGAACTACCAAACTTTTTTTCCTAATAGTTGTGTCATTGTGCACTCAGCCACATACTAGAGTTCTTGGTTGTACAGCTTTGTCAGCACTGAGGATCATCCATCCACCTCGTTTGTCACTTTGGTCCTTGTGACAGATTCCCCCACCTATGGTTTTTTTCCACCACTTTCTTCCTTGAGATAAATGTGCAGAAAATCCTATTTGATAAAATGAAGTACAAATTCAAGAGTAAATTCAAGGGTGAGTTTTTATATTAATTAAAAAATGGTGCCGGGCGGTGGTGGCACATGCCTTTAATCCCAGCACTCAGGAGACAGAGGCAGGAAGATTTCTGAGTTCGAGGCCAGCCTGGTCTACAGAGGGAGTTCCAGGACAGCTAGAACACAGAAAAACCCTGTCTCAAAAAAAAAAAAAAAAAAAAAAAAATCCAAACAACAACAACAACAAAAATGTTTCCAGTGAGATGGTTCAGAGTGTAAAAGCCCTTTGGTACAGAAGCGTGATGACCTGAATTTGATCCTCAGGATTTACAGTGGAAGGAGGTAACTGAGTCGAGATATCTGGGATGGGATAGGGAGACAGAGAGAGAGAGAGAGAGAGAGAGAGAGAGAGAGAGAGAGAGAGAGACAGACAGACAGACAGACAGACAGACAGACAGAGAGACAGAGACAGACAGACAGACAGACAGACAGACAGACACACACACACACACACACACACACACACACACACACG
>OU015746.1:33252303-33263957 GCA_907169655.1 Acomys percivali
GGGGGGGGGGGGGGGCCTCCACACATTCGTCCAAAAACGATGGTGACACGATGGGGTCAAATGGAGCTGTAGGAAAACAGCCGGTAGCCATAATAGTGCACAGCTGTGCCGTCGCCACACAGCGTAAAGGCCTGCTTAGCAGTCTTCACATTAGTCCTTAAGGTAGGCCCATTGTGCTGGGCGTGGTGGCGCACGACTGTAATCCCAGTACTCGGGAGGCAGAGGCAGGTGGATCTCTGTAAGTTCAAGGCCAGCCTGGTCTACAAAGTGAGTCCAGGACAGGCTACACAGGGAAACCCTGTTTTGAAGAGAAAAAAAAAAAAAAAGGTAGGCCCATTGCTGACTTAGTTTCCTTCCCTCCTTCCTTTCTTTGCCTCTTTGGTTTTATTTGGAGACAGTTTCTCACATAGCCCAGGTTAGCCTTAAAGTCACTATGTAGCTGAGGCTGGGGTTATGGCAAGTGCCACCATGCCAGGCCTTGTGTGTGTGTGTGTGTGTGTGTGTAGAGCAAAAATTCACATGTTGGAACTTATGCCACATTGGAGCCACCCTGTCCCTGCTTCCCGAGCACTACAAGGTGAGTCTCTGTGGTCCATCTCATGCCCCCACCGTGATGCTCTGTCTGACCGCAGGCCCAAGGCCAACTCCCTCTGTGATATTTGCTGGAGCTGCACAAGGAAGAACTGATGCTTGTGAATGCTTCAGTTATCTAGGGGGAGAGACACACACAAATAAATGATGTCTCCCAACAATCCCATCTCATTAACTGGCACTGTCATGAGACAGATGTGTAGCCTGGCCCAGGACTCTATGCTGCCTACCTCTGCCTCCTGAGTGCTCGGACCAAAGGTATGTCACCATGTCAGACAGACCTTAGATTTTTTTTGGTTTTACTTTTTGTTTTGTTTGTTGTTGTTGTTGTTGTTTTCGAGACAGGGTTTCTTTGAGCTCTGGTTGTCCTGGACTCACTTTGTCCTGGCCTCAAACGCATGGAGATATACCTGCCTCTGCCTCCCAAGTGCTGGGATTAAAGATGTGTGCCACCACCACCCGGCTTTTATTATTTTGTTTTTTTGAGACAAGGCTTCTCTTTGTAGGCTTACTGTCTTGGATTTGCTTTGTAGACTAGGCTAGCCTCGAACTCACAGTGATCTGCCTGCCTCTGCCTCCCAAGTGCTAGGATTAAAGGCGTGAGCCATCACTTCCCAGCTTGTTTTGCTTTTTTTTGTTTTGTTTTTTGTTTTGTTTTGGTTGTTGTTGTTTCTTTCTTTCTTTTTTAAAGATTTATTCATTTATTATGATGTAGACTATGCTCTGTCTACATGTACACCGGCATGCCAGAAGAGGGCAACAGATCATGTTATAGATGGTTGTAAATCACCATGTAGTTGCTGGGAATTGAACTCAGGACCTTTGGAAGAGCAGGTAATGTTCTTAACCTCTGAGCCATCTCTCCAGCCCCTGTTGTTTTTTCAAGACAGGGTTTCTCTGTGTAGCCTTGGCTGTCCCAGACTTACTCTGTAGACCAGGCTGGCCTCTAACTCACAGAGATCCACCTGCCTCTGCCTCCCGAGTACTGGGACTAAAGGTGTGCACCACCACTGCCAAGAGTCTTATAGTGAAGGAGCCAATTGGTGAGTTCAGTTCTCCGCCTGAATCAAATGGAATTTGGCATTGTTATCCTTTCTGCTCCTCTCACGATGCTTGTAGAAGGCAACTGCTCTCACAGGTAAGGGGTAGAGTACCTAAGGAGGTTCAGAAGCAAGTCCGTTGGACTTTGAAATTCTCACTTGCACAACACCACGTGAGCTCTTCTGGGTCACACCAGTCTCTGAGGGAGTCTGGCTTTTCTCGAGCAGTTTGCACATCTATTTTACTTTGCATTGTCAGATGTCAACGGCAGCCTCCTGGGGATGTTACAGCCACGGGGCAGAGCCCATTTGGGCAGGCCCTTCCCTTGAGGGTGCATGATGGCTGGCTGGCAGTAAAAAGCTATTGCTCCATTATTGAGACCGGCTGTCATTATGCAGCCGAGGCTGGCCCAGAATATCCGTATCTATGTAATCCAGACTGTCCTCAAACTCACAGTTCTCCTGCTTTTAGTTTCTCAAGTGCTGGCCTGGCTTTTGCAAAGACTTTTTTGTTTGTTTGTTTTTGTTTTGTTTTTTGAGACAGGGTTTCTCTATGTTAGCCTTGGCTGTCCTAGACTCACTTTGTAGACCAGGCTAGCCTCTGCCTCCTGAGTGCTGGGATTAAAGGTGTGCACCACCATGCCTGGCTGCAGATTATTTATACCTTGATAATGACCAAGACTCCCAGTGGTGGTCTACCTTTTCCATCCCGTCCGCCTTTCACACCTCTCGGCCATTTCTTACAAGACTCTGCAGAGCAAGTAACCATCCTCCTCCTCATCTTGCATGCAAAGAACCTGAATCCCAAAGAAGATGCATAACGTGTCCAAGGCCACAACGCTTATAGAGGGGGAGTCATTGGCAGGTCGGCTTGGCCCTGACGTCGAAGCTGTCTTTATGTCAGACTGAATATCCAAATCCTTAACTCAGTGGCTAGATAGCCTGATATCCATTAGCTGGCTAATGCTAATTTGGGAAAACAACCTCCAGATAAAGAGTTGTAGAAAAGTGACTCTAATTAGCTGGTCCAGCAGGAATGGTGAGTTTCACCTCCTGAAGCGCAGAGCTATTTGGTTTCCAGACACTGAAGGGCAGGACTGTGGGGTCCTAGAAGGAAGGCATTTGGAAAGATGGTGAGACCATAAAAAGCTTCTCTGGGGTATGCCAGGGAGGGCAGCATCCTCACAGAGGAAAGAAGATACGGGGGCGGTGTGTGTGTGTGTGTGTGTGTGTGTGTGTGTGTGTGTGTGTATGTGAGAACCAAGGAGGCTGGCAGGGGGGACAAGTGTACTCAAACTGCGCCGGCACTGAGGGCAGCAGTAGGCAGGGCCCAAAGGAAAGAGAAATGATGCTTCACATCAGAGAGCTTTTGTTGAGAGAAGCCACCACTGTCAGTGACAGGCTCCTGGACTTTTAACTGAGTAGGAGACCTTCATGTGCAATCTGCTACTGAAGTCCCCAAGGTTTTTTTTTTTAGAGATTTATTTATTATCATGTATACAGTGTTGTCTGTGTGTACACCTGCAGGCCAGATGAGGGCATCAAGTTACATTATAGATGGTTGTGAGCCACCATGTGGTTACTGGGAATTGAACTCAGGACCTTCAGAAGAGCAGGCAGTGCTCTTAACCACTGAGCCATCTCTCCAGCCCAATCCCCAAGTTCTTAAACTCTCCTATCAGGAGTTCCCGTGGGCCTTCCCTTTCCTTCTCTTCTAAGTCACTTGCTGTACCGCAACTGTTACCTTCCGTTGCTATAATTCTCTCAATGGCATCTCTCACAGTTTCCAGTTATTCACTTGATAATTCTGATGCTCATCATCTAGGGCACAAACCTAGTTTTTAAAATTTATTATCATGAGCCGAGCGTGGTGGCGCACGCCTTTAATCCCAGCACTCGGGGGGCAGAGGCAGGCAGATCGTTATGAGTTCGAGGCCAGCCAGGGCTACAAAGAGAAACCCTGTCTCAAAAACAAAAAACAAACAAACAAACAAACAAAAAACACTCAAAAAAACCCCAGAGAAACCCTGTCTCAAAAAACAGGAGCAACAACCCCTCTGCCCCCCCAAAAAGAATAATTGAACAAATGTTTGAGTGGCTGGTCCTCTTATGATTTGGCAAATGTTTAAATACCGTTCCCTCACCGGGCAGTCTTTGTGGGATGCAAATTCCAGTATGTGTTTCAACCCCTCACCATTTGCTTGCAGGTGGATCCAGGTTAGGGTTAACATGTCCTTACGAGCATAAAAAGGAAGTATGGACCATTTCTAACAGGTGTCAGGTACTGCCTTTTTTGCCTATCTGAGCTTCCCCCTTTAGACAGAGTATACGTATAACCTTGGCTGGCCTGGAACTTCTGTACACCAGGCTGGCCTCCCACTCAAAGAGCTCCGCCTGCCTCTGCCTTCTAAGGGCTGGGTTTAAAGGCGTGGCCCACCCTACCCTAGCCTGGGCTGCTATTATGGAAAAGAGCCTGAGTCAAGTTGGAACCAGCTCTGTCCTCCTGCACTTGCCCTGTCAAGTGCCGGTCTGGAGACTGAACAGAGGGGTTGGGGTAGGGTCATGCTGGGGCTTGCCTACTTCGCTCTGCCAAGACCTCTGGCCGTGTAGCATAAGCCGGCTTTTGGCAAGCTGGAAGGAAATGAGCCGAGCTGGAGCAAGCACAGTCTCCCAGGCCCCCTTCCGCACAGGTGAGGGAGTTAGATGAGAGGAGCCAACTGGTGCTGCGTGAAAGACACCATTATTTGTCATGGAGTAATCAGGTTTGGGGGAGGGGGCAGATCTCTCAGTGGGTTAAAAGTATTATTCTGATAGTTTGTTTCTCTTTCTGCCTTCCTGATAGAGTGTTTCCCGGAGGCCGGGTTGCCAAAGGAAAACATTGAAAAGAGAGAAGCAGTCTGTGGTAGAATCCATGGAAGCCCTTAGCTTACCTGTGTGTCTGTGTCTGTGTGTCTGTGTGTGTGTGTGTGTGTGTGTGTGTGTGTGCACACGCGTACGCGCATGCATACTCGTGTTCTTAAACACTGGGCCATATTTCATCCTATCTGGCTTTACTGGGAAGAAATGGGATGGGGTTTAAGCATGAAAAAAAAAATACATGTTTTTTTGGTGGAGTTTGGTATGATCGAAGTACCCCATCCCACCCGGATAATCAGAGCTCCTGTAAGTAGGTCACCTTACTACTGTGGAGGCTGAGAAAGGATGACCTTGGTAGAGACTAACTCCAGTTTGGCACAGAACTAGCCATCCAGGGTAGCTGAGACATCTGCATGGTAAGTATGCCAACGGCCATGCTTTCTCAATGATGCCCAGGAATACCTGGGACTAAAGTGACCATCAGGCTGCATGCCTGTCTCCTCCTCCGAACCCGTGGTCAGATCCGCAGGGTGGAAACAACCCCACAGCTGTGGTTGTGGTTTGTCTTTTTAAGTCTCCCAACCTCTGTCCCAGACTGCTTCATCTGGGAGAAGCAAGCAACAGCCTCCCTCTGTATTCCAGCCTGGAGCCTGTGCTCTCTTCGGGCCCCTGGCAACTCAGCTCAGGAAGGGCTCTGCTTCCTTGCTTGAGATGTATTATTAAACTGTAATCATACTGTGAGTGGAGTCAGCCAAAGCAGTGGCTATTAATAGGGAGGTGAAGAAAGCTGACTCAGAAGGAAGCTGACTTAGGCTGGTGAGCGGAGCTGGGCCACCTTGGCCTACAATCCTTTGCAAGAGGTCAGTGGATGGGACAGAACTGCCTGAGCTCATTTCCCTCCTGGGCAACCGTCAGCATTATCTGGATTTCTCAATTTGGGAAACACAACCTGAAGAGGTCCTGAACAAAGGGCCTTTTAAGTTGTCTCTCCCTGGTCCCCGGGGAGTCTCGGAGCCCTGGACGCAAATAGCTAGAGTGGCTGTGCCTCAGCGACAACCCTTCTCTCCTTGTCAGGGGTCGATGGGACTTGGAAAAGGGCACTTGGACTCCATTTCTGTGGCCTCTTTTGGCCAGGCTGACAGTGCTGAGCCGGCCCCTTAGCTGGTCAGAGCTCCCCAGAGGCTGAGACACAGAAGCAGAAGGATTCTGTTTCTGGCTTGGTGACAAGGCTCGGGGATGTGGCTGTTAGAGGAAGTGGAAAGGTGAAGGGCCACTGGGGACCTTAAAGTGTGGGAACAAGATATCCTTTGCAACTTGGGTGATGTACCGCACTTCCACGGGTCTCGGTCACGTTAACATCGTCTGGCACCTAGAAGCAGGATAGATTCCCCAGAGGATCATGGGAGGCTTGAAATGGCTTCTAGAGCTAGACTTCTGCTTTCCAGTGTCAGCTCAGACCATAGCACACACCGTCTGAGGACTGCCTCAGGGTGAACGTTTTCACCAGACCCAACACGTGGCATCCACACCCCTTCCCCAGGGAGGTAGATAGTGGAGTGACTTGGTGACCAAGATAAAATGAAAACTTGAGTGAGGTTACAGCTAGTAGCCTCTGTACTTGAGGCACACTCCTTCCTGTCTCTTGTAAATGACCCGGACAGCTGTCATCTCATATTTGATACTACTGTATACTCACCCTGAGACCATGGGTGCAGGCATGCATGAGTGAGTGTGTGCGCAACTGTGTGTGTGTGGGGGGGGGAGATCGTCTATTTTTGGTTTTTTGAGACAGGGTTTCTCTGTGTAGCCTTGGCTGTCCTTAGTAGACTAGGCTGGCTTCGAACTCACAACAATCCACCTGCCTCTGTCTCCTGAGTGCTGGGATTAAGAGCGTGGGCCACTAACACCCTGCCCAAGAAATTCTTTTTAACAGTTAGGTATGTTTTCCAAAACTGGAAGACCCATGACCTACTTTAGTTGCTGGGTCACCGAAGGGAGTGGAGATAGGACATAGAAGATGTCTTTTCCTGCTCCCTGAAATATTGATTAAATAAATATTCACTGGGCTCCAGCTCAGTAACCTGGGAACTTGCAGATAATAGACCAATTGAATGATACCATTGGTCTGATTGCGGGTGTTTGCTTGCAGCATTTGTGTGCATGCTCAGCCAGTGCTCTGCCACCAAGCTATGTCCCCAGCCTTCCTTTTGCTTGCTTATTCATTCAGAAACCCACTCTCCTTAAATTGCTCACAGGCCTGCACTCCCCCCACCCCACCCCAGGCTCAGCTGGTCTGGTGTGATTTTTTTTTTTTTCCTGCAGCTTTTTCTTTCTTGACACAGGGTTTCTCTGTGTAGCTTTGGCTGCCCTGGACTCGCTTTATAGACCAGGCTGGCCTTGAACACTCACAAAGATACACTTGCCTCTGCCTCCCTGAGTTGCTGGGATTAAAGGTGTATACCACCACACCCATTAGAGTGATTCCTGGGACTCGAACCAGGCCCTCTGGAAGAGCAGACAGCACTCTTAATGGCTGAGCCAACTCCAAAGCACTTCCTGCAACTTCCTAACCCATCTTTTTTTTTTTTTTTAAGATTTATTTATTTATTATGTATACAGTACTCTGCCTGCTTGTACCTCTAGAGGCCAGAAGAGGGCATCAGATCACATTATAGATGGGTATGAGCCACCATGTGGTTGCTGGGAGTTGAGCTCAGTACCTCTGGAAGAGCAGGCAGTGCTTTTAACCACTGAGGCATCTCTCCAGCCCTTCCTAACACATCTTACTGTGATTTTCTGTGATAACGATCTGTGGGTTACTGGCAAGGTGGCATCAGCCCGTAAGCCCTTCTCTTGGCAGATAGAAGCAAGACGATCAGAATTTCAAGGTCACCCTCAGATACACAGTGAGTTGGAGGGTCAACCTGTGCTACATGAGGCCCCGTCCCGCGTCCCCCCACCGACTCACCCCCACACACCGCCAGTCAGGGTTTCTCTGTGTAGCCTTGGCTGTCCTGGAACTTGCTCTGTAGACTAGGCTGTCCTCGAACTCACAGAGATTCCCCCCTGCCTCTTAAACAAACATATCCATATGTATCTGCCTCCCCTCTGGGTGTCATTACTGTGTGCTTACATGTGCTTGTTTGTTTTTAACCTGAGTAAAATTCCCAACACAGGGGGCTGTAGAGACAGCTCAGTGGTTAACAGCACTGGCTGACTTTTCCCATGGACCGTGGTTCAATCCACAAGGTGGAGATGGTTGGTTGCTCACTGCCATCCATAAATCCAGTTCCAGGGGGTTATCTGATGTCCTCTTCTGGCCTCAGGGGCATGCACAGGGTACACAAGCAGGCAGGCAAAGCACTCATACATATAAAAATAATAAAATTAGTTTGAAACATTGCCAGCACCCGGGGTGTGGGGGGTTGGGGGGCGCGGTGAGGGGGGCGGAAGGGCGGGGGAAAGGCATCTCGAGGTGTGTCTTTCCTTCCATTGCTTGTCAATTTCCAAGCCTGAATGAGATTCCGTGACCTGGGACACAGGCCCCAGGCTCTGGCAGTACACAAGGGTTTTCAGCCCCCAACTCTCAGATGATAGAAGACCTGGCATTATGGAAACAGTTCATCTCTTTATAGTTGTAACGTGCTCTCAAAGAGCCTGAGAGATTGAGGAAGCAGAAGAGCAGAGGCACCTGGGCCCAGGCAGCTAGGTGCCTTCTCTCCCTATGGTCAAAGTTAATTAATTCCCACTGTACCTTGAACTAGGTCACCCACAGGTCTGTGCTGGGGATGGACCTGGTTGTCAGAGGAGGACATTGCTTCGCTGGTTCTTGGGGTGATCTCCTAGGGAGGCATACAAAGGGGTATGTTTCACCTTTGTGTGGGATTGTCTCCCTTTTTCCGGAGAAGTGACCATTTTCAGGTCTGTGGGTGGAAAAGAAAATCTTCCCTTCCTAAAATAATCTCTTTCTGCAGTTTGAAGCCGGGGGTTTTAAAGCTGGACCAGGCTGCTAGCACTATTTTTACCCAGCTCACAGTTTGGGGTGTAAACAGCAACCCTGGCTGTGTGTGTCATCCCCTCACACCCCCACTCCTCCCACCCACCACCCACCCCACAGCTGACAACAGGGTCAACCTCTTTGAGGCAGAGATGTCCTGGTATTTTGCACGGATAAAATGGGACAGAGTTCACCCTCGGTGCAGGTGATGATTCCCTGGACCATGGGGTCAGTTACAAACACGGAGACATCGCCATGGCTCCTTTATATCCGCCGTAAACACTAAACCACATGATAGCCACTGCCCTGAGGATAATTTAAAGCACCAGGAGGGAAAAGGCAGGCCCATGGAGCCCTGTGCACACGGAGGTCCCCTGAGCTCGTGGGGCCATGACCCTCACTCCCTTTTGCACAGTCAAGCCCCTTCTCTCTCTCTCTCTCTCTCTCTCTCTCTCTCTCTCTTCTTTCTTTTCTTTCTTTTGTTTTTTTGTTTCTCTGTGTAGCCTTGGCTGTCCTGGACTCGCTTTGTAAACCAGGCTGGCCTCGAACTCACAACGATCCGCCTGCCTCTGCCTCCCCAGTGCTGGGATTAAAGGCATGCACCACCACCTCGAGGCTCAAGGCCCTTCTCAATGCTGCTTTACTGTGAGACACTTTTGCGTTCACAGCCACAAGATCGGGAGCAGAGGAAAGCAAGTATTTATTCCAAATGTAGGAGGTCTCTAAAAATCAGAAGCTACCGAGGTCTCCAGAGAATGGAGGTCCACGGCCTTCTCGGCTGGTGTCACATTGAGGTCACACCAGTTTCCTCCATGTCCCCGGTTGTCAGGACAAAGAGCTAACCAAAAAAAAACCCATCTTACATCTGCCGTGGGAGCGGGTGAGAGGCCTGTTGGGCCCTCCAGAGGGCATCTTGCTCATGAAATAAATAAACCAGCAAAAGTGAAAATGGGCCCATCACAGCTGGCAACTCCCTGCTGCTTCTCTTCAGGCTTCCATTGCTTTCCCCTGCAGCCATGTTTGTTACCCAAAGCCATCCCTGGAGCTTTTCTTCTGAAATAAGGAAGGAGTTACGAGTCAGCTGGAAAGCTCGCTCTTGCTCCTTATGAATAATGCAACAACTTCTTTATTTGTTACATTTTATTTTGAAACGATGTTGTTGTTGTTATTATTACCACCAATATACCTCACTGCTAACTGAAACTATGGAAGCTGTCCTGGGCCTCCGCATCCTCCTGCCTCCACCTCCCTAGCTGCTGAGATTTCCAGCTGGCACTTGGCTACCAGCACCTTCTTGGTGCAGCCACAGCTTCCTTTGCTCATCAACGCAAGCGGTTCTCAAATATCCAATGCCCACTCTGAACTGCACATCTAGGTAAAATGGTTACAGTTTCACATTCTTCTGGTGGATGACGTTGTGAAAGGCAAGAATAAGAATCAGAGGACAGGTAGGCGGCTGAGGAATCTCCCAGTCAGCTCTTCTGGAGGAAGTGGTTTCGATTGATTCTGGGCAACTGTTTATTGCAAAACTCACTGCCAACTACTGATCGCTTAAGTGGCATTGGAGAGCTCTGGATGGCACAAATGGGGTGGGGCCGGGGTGGGGGTGGGGGTGGGGCAACAGATTAGAAGATGGCTTCACTTTGGAGAAGAGAGGATGGGGACATATTGTCTTAACCTGCTTCGCCCTAGATTGCCACTGTTAGCTTGTGCTGTCCCAGGACTGGGCACTGGAATCCAAATAGTGACCTCCAGCCAGGACTAGAGCAAGCCTGTCTCACAAGCCAAACCCAGCAGCTGGAGAAAGAAATGCCTCCCTAAGTTAAAAGTCTTTGCTCCTCTTCCAGAGGACCGGAGTTTCGGTCCCAGCACCGGTCTTAGGCAGCTCCCAACAGCCTGAAACTCCACTTCCGGGGGATCAGATGCCTTCTTCTGGCTTCCACAGGCACCCCCTTACACATGGCACACACACACACACACACACACACACACACACACACACACACACACATAAAAATTGAAAACAAAACTAGGTCAGGCATGGTGGCATACACCTTTATTTCCCAGTGCTCAGGAGGCAGAGGCAGGTGGTCCTCTGTGAGTTCCAAGCCAGCCTGGTCTACATAACAAGTTCCAGGCCAGCCAGAGATACATGATGTCTCAAAAGCAAATGAAAGGAAGAGTTTTAAAACAGCAACAGCTAAACAAAAGGTAGCCATATGGGGAAATGTAACTCAGCAGGAGAGCAGTTGGCTCATGGGAAATAAATCCCTGGGTTAAACCCCCAGTATTGCAAAAGAAAGGGTGGTGGTGGAGGTGGTGATGAATGTCAACCACGATGTGGCTACCTGCCTAGCATGCTTAAGCCCTGTGTTTGAGGCCCAGCACAGCATAAACCATGTGCAATAAATAGAACACACCTGCTATCCCAGCACCCAGGAGATGGAGGCAGGAGGATCAGGAATTCAAAGTCACCCTTGGCCTCATTGTGAGTCTGAGGCTAGCCTGAACTCCATAAATCTCTGTTTCAAAACAAAGCAAAAACCACCGCCACGTAAGCCCCTAGGAGACGGGAGCAGGGAAAAGTGCCTATGAGAGAAACCAAAAGCACGCGGCAGGCAGGCGCGCTGCCAGGTTGGCCATTTGTTGTGAACTAAGCTCAGACCCCAGTGTTGAAAGAGGAAACCTACCCCTGACTGCTGTGCCTGAGTTTCCCAGAATCCATCGCGACACGCCCTCTCCTGCTGGCTTTGGTTGAGCTTTGGGTCTGCTCCCGGGTGACTCACATGCACTGTGCTACTCTGACATCATCCAGAAAGACGTTGACAGCTGGCGTGGGAAGCATGCGAGGTTTCAGTGCTCTTGAGACGCCTTTGATGGGCATGGTGAGTGGGCACAAGGACTGTTGCCATCTAGTGCCCCTGGTTATGTAATTTTTTCCCCATGAATTCTAGTTTCTTCTTCTGAATTTTGCTCTTTAAAAAAAAATTAAAAAAAAATTTTTTTTTCAAACAGTCTCACTATATAGCCTTGGATGGCCTGGGACTTACAAAGATCCACCTGCCTCTGCCTCCTGAGAGCTAGGGTTAAGGTTGTGCACTACTGTGCCTGGACCTCCAAATGGTGTGTGTGTGTGTGTGTGTGTGTGTGTGTGTGTGTGTGTGTGTGTG
>OU015746.1:33272619-33298593 GCA_907169655.1 Acomys percivali
GAAAGAAAGAAAGAAAGAAAGAAAGAAAGAAAGAAAGAAAGAAAGAAAGAAAAAGAGGCTGGAGTGATGGCTCATGGTTAAGAGCACTTGCTGTTTTTCCAGGGGATGTGGGTTTGGTTCCCAGCCCCTTCATGGAGGCTCACAGCTATCTGTAACTCCAGTTCCAAGGGATCTGAAGCCCTAATCTGGCTTCCGTGAACACTGCACAGATGTAATTCACAGACACATGTAGCTAGCATTAGCTACTTTGTGGGGTCTTCCTCCTTCCAACCTTCCTCTAACCCTTTTCTTCTTCTTCTCTTTGGACCCCTACCACTAGATAGGAGAGAAAAAAAGGACAGAGAGGAAAGGAAGGAGCAGAAACTCGGGCTTGGAAGGGGATAACATTACCATTAGACTACTTCCTGCTGATTAGGGATGCCATGCATCTTGGGGAAAGTTTGATCTTTGCCCTCAGGAGATCTAATTTCTTCTTGTTCTTCTTTGTGCACAACTACTTGACACACCTCAACCAACAATGACCGACGGCAACTGACAACGACAACCCACTGACAACTATCACCAACTCTTGGGGCCCTGGCATTTATATACCCTCTGAAAAGTCCCCAGAATTCCAAACGTCACACAATTGCAGAAACTATCTGCCAGAGCACGAGGCAAATCATAGTCAGCTGCTGCAAAGCAGCCCCATACTCCCACACCTGGGATTAAAATGAAAACTTATTCTTATAATGTTTTTGTGTTTTTAGAGAAACCAAAATTCTCACTACAAGACATACATACAGGTAAAACACCCGTACATATAAAATAAAGATTAAATTTTGTACAAATTTATCCATCTCTTCTCCCTCTCTTACTTCATCCTATCTTTTGTTCCTTCCTTTATGTTTGGATTTTCAGGTCAAAGCTCATCTGACTTATACCTGGAGAGGCCAAAGGCAGGGGAATTATTTATGGTTTGTTCATGCTTTGGTGTGGAGAATCCCCAATTCCCAATCCCAGGTACTGACCAGACCGAGAGCCTTGGGCATGCTAGACCCACCCAATTACATCTCCAGGCTTTAGGTTTGTGAGACAGGGTGTCATTATGTAGCTCAGGCTAGCCTGAAACAGCATTCCCAAGTACTAGGAATAGGGCTGGGCATGGTGGCGCATGCCTTTAATCCCAACACTCAGGAGGCAGAGGCAGGCAGGTCACTGAGTTCGAGGCCAGCCTGGTCCACAGCCAAGGCTACACAAAAAAACCCTATCTCAAAAAACCAAAAAAAAAAAAAAAAGAAAAGAAAGAAAGTAAGTAAGTAAGTGAGAGGATCCCAGGAATGATTCATATCACCCAGAGATCCTCCCCTCACCCCAATCTGTCTGTGTTCTGATTTTAAAAAGAGCTGGGACCCCCAAGGGGTGAACAGGGATTTTTTTTTTTTTTTTTTTTTTTGCAGAGAGCAGTCTAGACACATTACTAACAAACTAACAATGAGTCCTCGCGTCTGCAGACTCAGCATTACCAGGGAACAGACTAGGCAAACAGAAATCTCCAGCCGCACGCTTAGTCTCCTACATCAGAGTCCGTGTTTTTATTAAGATATGTCAGAGTGACACCCATGCACATTGGGCTTGAAAAACTCTGATCTACAAGATAGGAAACTGCCTGCCTGCTAAACTTTATGTCACAGTATTGCAACCTGAGCTTTGTTTTGCATGGCTGATTGACATATGATCAGTTCATCAGCCTCTGTGAACACAAATTTACAACGTAAACTATACTTTCTTTTTAGCTTTTCAAAAAAAAAAAAAAAAAAAAGGTTTTAAATTAGTACCAGGGGTTAGACCTAAGGTTTTCTACATGTTAGGAAAGCACTCTGCCACTTAACTATATCCCTAACCCTTTCAGATAGTTTTATTTTGAGACAAGGCCTTATGAAGTTGCCCAGGCTAGCTTTGAACTCACTCTGTAACCCTGGCAGGTCATGACCTTGTGATCCCTCTTTGCCTCAGCCTCACCGAGTAGCAGGAATTCCTCAGGCCTCTGCTGTCACCATTGTACCCATGTCTTGCTTTGTTTTGTTTTGTTTTTCAAGTCAGGATCTCTCCTTATCCTCCTACTGTCCTGGAACTCAGTAAATAGACCAGGCTGGCCTTGAATTCACTGAGATCCCCCTGCCTGTGCCTGCCCTCCCAAGTGCTGGGATTAGAGGTGCGCGCCATCATGCCTGGCTCATTGTACTTATTTTTTAAGTTATAGCTTTTGTGGGTGCCGGAGGAGTCCAGCAGAGAGGGTGTTAGATCCCTGAAGCTTGAGTTACAGGTGGTTGTGACCAGCCTGATGTGGGAGCTGGGATCCAAATTCAGGTCCTGGAGCTGGGCATGGTGGAGGCGCACGCCTTTATTCCCAGCACTTGGGAGGCAGAGGCAGGCAGATCACTGTGAGTTTGACGGCAGCCTGATCTACAAAGTGAGCCTAGGACAGCCAAAGCTACACAGAGAAACCCTGTCTCGAAAAACAAAAAAGAAAAGAAAACAAAACACCCCAAATCCAGGTCCTGTGGAAGAACAGTGAATGCTCTCAACCCTCCAGCCATCTCTTCAGCAGCAGCAGCAGCAGCCTTTTGCTGGTTTTGTTTTGGGCAGGGTCTTCTACAATTGAGGCTACCCTCAAGCTCACAATGTAGTCAAAGCTGGCCCTGAAGTCCAGCTACTCCTGCCTCTACCTCCTGAGTGTAGTGATTATGGGCTTGCAGCACCGTGCCAAAGCTCCAGAGAGCTTTCAGCTTCCTAAACTGGAATACAGTTACGCAATGCAGGCCCATCAGCCCACTCTGACCACTACTATACTTTTAGTACCTATGAACTGGACTATTCAAGATATGAGTGAACTTTATGACACTTGCTTTTGTTTGTTTGTTTGTTTGTTTGTTGTTGTTTGAGACTGGGATTCTTTCAGTCCTGGAACTCCATCTGTAGACCAGGTAGACCTTGAACTCACCATCTGTCTCTGCCTCTGTCCGGAGTGCTAGGACTCAAGGCAGGCAAGCACTACCACTACCTAGCAATGTTGGTCTTTTTATAGCTGACTCAATATAATGTCATTCTGACTTGTAGGTGTTTTGGTTTGTTCCCCCCCCCCTTCCTTGCATTCATTTCTTCTCACTCTCTTGTAGCAGATGTTTTCCAAGTCTAAGGCTGAACGATGTTCTACAGGGTGCACCAGTGTGCTTGATTATCACTCACCCAGGGCGGCAGACATTTGGAGCGCTTCTACCTTTTTGCTATTGTGGATGCGGCTGCTACCATGTGGGTGTAGAAAGAGTCTTAGCCTCCCCCGCCCCTTCCTTTCCTGAGACAGAGCCCTCATATGTTGTCCAGCCAGGTCTTAAAGGAATCCTTCCACCTGGATTTCCTGAGTGGCTGGGACTACTATAGATACACACTACCATACAGGGCTGAAGAGTCGCTGGGGGTGGGGAGTGAGACGGGGGCTCCCTCCACAGCCCAGGGTAGCATTTGAACTCACAATTGTGCTACCTCAGCCTCTTGAGCACTGGGATTATTGACATGTGTCAGCACTCTGAGCCCTTTAAGGATGACTATTTGCTGGTCATGGTGGGCTACATGTGAAACCCCAACACTTGGGGGGGCAGTGGGTAGAGAGAGAGGGAGAGGGGGAGGGAGAGAATATGAAGACACATTATTGTCTAGAACGCTAAATAAACACAAAACCCAGGCTAGAGGATGCTCACCCTGGATTTTTCTTTACTCTATCAAGTCTCTAGATGACTTTCATTAAGCGAAATGAATTTTCTGTTGTTGGGAGCAAACTGTCTGTTTCATTTAGTGTCAGAACCAGAGCCGGAGGGAATCAAAACATTCATTTGGGAAGTTCAAGAATTGATCAGGTGACACCACTCTCTTCCCCCGATGCTATTCCTATCCACCCAAATTATCTGTGTGGATCTAGGAACCTTCCCACCCTCTCCCCAGTGTGCTGGGCAGCTAGTGACAGACAGCTTGCTGATAGGCTCAGCCAGAGATGCACAGTTGGCTGCCCTGGGCCAGTAAGGCCTTCCTCCCTGCCAGTGTTGCTGGGCAGAGACATCTGCAGGCCCAAAGCTCTGGGCAGACGCAGCCCAGGCAGTCTCCATGCTCATGCTCGGGCCATCCTGCTTTCATGGTGCTTTCAGCAGGGCAGGGCTCATCCGCGTGACCCCATTCTAAAGCACTGAAAAGGGGGGGGGGGGAGTTGCTGGCGAGAGCTCTGTCAGCACAGTGCTTGCTGTGCAAGTTTGAGCCCCTGGTTAGGCGCTCCCACTGCCCATGTAAAACCCAGGTGCAGCGGTGTGCCTGTAATCACAGTGCTAGGAGGTGGAGGCGGGAGAGGAGAGGCGACTTGCTGCAGCTTGTTGGCCAGTCTACACTGAATCACGGAGCGCCTGGTTCAGCAAGAGACCTTGTCTCAGAAAATAAGGTCGAGAGAGTTGGAGGACGCCATCTAGCTAGCTAACATCAAGGCCTGGCTGCCACATGCATGTAGCACACATGGACTGCGCTACATGTATGGGGGGTGGTGGCGGTGGAGGGGAGAGTTATGTAACGGTATTATCTCCCCCCAAAAATGTTCTCTCTCAGCCTTGGTTTCTGGCATATCTTTTTGCCTGCTTTCCCTCAGACATCCAGTGGGGGCGCTCTGGCACCCTACCCCCATCCCCACTCTGCTCCCCCCCTCCCCCGTTTCTCTGTATAGCCCTGGCTGTCCTGGAACTCACTCTATAGACCAGGCTGGCCAGGAACTCAGAGCTCCACCTGCCTCTGCCTCCCTAGTGCTAGGATCAAAGGCGTGTGCCACCACCGCCGCTGCCATTTTCCATTTTATCCCTACTGTTTTACTTCTAGGACAACCCTTGTGAACAGAGGGTGGTAACCATACCAGCTCATTTGGAAAGCAGATGTTAAAACTCTGGATTTCACCTTTCATGGAAATCACTTTCACTTTGGAAAGAAAACCTAGACCTACAGATAGGGAAACAGGACTAACTTCCCACATTCTCACATAAAGGCCTGGCCCTCAAGCATGATCGCTTTGAGACTAATCACTTATCAGATCTGATTAAGGGCTTTTGCCCAGATTTGCACCTCCTCTGAGAGAGGCCCTATCGATTTGGAAGAAAGAAAGCACACAGAAAGAAATTCCGTTTGCCATGCTCCCCAAAGAAATCACAAAAGAACTACAAAACGGCCAAGTGCTCAAGGTGGGAAGGGGTCAGGACCAGTCTGTCTGACGCTAAAGAAGTAACAGTTTGCATATCCAAATGGGCGTGCAAACTTAATGAGTCCCCAGGAGAACCAGAGGCTTTGACCCCATGGGGAGGTTATCTGGGTAGGCAGTGGGTGACATGCGTGTGACAGCAAGCGTTCCTGAAAGCCTGCGAACATGCATGAAATATCTGGACACGAGTAGGCAAATGCCTGAAATGTACAACTTGCTACCTCTCAGCTTGATCCCACTTTGTCCACTGGGAATGCCCTTCCTCCCCTGGGTGCTCCACGCCCTTAGCATCTGTTATGAGCGTGTTCTATCTCCCTGAGTGCTGGGATTGCAGGTGTACACCACCACTCCCAGCTATCCCCCCCCTTTTATTTAATTAAAAAAACTACACTTCTGGGCTGGAGAGATGGCTCAGAGGTCAAAAGCACTGTCTGCTCTTCCAGAGGTCCTGAGTTCAATTCCCAGCAACCACATGGTGGTTCACAAACGTCTATAATGAGATCTGGTGCCCTCTTATGGTTTGCAGGCATATGTGCAGGCAGAACACTATGTAATAAATATATCTTTTTTTTTTTTTAAATTAAATTTCAGATCATGGTGGTGTACGCCTTCCTTTAATACCAGCACTCCAGAGGCAGAGGCAGGAGGATCTCTAAGTTTGAGGCCAGCATGGTCTACAAAGTGAGTCACAGAACAACTAGAGCTACAAGTGAGACACTGTCTCAAAAAAAAATTTTTTTTAGTGTGTATGTGTGTATGTATGTATGTGTATGTATGTGCATGAGTGTGTGTGTGTGGTTGGGTATGTGCCTGTGGAGATCTGAGGGCAACCTTTTGAGCCAGCTCACTGGCCCCTAATGTATTCTTTTTATTTTGTGTTCTTGTTTATTCTTTTCCCAACGCGATGTTTCTTAATGCTGTTTTCCACATCTTTGGTTTGTGTTCCAGGACCTATATTCCATAAGTAAGGACTATTTTAGCAAAGGAAGCATGGCGCCTTTTACTGGTGACCTTTTCTCTTGGGTAGCCTAAAGTAGTGGGCTTTTGTTTCCTAGAAAGGGTCACACATAGCCCAGATTGTCCTTAAACTAGATATATAGCCAAGGGTAGCCTGGAACTCCTAATCCTCCTGCTGCACCTCAGAAGGCCTTATGATACCCAGTGTAGTGTTTCAGTATAAACCAGTAAAGGCTTTGTCTTTCTTTCTTTCTTTCTTTCTTTCTTTCTTTCTTTCTTTCTTTCTTTCTTTCTTTTGAGATAGTCTTGTTTATAGCCTAGGCTTGCCTGAAAGTCTCTATATAGCCCAGGCTGGTCCTTAAACTCATTACCATCCTGCCTCAACCTCCCAAGTGCTGGGATTACAGGTGTGTACCACTGTGCTGAGGCTCCAATTCAGTCCACCCAGCACCAAGGCTCCCTTTCTTTGAGGCTGGGAGAGTGCCTGTGCCATGCCATTTCAAGTGGCTACCGAAGGGACAGCTGGTGCTGCTCCTGGGACTCGGTAGTGTCAAACTCTGCCTGCTGGGAGTTCCCGGGCCTTCCTTTTCTTTCTTTCTTTCTTTCTTTCTTTCTTTCTTTCTTTCTTCTGGTTAGGCTTTGAATTGGTTAGCTGTTTCTAGGAAATTTTGCCTTCTGAGTCCAAGCCCTTCAAGCAAACGCTACCTTCTAATAAGGTCTTTCTCTGCTTTGATCACTGGCCTGCCCCCTAATTTAGCTGAAGCCTAAGAGCATGGCTTTGTTATGGGACAGTTGTCTGAGCTTGCATTTAAATTCTAGGAATACATTTGGTTTTACTAATGTAACTGGAGAGGACTGGTGAGTTATTTTGGGTGTGCATGGCCCAGCCCTGTAATGCTAGGCCACTCTTGATAAGAGGCACGATTGTACCGGCTAGTTCCCTAAAAAGGCACACATTCCATGCAGCGTGGAGTGCTGACATTGCAGACTCTGCTATCTGGACCGTAGGCTCTCACTTTTCTCCCAAGTGGATTAGGTAGCTGGAGGCAGAAAGAAAGCTTGTTTTTCTTTACTCACGTCCCATAAACCCTTGCTCCACCATGTGCAAAGATTCTCCCCTAGTTCCACTCTGGGAAAAAGAGGAAAAGATCAAATTAATCCCCCCTCGCCCCCTACACTCCCTACCCCAGAGATAGGGTATCAAATAACCCAGGCTGGCCTTGAACTTGCTGTATAGCCAAGGAAGGCCTGTTTGCTAAGTAGAATAGGCTGGCCTTGAACTTCTGATCCTCCCAATTCTGCCTTCACAGTGCTGATTCTAGACCTTTGTTACCATGCCTGGCTCAAATTAGTAGTGATTTAGTCATGCTAAGTAGAGGACACACAGACCACACCCACACTGGAATGGATTCCTAGCACACAGCCAATAGGAGGACAGGCCAGTGTCAGAGCTTCTGGATGGCTAGGCTATAAGATCTATGTGCCAGAGTCTGGTGCTGTGGTGCACGCCTTTAATCCCAGCACTTGGGAGGCAGAGGAAGGTGGATCTCTGTGAGTCTGAGGCCAGCCTGGACTATAAAGTGAGTTGAGGACAGCCACAGGTATACAGAGAAACCCTGTCTTGGAAAAACAAAAAACAAAAGAAGAAAAGAAAAACAAAACAAAAACAAAACAGGGAAAAAATTAATATGACAGAAAAATCTACATGTTGGAGTAGACATATTCTGTAGGGCCTAAGGTCTGCTGTAGAATCTTCTACCAAGGGAAGCAGATACACGCGTGCCCCAGCTGGCTGACTCACTGTTTCGTTGGCCTCAGCCCAAATGCCTGCCCTGATATGGTACTAGGTTATCCCTTCCTAGAAAATTCGGTGCCTTACTTGGGCCCATCTAGTGTGGAAAGATGTGCCCTGTGGCGCCACCTAACGGCTGTTCTGTGTCAAGGCGGTTCTCTTGCTGTCTGTCTGTCTCAGCAACACGACAGCCCCGTCTACTCACATCACCAGCTTTGAGAGGCTCACAGGAGCAGAGGGAGGGGCGCGCTTCCAGGCGCCCCCATTCACGGAACCCAGGACGGTGACTAAGACTGTAAAGTCTTCTTAAACTTCGCAGTGTCCTCCTCGTTGTTATTTCCTGCCTGTTTCCCCACCGTGATGAACGGTAAAACTCTGAAAGCAGAGAGGACCAAGGGTGCTTGTTTACAGGAGAGGAAGGAAGGGGAGCTAGGGAGAAGGTATCCCTAGGTTTAAGTGAAGCAAAAGCCTGGCTGGCGGATGAGGTGTGGGCGGATTGAGCTGATGGGAAGAGGGGCTGAGCCCGCAGGAAAAAGCAGGTGCCGCCATACCTGTAAGTACACATCTGGCGTTACCAGCTAGTGCTGCAGTTTAGGGGCCTCGGTAGTAAACGGCATTCCCCCACTGCGCGAGATCAACGGCTACAAAGGCCAGGTACATGGGACCTCTGCCTGGGAACAGTAAGGATATAGGGAGTGGTGAGGACTGTGGAGAAGGACAACGCGCGCCCCAGCTAAGGAGGCTGCAGCTGCCGAACCATACATACATAGGCGGTTATGAGTTTAATGATACAGTGCGCCTGCGTTGCCAGATCGTGCAGATTCTAAAGAGCTGGGAGTCTGGGAGTCGGCTTGTGAAGTCTTTTTCTTTTGAAGTATTGGCAGCTAATGTTGCGTTAAAAAAAAAAAAAAAAGCCGGCATTCTGTGGGCCAAATAAAACATGTCCGTGAGCCATATTTAGCCCCAAGGCTGACTCTGAAAACTTGAACCGAGAGCTATTTGTGCTCTGGGAATCGTGACACACTAACAAGACCCTTTCTGAGGCCTGTGGTCTCCGTCAAGCAAGTGCTAGCTAGCGGGGAGGTGTGGAGCGCTTTGGTTCAGGGTCGTTACTGCGCACGGTCTTACCTAAATGTCTATACAGAGAGCCCCTTAATGTGTGACATGCTCTAGGACCCAGTGTTACAGGCCTGGAACGCCAGCTCTTCAGAAGGCTGAGGCAGGAGGATGTCCAGCGAGGCCCGCCTGGGCAGCATAGTGACACCCTGTCTCTGCATAAACAGTAAAAGGAGGTTAGGGGTATGACTTAGGGTTAGAGCACTTGTCACGGACACGCAAGCCTGGGCACAATCCTTAGTGACGGAGAAAGGAGAAGCAATTGTTGAGAACCAACTATCCTTCTCTGTGGAGGCCCGCGTTCTGTTTTAGACTTTTAGGGCCACATGGTCTCCATCACAGCTACTCAGGCCAGCCGCTAGAGTTGCAAAGCAGCTTTAGGAACCACACAAGCCAATGGCTATTCTGGGGCCCTCTAAAAAACCCTTTCTCAGCAGGCACCATCCAAATTTGGCTTACGGGTCATAGCTTGCCAAATCGTTTTTATTTTTTATTTTTTAACCTTTGAGACAGGGTTTGTCTGTGAAGCCTTGGCTGTCTTGGACTCACTTTGTAGACCAGGCTGGCCTCGAACTCACCGAGATCTGTCTGCTTCTGCCTCCCCAAGTGCTAGGATTAAAGGTGTATGCCATCATGTCTGGTCTAGTATTCTTTCTTTTACTAAATCATTTATTGTTAGTGTGTGTGTGTATGTGTGTGTACATGCCATTCACATCCATGAATGTGTGCCAGAGCACACATGTGGCGATCAGAGGATAACTTTTTTTTGTTTGTTTATTTATTTTGTTTTCTGAGACAGGGTTTTCTCTGTGTAGCCCTGGCTGTCCTGGAACTCGATCTGTAGACCAGCCTGTGGCCTTGAACTCACAGAGATCGACCTGCCTCTGCCTCCAGAGTGCTGGGATCAAAGGCGTGCGCCACTACTGCTGCCCAGCTCAGAGTTGCTTTTGTTCCTTCAACCCTGAGGTTCCTGGGGATTTAATTCAATTGTCAGGCTTAGTGGCCTTTACCCACTGAACCATTTTGACACCCTATACCTATTTTTTAATGTTTTAAAAAAGATTTTATTTATTACGTATACAGTATTCTGCCTGCGTATATGCCTGCATGCCAGAAGAGGGCACCAAATCTCATTCTAGATGGTTGTGAGCCACCATGTGGTTGCTGGGAATCGAACTCAGGACCTGTGGAAAAGCAGCCAGGCGTGGAACTCACAGCAATCCGCCTGCCTCAGCCTCCACAACTATGATTTTAAGGAAGCCTATGTATTTGTGTTTTGCCGGTTAGGACAAGAATTTAGGATGGCATCATCACTATGATTTTAAAGTTATATTTATAAATATGATACTCAATGTAACAATATAATAATTCTCTCTCTCTCTCTCTCTGTGTGTGTGTGTGTGTGTGTGTCTGGATGTGTCTTTGATACAGGGGGTCAAACTTGGAGACTCTATCTCTGCCTCCTGGGTACTGGGATTAATGGCGCGAAACCCCATGCCTGGTACCATAACCCTCTTGTTAGCTGGTTCTTATCCAGTTCAAGTGATTTATAAATAGCTGACTGAAGTCACTACATTCACTGGAGGTAGTGCTGCTCTCCTCTAGCCACTGAGGCTAGTTTGCCCAGGGTATCTGAGTGTGAACTAGATTTAAGATAATTTTCACAAAGGGACCATTTCCACAGGATATTGACTCTTTGACCAAGACTGAGTTATTTTAAAGGAGCGATTCAAGATTTAATTTTCTGTCCCTTTCTCTTTAGCACAGCAAATGTAGATTTGTTAATGTTTATTAAGGAAAAGTGAGGAAGAACTGTTGAGGATGGGAGGGTCACCAAGGGAGGAGTACCCACCTCTCTGTTTTGTTAGGATTAGAAACCGCCACTGAGCCAGGTGTGGTGGTGTAGGTCTTTAATCCCAGCACTTGGGAGGCAGAGGCAGGCAGATCTCCGTGAGTTCGAGGCCAGCCTGGTTCACAAAGTGAGTCCAGGATAGCCAGGACTATACAGAGAAACCCTGACCTGAAACCACGCCCCCCCCCCCCCGGAAAAAAAAAAAAAAGAAAGAAAGAAAAAAGGAAAAGAAAGAAGCAAAGAAGCCACCATCAAGAGACAACAGGTTCTGAGCACATGTCTTGTCCTTGAATCCCTCTGTACTTGGTACTTGGCCTTCAAAAATATAATCTAAAGAGAGTAAAATAGAGTAACATTTTGTTTTCTTTTAAATTTCACCTAAAAGATTAAACCTGTTATTATAATTTTCTCTTTTCCTTAAAAAAAAAAAGATTTCTTTCTGAGTGTGGTGGTGCACCCCTTTAATCCCAGCACTCGGAGGCAGAGGCAATGGCAGGCGGATCACTGTGAGTTCGAGGCCAGCCTGGTCTACAAATCGAGTCTAGGTCAGCCAAGGCTACACAGAGAAACCCTGTCTCGAAAAAAAAAATCTTGTGTGTGTGTGCGTGTGCGCGCATGCGTGTGCCTGAGAGCATGTACATGCACCGATTCATGCAGGTGCCCAGGGAGGCCAGAGGAGGCCATTGGGTCCCTTGAAACTAGAGCTATAGGCAGTTGTGGGCTGCCTAAGGTAGGTCCTCTGCAAGAGCAGCAGGGGCTCTTAACTGCTGAGCTATCTCTCCAGCCCCTTTAGAAGTTACATTTTTGAGCCAGGCATGGTGGCACACCCCTTTAATCCCAGCACTCAGGAGGCAGAGGCAGGAGGATGGCTGTGAGTTCAAGTATAGCCTGGTCTACAAAGCAAGTCCAGGACAGCCAAGGCTAACACACAGAGACCCTGTGTTAAATTTACATTTTTGAAACATCAACTAAAGATGCTCTGGTGTTTATGGAGCTGTGGAAGATCCTGGTTATTGTTTTTTTTTTTAAGATTTATTTTTTATTACAAATACAGGATTCTGCCTGCATGTACACTGGCAGACCAGAAGAGGGCACCAGATCACATTACAGATGGTTGTGAGCCACCATGTGGTTGCTGGGAATTGAACTCAGGACCTCTGGAAAAGCAGACAGTGTTCTTAACCGCTGAGCCATCTCTCCAGCCCAGATCCTGGTTATTGTACCAATAAGCTATGAGCTATTCATAATCATGTTTCTGTGTTCATCTTCTTCAGGGAAAAGACCAAGTGCACTAATTTTGCCTAAAAGTCATGGACAAAAGGACCTGCTTAGGGCCCTGGAGAAAGTTTTCCAATAAGGTTGACCTCTTGGCCATTTCTTTCTTTCTTTCTGTCTGTCTTTTTTTTTCTTTTTTCTTTTTCACTAGGACATGCATTGAACACCTAAATAGTTCAGAGATTGTCTTGTGGCCATGAAAACAAAAACTACAAACTTGTTTTTTTCCCTTCTTTTCTTCTTTGATTTCTCTTTTGTTTATGTTTTCAAGACAGAGTTTCTCTGTGAGCCCCTGAAACTTACTTTGTAGACCAGGCTGGCCTCAAATTCAGAGATTTACTGGCTCCTGCCACCCAACTACTTGTTTTGTTTGTACACAGGGTTTCTCTGTGTAGCCTTGACTGTCCTGGACTCACTTTGTCGACTAGGCTAGCCTCGAACTCACAGCGATCTGCCTGCCTCTGCCTCCTGAGTGCTGGGATTAAAGGCCTGGGTTCAATTACTTATTTTAATGTGTGCATCTACATACTCATGGATGCAGGTACCTGTGGAAGCCACAAGAGGGCGTCTGACTCCTGAGCTAGAGTTAGTGTGAGCTGCTTGACGTGAGCACTGAGAACCACACTCAGGTCCTTTGCAAGAGCTGTAATTGCTCTTAGTCACTGGTCCATCTCTCCAGATTCTCCTTTTTTCTTTTTCTTTTTTTCAGGATCCTATAGACCAGGCTAGCCTCAAACTTGAACTATGGAATAGTCTTTAACATTCTGCCTTCCAAGTTGCAGGACCACCTACTTCCTTTGATTCTTGCTCTTTGAGGAAAGATACAGTCTCTGTGGGGTAAAGCCATCATCATCCGGTTTTGTTGTAGTTGTTGTTTTTGGAGACACAGGGTATTGTAGACTGGCCTTGAGCTCACTGTGAAGCTGAAACCAGCCTGCAGGGTCCTGCTCTTCCTCCTTGTGCCCAGCACATTCCATCTGAGCTGTTCACAGTTTTCTCCTCGCCTCCTATTCCATCACCCACTCAGGGTCTGAAATGCAGGGCAATCGGGCAGACAGATTTGAATTAACATCTAATTCTTCTTCTGCCACTTTGAAAGGTTAGAGCTGTTCATGATCTTGGGCCTGGCCGTAATTCAATCCTAAAAGGCTTCCTTTGCTTGAGGACTCAGGTTTTATCTTCAGCACCAAGGAGAAAATAAAGAAATAGACTCTGGTTACAAACTAAACAACACATGGAGATTGAAACTCCCTTGGCGTTCTTAGGAAGACGTGCTATCATAATACATCCACACGAGGTTCCAAGAAAACATTCAACAAGGTAGCTTCTCAAAAAATCAAAGGGCCTGTCAACAGATTTCCCCTGGAGTAGGGAACAACACATTATGTTGACAGGTTCCTTGAAAGGTATTTAAAATACCTGACAGTAGCCTATATTTTAGGGTTTCATGTTCTTGTAGTCCATCATATTTTGTGGCATACAGATTATATTAAAGACCTTTAAAATCTTCCAGCTCTGACTTATCCAATTTAACACAATTTGCATCCCAAAGAACAGTGCTGGCGCTGGATGACAGCGTGTGATGGGATGGATGAGAGGAGGCGTAAGTTCGCAGTGGCTCAGAAGCTTGCCAGTGCAGATGCCCTGGAGTTGGAGTTAAGTGTTGGTGTGACCTGTCCAAAGTGGGGTGCTGGGATCTGAACTCCAGTCCTCCCCAAGACCAGCAAGCACTCTTAATAGTGAGTTGTCTCTCCAGCCCTGTTGCTGCTGGTGTGTGTGTGTGTGTGTGTGTGTGTGTGTGTGTGTGTGTAGTTACAATATAACCAACTAACCCCACTTTTATTTTTTTTACAATGTATTATGTATACAGTGTTCTGCCTGCATGTACACCTGCACACCAGAAGAGGGCACCAGATCTCAGTATAGATGGTTGTGAGCCACCACGTGGTTGCTGGGAATTGAACTCAGGACCTTTGGAAGAGCAGTCAGTGCTCTTAACCTCTGAGCCATCTCTCCAGCCCATAACCCCACTCTTGGTAGAAGCCTAAAGGAAAAAAAAAAAAAAAAAGGAAGGATAGGGACAAGAAAACATAGGAACACATGTCTGTGCAACATCTGAACATCAGAGCCGGGCGTGGTGGCGCACGCCTTTAATCCCAGCACTCAGGAGGCAGAGGCAGGCAGATCGCTGTGAGTTCTAGGCCAGCCTTGTCTACAAAGTGAGTCCAGGACAGCCAAGGTTACACAGAGAAACCCTGTCTCAAAAAAACAAACAAACAAAAAAAAACATCTGAACATCAAACCAGCACATGCAATCCTGGCTCTCTAGATGCTAAGCCATGAAGAGCCACATGAGTTCAAGGTCGTCCTGGGCTCCATGGAGAGTTCAGGACCACACAGTGAGTGCACTTCTAACACCTACCTACCATCTTCCCTTCCTAACCACATTATTTATCCCAGTAACTGTTGTTCTTGTGCTTGTCTGCATGCGTGCTTGCCTGTCCTTCCCACTGACTAAGAGCCCTCTGAGGGCTGTAGCTCTCTAATTCTCCCAGGAACAGCATCATTGGCACGCAACCTATGCTGTCATACAAGACTCTTTGCCAAAAAGTAGTTAAGGATAACCTTGAACCTCTGATCTTCCCGCCCCCCAACACCCCCGCCTCCAGACTCATGGGATTACAAGCATGTGCCGCCAGGCCTGGTTCATGGTTCTCAAACCCAGGGCCTCGTCCATGCTAGCCAAACACCCCCACCCACACAGCCATGACTTTGAAATTCTTGATACCATTTGAACAAGTGCAGGTGTTCTCGGCCCCCAGGCGCCCACATTGCACTCTGTACCACGCAACAGCCCTTCTGAGCCCATCTTTGCACACCCAGTTCTCAGCTCAGTGCTGATGCCCACAAGATTCACTCCTTTTGCCAACCCCACTGCTCCAAGAACAGAACCTTAACCTTCGGCATGGGCACACCCCAGCTCCTAATGTGCCAGGTACTGCATTAGCAGCTGGGGAGGCCCCAGGGAGCTACGGCCAGCAGGCAAAGCTGTCTTCCATGTCTCTGCAGGGAGCTGTTCCCCAGGAAGATACAAGTGTGCCTACCTCCAACTGCAGTGACAGTGTCTGACTCATTTGTACTCTCAGAGGAAAACGCATCACCTTGGGATCCTGCCTATGTCAGTCCCGCTGTGACAGGGAATAGGAGCCTCGGGTGACTCTGGACGGCTCTGGTTCTTTTCCATGGGGTGAGTGAGAAGCCCGCTTTGCTAACAATCATACTGACATCCATACTTAAAGAGATCTCACCAGCATCTCTCGTTTCTGTGCATAAAGCCTTAGCAATAGGAACCGCCAGGGCGAGACTGACGTTGGCTCTCTTTAAGCTGTGTCACAAGGTGTGCTGAAACTTCACCACCAGGCAAGACTAAGCTACAACCCAAACTGAGACATTCTGAGAGGCCTGAGATTTGCTACGCGTCCTTGCTCGGTGAGTCTCGGGGGCCATTCCTTAATCTCTCTAAACTTTGAGGGTTTTATCAGGTAACATTATTACCCTCAGGCCATAACGCTTCCTGTAAAGATGAAGTGAGATCCTGTGGGTCCGGCGTAAAGTAGCCTGGTGCTGCATGGAGAGTTCACAGCTGGCCTTTCATATACAGGGAAACTCTGCCTGAAAAGAAAAGAAAACAGACAGGCCAGGTGGCTCACCTTATCATCCCAGCACTGGCCGGGAGGACGGCACAAGTTCGAGGCCAGACTCTGAAGCAATGAGTTCCAGGCCAGTCTAGGCTATGTGCATGGCCGTGTCTCAAACAAACAACCCAACAAGAGCTAGACGATGAATAATTCACAGCACAGTGTCTGCCACACTAGAAACAGAACCTAAAAGTAAATAAATCATAAATAACCAAACACCCGAAAACGTCCTGTAAAATTGCTGTTCTTTCCGTCCTCACAGTTAGTTTCACTGTTCCTGGCACCAAGCCACATGCAAAATACCTTTTGCCTGCAACTCCTATTTTCCCTATGATTAGAGTTGTGATTCCAGCAGCCTCCACGGTGGCTCACAACCCACATGCAACTCCAGGTTTAAGGGATCCAATGCCCTCTTCTGGCCTCTGCATGTGCGTGAGCACTCACACACACACACACACACACTCTCTCTCTCTCTCTCTCTCTCTCTCTCTCTCTCTCTCTCTCTCTCTCTCTCTCTCTCCAAATCTTAAAAATAAAAGGGTGTAGTCAGAATTGGTATGCTCTATGCATCAAACTAAAGACATATTTGCTGCTCTACTAGGAAGACACTGAAGAATTTATTCATTTATCTTTATTTTCGGTACTGGAGATTGAACCTAGGGCCTCATGTGTGCTAGGCAAGCACTCCATCCCTCGGCTACATCCTCCACCTTTCCCACTTCTTTATTTACTTTTACTTTTAAAAAATTATTTTTGAAGTAGCTGGTGCATTGGTACACGCCTATAATCCAAATACTCAGGGAGGCGGAGGCAAGTGGATCGCTGTGAGTTCAAGGCCAACCTGGGCTACAAATCGAGTCCAGGACAGCCAAGGCTACCCAGAGAAACTTTATCTCCAAAACCATATTTTTGAGATAATTACATCATTTCCCCTTCCCTTTGCTCCTTTCAAATTCTCCTATAATTTGTCCTTGCTTTCTCAGCTCCCCTATGCCCTGCAGACCCGACAAGGCTTTGCTATGTGACTGAAGCTGGCCTCTGACTCATGAGGCTCCTGCCCCAGCCTCTCCAGGGTTGGGATCACAGTGAGTGTTTTCATACACAGCTCAGAAATCAGGAGGCTCAGTTTAGTAAGGAGAGACTGAAGACCCTTGAAGACATCTTGGCATTTGTATGTGGGGGCGGTATGTGTTTCATTTTTGGTTTTTTGTTTATTTTGGTTTTTCTAAGACAGGGTCTCTCTATGTGTAGCCTTGACTGTCCTGGACTCACTTAGACCAGGCTGGCCTCGCACTCACACACTCACAGCAATCTTCCTGCCTCTGCCTCTCAAGTGCTGGGATTAAAGGCATGCGCCACCACGCCCAGCTGGTTTTTTTTTTTTTTTTTTTTTTGCTTTTAAGACAGAGTCTCACTTTAGATCTGGCTGGTTTGTAACTTGTTTATTTATGGACCAGGCTAGCCTTGAACTCACAGAAATTTGCCTAACGTTTTGATTGTTTACGAGGTAGCCTTGGGCTGGGGATGTAGCTCAGTTGGTAAAGTGCTTTCTTAGCATGGAATGAAGTCCTGGGTGCGGTCCCTGCACTGCATAAAGGGGGCAATAGTGGTGTATACTTGCAATCCCAGCACTCCAGACAGGAAGGCAGGAAGATCAGAAGTTTAAGGTCATGCTCAGCTACATTGCAAGCTTGAGGCCATCCTGGCCCTTAGTTGAGACTGTGCCTCAAAAAATAAAGGTCATTAATGAAAAAGATATAAAGGATAAGAAAAGGAAAAGGCAGGGGAAGTCAGGCCTTGTGGGAGGGGAGGCGCTCTGCAGGCTTGCCTCACATCACATCAGTCCTTCTGCCGTACAGCCCCTGTCCACGGACATTTCAAACAAATGTTTGTGTAAATGACCAGATGCTTCTTTTCGGGGTACAGGGTCCATGCCACTCCTCCAACCCAAAGGGTGAGGAGACTCAGTTTTAAAAACACTTAAGATTTGGGCTGGAGAGATGGCCCAGAGATTAAGAGCACTGGCTGCTCTTCCAAAGGTCCTGAGTTCAATTCCCAGCAACCACATGGTGGCTCACAACCATTTGTAATGAGATCTGGTGCCCTCTATACATGCAGATGGAACACTATATCCATAATAAATAAATAAATAAATAAATAAATAAATAAATAAATCTTTAAAAAAAAACAACACTAAGATTTACTCAGCTAGCAGCCAGCCCTGGATGACTGACAGGCTAGAAGTACCTTCCATTTAAAAAACATTTTAAAAGGTCCTATCTGGGGATGTGACAGTGGTAGAACAGGTGCCTAGCATTTATGAGGCCTTAGGTTCACCCTGCCCCAGCAACTCAATAAATAATAAATAGCATAATAAGAAAAGGGGTCCAGTGGGGGATGCACAGGGAAAGAGCTGCTGAGAGGGTGCAGGACTGGCCACTTCCACCCCGACATTCTAAGTTATAGGTGACTGTCCAGGAGCCAGCAGAGGCCTTGAGCCCACATCCTCAGGGATCAGCCAAGGGGGCAGCCATGGGGAGCAAGCTATCCCCCATCACAAGACGGAGTTTGAATGACATTGTCAGCCGCATAGAAGAGAAGGCTAAGGACGTACTCTGGGGGTGTTTTCAGTGGGTCTGCTGTGCCTCCCCCCCCACCAAGTGCGTTCTGACAGATTGTTTTTGTCTGCAAAGGAAATTCACATTTGGAACTTTAGTTTCTAAAACACATTAAATCGTACTTTGGCTGCTAAGGGGCAGGAGGGGCTATACATAATGACGACTCATTTGCTTCGTGTCTCATCTGAGGAAATTACCTCTTCAGAATGATCAGGTGCTCCTGACCTATTCTTAAGTGTGGGTATTTTGGAGCTAACTTAGGAAGCGTGTAGGATAATTGCTAGCACTCAGAGGACCCGGTTCTAGCCTAGTGTTGAAATCGCAGAGATGCACAGATGCCCCCTTTCTCTGTGGAGGAAATAAAACTGCTCCTGCCCGGAGAGCTGCTAAAAAGCCTCAGGATGGCGTTGCAAATTGACAGCCCCTGTCATGGGTCAACAGTCATAACCCAGGGATTCATTGTATAGAAATAGCCCAAAGCAGGGCCATCTCTCTCTTCCCCCATCTCTCTCTCTCTCTCTCTCTCTCTCTCTCTCTCTCTCTCTCTCTCTCTCCCTCCCACCCCCTCCCTCCCTCCCTCCCTCCCTCCCTCTCCCCTCACCCCCCGTGTGTGCGCACGCGTGTGTGCGTGCGTGCGTGTGTGCATGCTATTGCATGAATATGGAGGCCAGAGGTCCATGATAGTGGCTCCTTCCCGCTACTCCCAGATTTATTTTATGTGGATGGGTTTTTTGTTTGTTTGTTTGGTTCGTTGGTTGGGTTTCTCTGTGTAGCCCTGGCTGTCCTGGACTTGCTTTGTAGACTGAGCTGTCCTCAAACTCACAGAGATCTGCCTGCCTCTGCCTCCCAAGAGCTGGGATTAAAGGAGGGTTTTTTGCCTACAGGTATGTCTCTATACCATGTGCATGTAGTTCCCACAGAGGCCAGAAGAGGGCATTGGATCCTCTGGGGCTACAGTTAGAGATGGTTATGGGTCTTGGGAACTGAACAAGGTCTTTGGAAGAGCCGCCAGTACTCTTAACCACTGAGCCATCTCTCCACCCCCTCCACTTTATTTGTATTTCTTTCTTTTTTGACACTGTGTCTCTTACTGAACCCAGAGCTTACCCATTCAGTTAGAGCCACTGGCCAATGAACTCTGAGAATCCTCCTGGGTGTTCCTCCCCAGTGCTGGGGTTACAGGTAGGTGCCACCATGCCCAACTTTTTAAGTGAGCACAAGGGATCAAACTCAGGTCCTTATGTCTGTGTAGCACATGCTTTACCAGACTGAACCGCCTCCCTAGCCACTCTCTGCCCTTTTTTGTTTATTTGTTTTGAGTCAGGCTGTCCTCTAACTCACTATGTAGCTGAGGCTGGCCTTGAACTCCTGACTCTCCTGCTTCTGCCTCTTAACTGCATTACTAGATTACAGGCATATGCCATCATATCCGACTCTATCATTTCCCCTAATTTTTTATTTGTTTGTTTGTAGAAACAGTAAAATGTGGCACCTACCAAAAGCACTCCTCACAGGTGGAAAGAAACCAATATGTATGGAGTATTTAGTTTGTATCTGGCACTAGGCTCTAAGACTATTTTTAGCTAAGGCCAGAAATTGAGGCTTAGAGGGAAAATTCCATATTCCTAACCAACTAGACTGCTTCCGTTTCTCTCCAGGGTTGCACTCACCCGCAGGCTTTCAATGTGGCAATACCCAGCCTCGAGGGGCCTCAGCCAACCATCCAGGAAAAAGGGCAGAGCAACCTCCCTTACCTCCACCAGGTTGCACTGTAACTCTGCTTACCTGTGCTCGTCTGCAGCAGTCCTGCAGAAGGTCTGAACTTCGCCTGCCTGGATCTAAGTGCAGGTTTCTCGTCCCCACTTCTGTGAGCTTCCAACACCCCTGCTTTCCCTGAGGGTGGAGCATGGCTCTCCCCCACTACCTTCACAGGCTAGGGTACAGCGAGACAAGCACCGAACTGGCTCCACACTGCAAGGCAAAGCCTGTTCCAAGAAGAGCGTGTGCTCCACTTGGAGAAAGTCTGCTCAGGCTTGCAGAGAAATGTGTTGGAATACAGATCCGTAAGGCTGGGGATGTAGCTCAGTTGTTTGAACACTTGCCCAGCACATATAAAGCCCTGGGTTCAATTCGCAGTAGTACAACATCTTTTAAAAAGTAAGCCAGGCAGTGGTGTCATACACCTTTAATCCCAGCACTCAGGAGGCAGAGGCAGGTGGATCCCTGTGAGTTCGAGGCCAGCCTGGTCTACAAAGTCAGTCTGGGACAGCCAAGGCTACACAGAGAAACCCTGTCCCGGGGTGGTGGTGGTGGGGGAGGAAAACGTATCTAGGTAGTAGCACACACCTTTAATCCTAGCACTCGAGAGGCAGAGGGTGGCGGATCTCTGTGAGTTTGAGGCCAGCCTGGTCTATAGAGCATGTTCCAGGACAGCCAAGGCTCCACAGAGAAACCCTGTCTCCAAAAACCAAAACCAAAACCAAAAAAGCAACCAAAACAAACCAAGAAGGAAATGTAGAGACACACAATCAGGAAGGCAGAGAAAAAGGCAATGCCCCCCCCCCCCCCCGCCTCATGGCAAGAGGTGCACGGCTCACCAGAAGACAGGGGTACACATGCAGAAGTTCCTCTTAGCCCCCAGAAGAGACCCACCCAGCTGGCACTTTGATTTCAGACATTTGGCCTCCAGATCTAAGAGACGGGACAACTCTGCTTTCGAAGTCACTCAGCTTGTGGCATTTTGTGACAGCGGTCTTGTAGACAAGTGCACCTGTTTTCTCTTAACACGGTACCCCTGTTCTGCACTGCTTCCTACCAATTTTGTCCTGGCTCCCTAAACCTCAGAGATGCTGAACTTGTGGAGGGCTTTTCAGTAAAACAAACATCCTATTCAGAGCTCTCAGGGAAGCAGCGGGCAGTGAAGGGGGGGTCCAGTGCCGTTTACAGTGGGGTGTGCCCCAAGCCCTGGCAAGCATGTGGTTTAAGAGAAAAGGGGTCCCAGAATGGAGCTGGGTGCCAGCTCTCAGGGAATCGAAATACTCAACCCCAAACATGGACGCTGCTGAATATGGCTCACAACGTCTTTGTTCTCAGCCTTCTCTTTGTCACCGTTCAGGGCTGCTACCAACTTGCCTTTAATCTGATAAAGTCAGCCAGTTTCCATGGTTACCCCTAAGTATGCAGCAAGGTGCCTTTCCTAGGAGGCCCTAGGTTTAAGCAAATAACAAAACATGGCCTCCCCAGCACAGTGAAAGTAACCTGAACCCAGTGAGCAGAACCAAAGACTCAGTGATTAGAGCTGGGCGTGTGCTCAGAAACAGAGCAGAGCCTTCTTACTGCCAAGGCTGCTCCATCCTGAATCCTTCCTAGGAAGTAAATGCTGGGTCAAGCATCTTATCTGGCTTTCCTCCGCTTGTTCCTGGTCCAGTCACAGGTCACTGGGCCAGCACTCAGTACATCTCCGCAACTAAGGTCAAGATGGGTCTCTGACACTTGCAGACAAGAAGTGCCGATCTAAGTGCATGCTATGGTCTTACTTGTGGGCAGAAGGCTATAGCAAGGCCTAGACAGTTAAGGTGGGGGGAGCAGAGCCATGGTTGACACTCACTTTCAAGGGCTCCCAGTTCCTGTAACATTTCCCTTATGGCCTGGCAGCTCCCCAGTGCTCAGCCATGGTGCTTGAGTTATCTGACTACTCGGATGGAGGGGCCGGTCATCATCATAAGTCTACCTTCGTCTTAGACACCCCTGCCAAGTTGGTGGCGTCTCAGGACCACCCTTGCTTCAGAATAGCTGGCTACAAATATAGAGGTTCCCATAGCCACCCTCGGATGACTCAGACTTCAGGAAATGTGTACCCATTTAATATTATTTTATGTGTACGAGTGCTCTGTTTGCATGAATGTCTGTACACCGTCACCCTGCCTGGTGCCCAAGAAGGCCAGAAGAGGGGGTTGGATCCCATAAATAATGGAGTCACAAATGGTTGTGAGCCACCACCATATGGGTGCTAGGAACTGAACCCTAGTCCCCTGCAGGAGCAGCCAGGGCTCTTAATCACTGAGCCAGCTTTCTAGCCCCAAGTTGCTATATTTATGGTGATAATTTTGCAGAGTGAGCTGCACACATCAACATCAGACAAGAGGAGGGAGGGATACATAGGTAGAGCTCAGGAGGTGTCTGCATTGGTCATGCTCCCCTCCCAACCAAGGTACCCGCCCCAACCCCCTCGTACCTCCCACCCCACCCCCCGTACCACCCCTCCTATATCCCCCAGTCCCCCACCCCCTCACCCATACCCCCCACCCCTCGGAAGCCCTGACTATGAGGGGTGATGATAGCCACATGGTATTCCCAGGCTCGCATAGGGAAGCTCACTCAAGCCTTTCCCGCTTAGTTTTTAATGGGGTTTGACCACATAATATGCCCTTGTGGCTTTTGGTGTCCAGGCCCTTCTAGAGGTCACCACTGATACCCTTGTGACCTAAAGTCCTGGTCCTAAACCTCATGTTAGCTTTTCCAATCACCAAAGCCCCCAGGCAAACAAGCAAAAAAAAAACCCTGTTATTCGGCAGGACTTTCCGGAGCCAGGAGATCCTCTGATGAGTAGCCCAGGGCAAAGGCCCCTCTGATAAACATCAGCCTTTCCTCCTAGGTTCCTTGTCTTTCCCAGCAGGCCTGCCTGCCTGCCTGCCTGCTTTGGAATGGGCCTGAGATGCCTGAGATAACCTGTGGTGAGCTAAGCAGATCTTATCCAGTCAAAGATTCACCAGGGAACCACCAGTCTCCACTGCTGGGGCAGCAGATTGTGTGCCTTTATCCCAGGGAGGGTGCAGGCTGGGGAGGGATAGCCTCCTGACAAAAATTTCCTTTGTGGCACATAGAGAAGAGTCTACAGTCTATTTATTTATTTCTCTTTGTCTTGTGTGGTGCTTGGGATCAAAGACCAAGTGTTCTATCCCTGGGCTCCGCTCTCAGCTGCTGTAGCCATCTTTAAATAAATAAATAAAACCCCGTGTGTGTGTGTGTGTGTGTATGTGTGTGTATTTTATTTTTTTATGTGTATGGGTGTTTTGTCTGTCTGTACATCATATGCATGCATGGTGTCTGTAGCAGCCAGAAGAGCACGCCAGGTCTAAGATGGAAACCATGAGGGGAGACGTTCAGTGTCGGGGGGCTGAGTAGGAACAGGGACTCCTCAGCAGCCGAGGGGCTCTCTCTGGCTCTTGTGTCCTGGCTGGTGTGGGTGGTCCAGGGCCCTTTCTCCCGACAGAACACCTCATGGATTTGATCCTTTACGGGGAGTTATTGGGGAGTGAACCTTTCCACATGCTGGGCAAGTACCCTACCACTGAGCTTCATACCCAATCCTTACTTTTCTAAAGAAGTAGGCCGATTGATTCACTGACTGCTAAAGACAAGATTAAGTTCTATACTGCAAAAACAATAGTGAATTCTGCTCACTGAGGAAATGGGCATTAAATTCTAGATAGTTCAGCAACAAATTGCTTCAACAAAAATGAATACATTGGGCATGGTGGCGCACGCCTTTAATCCCAGCACTCGGGAGGCAGAGGCAGGCGGATCGCTGTGAGTTCGAGGCCAGCCTGGTTTACAAAGTGAGTCTAGGACAACCAAGGCTACACAGAGAGACCCTGTCTGGAAAAACCAAAAAATAAAAAAAATAAAAAAAGCCAGCCTGGTCTACAGAGCAGTTCCAGGACAGCCAAGAAACCCTGTTTCTGGAAAAAAAAAAAAAAAAGAAAAAGAAAAAGAAAAAAAAGAAAAAGAAAAAGAAAAAAGAACATTTGCATATGAGTATGTTTTCACTTTTGTAATCATGCTGCATGTAGTAATCTCAGAACTCTAGAGGCAGAGACAGGGAGGATCAAGAGTTCACGGCCAGACTCGATACACAATGAGTTTGAGGCCAGTCCCAGGTCCCATAAGACTCTTGTCATTAAAAGGAAAAAACAAAAACAAAAAACCAAAATGTGGTGATAATATTTACACTTACTTAGAATTATTTTAATGTGGACTAAGTTTCATAGATTGGTTTCTCATTGTGTGACACAACCTCCAAGATCTCAGTTGTCATGATGATACTGAAAATAGGAGCATCGGTGACAGCAATAGGCAGCTGTTAGGAAGTGCCTGACAGGCACTTTGGTTTGTTTGTAGGGGTAGTGGTCTTTAGTGATGGTGTTCAAGGGAGTAGGGCTCCCTGGGCCCCTCCCATTACTCTGTGGGTCTAGGATGGGAACTATGAGGGGAGACGCTCAGTGTTGGGGGGCTGAGTAGGAACAGGGACTCCTCAGCAGCTGAGGGGCTCTCTCTGGCTCTTGTGTCCTGGCTGGTGTGGGTGGTCCAGAGCTTCTTACTCCTTGGAGGCCATGCAGGCCATGACGGGCACGCTTTTTAAAGCCCTCTGTTAGCTCAGTCCTTGCTGGGCATAATCTCTTTTTTTTTTACTTTTTATTTTTATTTTTTTATTTTTGGGCATAATCTCTTGATGGCAATATTATTGTTGTTTCTAGATCACAAAGGAGGAAATTAAGGTCACATCACAAGTCAGTGGGAAGTCTAGGTCTCCCACCCAAGTCTATTTCAGGCTAGAGCCTGTGCTTTTAATCTCTAGTTCCTTTATAATTGGCAAATTAAGTCTGGGCAAGGTCATTTATTTACCTATGGTCTTGCCTTGTTCCCGAAAGCATTTTAGACATGTGGTTAAGTAACTTGCTTAAGATCACCCAGACAGTTAGGGGCAAGGCCAGGAATCGCTTTCTCTCACAAACTGTACAAACAGTGAGCTAACGCCTGGGCAGACTCATATATTTCTTTGCAAGCATGAGAAAGGGAAACAGGGTCATTTTCTTTGGCTGCTTTCCTGTTCACTGCGGTTGGCTATGTTCTTGGCTTTATAGATTGAGAACAGATTGAACAGGATAAGAGAAACTAAGGGGACCAGACACACAAGGATGTAGACTGGGTCTGGTGGGAGGATGACACTAACGGCCCACGAGCTGCCTAAGCGGTGTGTTCTGGATGTCAGCATTGCCTTAACCAATCAAGGGCTTTCGGGAGTTAGCCCGAGAAATAGCAGAGGGCAATGAAGCAATGCAGTAGCTAGGAAGCTGTGTGCTAATGGAAGAAGGAAGAATATAGAAGGACACTTATACCTGGCTGTCCAGGGATGACAAGAATGGCAGGCTGTAGCTGAAGTAGTGTGTGGGCTTACCATGCCTTCTGGTTTAACACACACACATAGACAACCACTTCCACCTTCACCTCCACCACCACCACCACTACCACCACACCACCACACCACCACCACCACCACCACCACCACCACCTCCACCACCTCCACCACCACCTCCACCACCACCACCTCCACCACCACCTCCACC
>OU015746.1:33303593-33321682 GCA_907169655.1 Acomys percivali
ACACATCTTCAAGTATCCTCAAGAGAATCCCCTCAGCTTGCTTAAGCTTTCTCAGACTCTCCATGCCCTCTTGGGTTTGTAAAACAAACCCTTAGCCCATTTTCCTTTATCCTAAGAACTCCTTCCAAACTGAGTTTGTATAGAGAACTGTCTTTTCTTGGCAATAACTTGAAAAATAAACACGTGTGTGTGTGTGTGTGTGTGTGTGTGTGTGTGTGTGTGTGTGTGTGTGTGGCTTTTTTTTTAATGGAACATTCATTTACTTTGTTTGAATTATTATAAAAAACATTGCAGTACTTGTCCCCAAACTTTTTTTTTTTTTTAAAGAAAAAGAATCTGTTTTGATTAAGTATCCTTAACCAAACATGCTATAGTGGCAGGGCAAGGACTGGCAATGAAGAAAATACAGCCCTTTGGCAGCAGCCTTTACCTGGGCAGTCCACCCAGGGCTGCCAAAGCCAGGTGTGTTTGAAATGTTTCTTTAGCAGAAGTTGGTCAGTGTCTTTTTTGTTTTGTTTTTTTTGTTTTTGTTTTTTGAGACAGGGTTTCTCTGTGTAGCCTTGGCTGTCCTGCACTTGCTTTGTAGACCAGGCTGGCCTCGAACTCACAGCGACCCACCTGCCTCTGCCTCCCGAGTGCTGGGATTAAAGGTGTTCGCCACCACCTCCCGGCTTATGTAACTTTTTAAAAAGATTTATTTTTATTTTTTACCTATATAATTTATTTTTATACATGTTTTGCCCATGTACACTTATATGTACACATGTGTGCTTGGTGCCAGCAACCAGGCGAGGTTGTCAATGCTGCTGCGGGCACTGGAGTTACAGACGGTTGTAACCCGCCATGTGGGTTAGTTAATAGAAAATAAGATTATTAAAATATTACTGTGGCTAAAAATCTGGCCTGATTTAAGTGTAATCCCTCATTGGCAACTTGGTAAAAGCCTAATTCTCAACAAGAACAAGCTTGACAGAAGCACAAGTAGATTAGATTTAAACACCCCATACAATGACTCGAGGCTTACAGCTGAGCCCTGACATTGTTCTTCAGAATTATGACTGATTAGCAGTTCTGAGAAACCCTGAAAGAGAAGTGAGTCATTCCATAAAGGCATTTGCATGAAGGAAGTGAGTTGGAATTTAATGGTGACAGTGAGTTATTATAAAGCAGCTAATTCCTTGAAGAGCAATTTGGTATTTATAACAGCACCAGTGTCGATTGAATTAGTAAGGGATAAAAGTGACTCAAAGGTCTGTGATGAAGCAAAGAGCCACAAAGTGGAAACTTGGTGACGGAGTGCAGTGAGAAGAGAAGAAAACGCAAAAGGAAAAATATATAACTGCGTTTGTTTTTAAATTCACTCACTGTCAGGCTTGGTGGCTTATGCCTATGATTCCAGCCTGCTGGAGGCTCAAGCAGGAGGATTACTGTGAGTTCACAGCCACCCTGAACTACATAATGAGCTCCAGGTCAAGCCAAAGCTACGTAGTGAGACCCTGCCTCAAAAAAAAAAATGTTTTAAAAAATTTTATTAAAAATGTTGGTGACTCATCCTTGAAGGACATGTATATGATATTCTCAAAAGTCACAAGCTAGGACTGTCTCCGTTATTTCTTGGCTACATATCCTGGTTTATTTAAAGTGTAAACCAATGTTTCTCTTTCTGTTGTTTGCCCTCTATAGCCTACTCCACAGCATACCCCATTGGAGGACAAAGTAGGGTTTGTAAATGTCAGAAACATATGTAGCTGGGCCTGGCGGCGCACGCCTTTAATCCCAGCACTCGGGAGGCAGAGGCAGGCGGATCGCTGTGAGTTCGAGGCCAGCCTGGTCTACAAAGGGAGTCCAGGACAGCCAAGGCTACACAGAGAGACCCTGTCTCGGGGAAAAAAAGAAAAAAAGAAACATATGTAAGCAATCAGGCCCCACTGCATGATGAACTGTGGCAAGAGTGCTCTGTTTCTCTTCACACATGGTGTGTTAGTGAAAAAACAGAAACTTAAAAACAAAGAGCTGTGTGACTAACAATGTAGAAATGGTGCCTGCCCCCCCAAACCCCGGGGTGAAAATTAACCCATGCTTCAGTGTAACCTGTCGACTTTTCATTGGATCCATGGGTATTTCACAACTGCTAATCCATGAGCTAAATTACGTTGTGAGTCTACACATGTATGACTGGATTATGCTTAACGGTAAATTGGCCTTTGGAAAATGTACCTTGCTAGAACAAAAGCATCAGTTCTAAGATCTATGGCCCCTGATTGCTTTTTTTGCACCCAAAACAAAAGGCGTTGAAATTTGGCAATAGTGGAAGATATCTACTTAATTAAAACTGCACACATTTTAGAATAAAGTAAGTACAGCCATTGTTTCCGAAGAGCCCAGCATCTGGAAATGTGTTCACACCATCACCAGCACAGTGGACGAGAAAGATGACGTATTAAACACCTAATAGTAAGTCTATTTTGTTGAGAAGTTACAACACATTTTCCTTTCCCCCTCTTTTCTTCTTTTCTTTTCTTTCTTTTTTTTGCTATTGTCATTGTTTGAGATGATCTTGCTATGTAGCACAGGCTGGATTTGAACTTGTAATTATCCTTCTGCCTTAGCCTCCCCCGTGCTGGGATTACAGGGATGAGCCACCACTGTTGACTATAGTTTATTTATTTATTTACTTATTTTTGGTTCTTCGAGACAGGGTCTCTCTGTGCAACCTTGGCCGTCCTGGACTCACTTTGTAGACCAGGCTGGCCTCGAACTCACAGCGATCCTCCTGCCTCTGCCTCCCGAGTGCTGGGATTAAAGGCGTGCACCAGCACCGCCCGGTGACCATAGTTTATTTATTTTTTTAACGTTTACTCTCATGAGCATTATTGTTGTTAGTGCAGTTATCTTGTGTGTGGCTATAGGTGTATGAAGGGGGCGTTCATTACACAAGTACAGTTATCTTGTGTGTGGCTATAGGTGTATGGAGGGGGCGTGCGTTCGTTGCACAGTGTACGCGTGGAGGCTGGAGGACAGCTTTGTGGAGTCGGCTCCTTCCACTTTTCTGTGGGTTCTGGGCTCCAGGTCACCATGGCTCTATAGGCAGATCTAGGGGCCCCTACAAAGCAGTGCGTGCTCTTAGCTGCTGAACTGTCCCTGCAGCCCAGGGATCATTTGAATTTTAAGGAAAAGTAAGCAAATACTGATTTCTAAAAAAGAATTTTTTCGGGTGGGGGTTCTTTTTTTTTTTTTTAAGGCGTATTTATTACTTATATAGTGTTCTGCCTGCATGAATACCTGTGGGCTAGAAGGAACCAGATCACATTACAGATGGTTGTGAGCCACCATGTGGTTGCTGGGAAGGAATTGAACTCAGGACCTTTGGAAGAGCAGGCGGCGCTCTTAACCGCTGAGCCAGCTCTCCAGCCCTTTTTTGTTTGTTTGTTTGGTTTTTTGAGACAGGGTTTTTTTGGGTTTTCAAGACAGGATTTCTCTGTGTGGCCTTGACTGTCCTGGACAGCTTTGTAGACCAGGCTGTCCTCAAACAGCGATCCACCTGCCTCTGCCTTCTGAGAGCTGAGTTTAAAGGAGTGCACCACCACCGCCCAGCACAAAACGATAATTTTGTTTGTTTGTTTTTCGAGACAGGGTTTCTCTGTGTAGCCTTGGCTGTCCTGGCCTCGAATTTACAGAGATCCACCTGCCTCTGCCTCCCAAGTGCTGGGATTAAAGGTGTGTGCCACCACTGCAAACTTAAAAAAAAAAATTTTTTTTTTTTTTGGTTTTTCGATACAGGGTCTCTCTGTGTAGCCCTGGCTGTCCTAGACTCACTTTGTAGACCAGGCTGGCCTCGAACTCACAACAATCCGCCTGCCTCTGCCTCCCGAGTGCTGGGATTAAAGGCATCTGCCACCATGCCCAGATGCACATTTTTTTTACTTTTTAAAAAATATTTTATTTTGCACAGCCAGGCAGTGGTAGTGCATGCCTTTAATCTCAGCACTCAGGAGGCAGAGGCAGGTGGATCCCTGTGAGTTCAAGGCCAGCTACACAGAGAAATCCTGCCTCGGAAAAATAAATAAATTTTTTTAAAAAATTTATTTTGGTCTGGAGAGATGGCTCAGAGGTTAAAAGCATTGACTGCTCTTCCAGAGGTTCTGAGTTCAATTCCCAGCACCCACATGGTGGCTCACAACCATCTGTAATTTGATCTGATGCCCTCTTCTGGCCTCCCGGTATACATGCAGGCAGAGCATTGTATACATAATAATAAATAAATCTAAAACAAAAAATTAATTAAAAAAAATATTTTTCCCAGCGCTTGGGAGGCAGAGGCAGGTGAATCGCTGTGAGTTTGAGGCCAACCTGGTCTTTAAAGCCAGTCCAGGACAGCCAAGGCTACATAGAGAAACCCTGTCTCAAAAAAACCAAAATTTTTTTTATCTTATGATGTTTTTTTGCCTGCATTCATGTCTGTGTGAGGGTGTCAGATCCCCAAGGACTAGAGTTACATACACACAGTTGTGCTCTGCCATGTAGATGCTGGGACTTGAACCTGGGTCCTCTGGAAGAGCATCTCTCTAATCTCTTCCCTTTTTCTTTTTCTCTTTCTTTCTTTTCTTTCTTTTTTGTTTGTTTTTTCAAGACAGGGTTTCTCTGTGCAGCCCTACCTGTCCTGTTGACCAGGCTGGCCTCACACTCACAGAGATTCTCCTGCCTCAGCCTCCCAAGTGCTGCGATTAAAGGTGTGCACAGCTGCAGCCAACGCTGCCACTGCCACCCCACCCAGCTCTTTTGTATCCTTTTTTTTTTTTTCTCGACAGGTCTTATGCAGCTCGGGTTGGCCTTGGCCACTCACAAGGATCCTCTTGTTTCAGCCTCCTAAGGGTTGGGATTACATGTGTGTGCCACTTTGTTTGGCCTAAATACTGATTCTATTAGCAATGAAAGAAGAGATTGTGTTGTTAATTTACCAGTACTGGCCTATTAATTGTTTATTGTTATGCCTATAACTATTATTCCTACGGCAGTATTTTCTAACCTGCTTGCAATCAATCAAGACACCGACACCTGTTATATTTTAAAATAGCCTTCGTTAACCTGGGGCAGGGCAGATATCAATCTCCTAAACTACTTCTCATAGTAGGGCAGGTATGGGAATCCCTGCCCCAATCCCATGCCATCTGTTTCTAATTTTTTCTATCAGGCTACCTCCATCCATAACCCCAAATACTTGCTAATGTTCCTCATCTGGGCCGAATCTTCCATCCACTCCGGCCGTGTGCTTCTCTTCCATCTAACCCGTGGCAGCTTTCTCCTCCCCTCTCTCCACAGGTCTCCTTGACCAGTCAGTCTCTCCTTCCCAAGATTCTCTCTGTCTCTCTCAAGCCCGGGAACCTTAGTCACTCCTATCTCATTTGCCCTGCCCAGCTGTGAAGGCTTTTTATTAATTAGCATCAAAATACATTAGCCAACCAGACTGCTTGGCTCCCAATGGCATAAAATCATAAGGATGTAAATGTGGGTACAGTGCTTGCTGTGCAAGGACAGGGATCTGAGCTGATCCCCTGCTCCCAACTCAGAAAGCCTGGTGCGGTGGCTTGTGCCTAGAAACCCAGGGCTGGAGGGACAGAGATAGGAAAATCCCGGGGCTCACTGGCCAGACAATGTAGCCAATCTATGAGCTACAGGTTCAGTGAGAGACCCTGTCTCAAAAATAAAGATGGAACCGGGCATGGTGGCACACACCTTTAATCCCAGCACTTGGGAGACAGAGGCAGGCGGATCGCTGTGAGTTCGAGGCCAGTCTGGTCTACAATGTGAGTCCAGGACAGCCAAGGCTACACAGAGAAACCTTGTCTCGAAAAACCAAAATAAAATAAAATAAAGATGGAGAACAACTGAAAAAGACACCTAATATTGATCTGTGGCCTTCACAGGCTCATGCATTTTCATGCATCTGCACCAACTCTCTCTCTCTCCTCTCTCCTCTCTCTCTCCTCTCTCTCACACATACACACAAGATAGATAATAGATAAAAACACATCATCCCACACCTTCACACACACACATATTAAAAAAAAAAAAAAGAAGAGCAGGGTGGTGGTGGCACATGCCTTTAATCCCAGCACTTGGGAGGCAGAGGCAGGCAGATCACTGTGAGTTCAAGCCCAGCCTGATCTACATATCAAGTCTAGGAAAGCCAAGGATACACAGAGAAACCCTGTCTCGGGGGGTGGGGGGGGGGGGAAGAGCCGGGCAGTGGTGGTGCACATCTTTAATCCCAGCACTCGGGAGGCACAAGCATGTGGATCGATGTGAGTTCAAGGCCCGCCTGGTCTACAAAGTGAGGCCAGTCCAGCCAAGGCTACACACAGAAACTCTCTCAAAAACAAACGAAAAACCACCAACCTCTCCCCCCAAAAAAGAAAGAAAGAAAGATAGAAAGAAAGAAAAGAAATTAATATTTTTAGACATTTTCTTTCATAATCAAAGTTGAATGTAATTTTTTTTTTAGAAAAAGGTTAATTTTAGAATATCAACTGTGTGTAAGCTCAGTTTTAAAATGTTCTTTTCTTTTCTGTTGCTTCAGGCAAATTGTCCAATGGTATCAAGTCAGAATTCAGAGGCCATCAGCCCTCTTTGAAGCCCTACTTAAGCCAATGCTGGTTAAAGAGATATCTAGGGTATTGGGAGGCAGAGGCTCGCAGATCCCTATGACAGCCTGGCCACGCAGAGAAACCTTGTCTTGCAAGAACAACAACAACAAAATTCAAGGACCAGGGGATAGAGAGATGGCTCAGCGTTCAAAGTACTCATTGCTCTTGCAGAGGACTGAGCTTTGGTTTCCAGCACCCATATCAGACAGCTCACAACCACCTGTAACTCCAGTCCCGGGGGATACACCACCCTCTGGCTTCTGCATGCACCTCCATCATGTGGTACACATAGACACACAGACACACATTTTAAAAAAAATCTTAAGGCAAAACAAAGCAAAAGAGCAACTATAGGAGACTTGTCCCGGAGGGATGATTGGTAGAAATCACCATGCAGACACAAAGGAAGGTTTCTCGGGCTTATTTCTGTTTCCAGTTATACTTTTTTTTTTTTTTTTTGCATCATAATGCCTTCTTTCCCCCATTCAACTCACTAAGCAAATATTTGTTGCATACCTCTGTTAAACTTGTTGGGGCTGCCAGCAGTGCAAAGACTTTTATTCCGGTGGGAGGATAAGATAATAAGCCATCAAACAAGTAAGTTATCATATTAGGATAAACAAAGCAGGCTAAGGGCTAGATAATGACCTTAGATGGCGGTCAAAGGGGAAAGACTCTAAGGCACAGGGTCTACCTGGGGACATGAGGCGTGACTGGAAGGGGAGAAGACGGTGTGGGGGGGTGTTCAGGGGGGGGTGGGGGGATGGGGGGCGGGAGAGGCTGGGGGGTTGTTGGAGGAAGGAGTCTGCTTGCCAAGGTGGAGCAGCAGGAGTGAGTTCTGTGCACTGGAAGGAGTATACCAGAAACTCAGTACAAGTGAGGACAGATGGGAGCCGAGGCCAGAGGTGTCTCCAAGAGCGTGGAGGCTGCTAGCTGAAGCTTGCCGGTTTTTAAGTTACACTCTTGGTGTAGTCTGCAGAGGGGACTACAGGTTTTCGGGGATCAGCCATGCGTGTCGCCTGTCCTTTAACTGTTATGAAAAATTTGACAGTTTAATGGGGGCCATAGTAGTGCATGCCTGTAATCCCAACACTCGGGGAATCAGAGGCAGGCAGATCTCTGTGAGTTCTAGGCCAGCCTGGTCTACAAAGGGAGTCCAAGACAGCCAAGGCTAGACAGGGAAACCCTGTCACGAAAAACAAGAGAAACAAACAAACAAATGACGGTTTGATGACTAGGACATTAGGCCAGAGATAGAATAGACACTTTTTAAAAAGTTATTTATTATATTTGTGTGTATGCACACAAGCATGAGCAAGCATGTGCCATGACATATATGTAGAGGTCATAGGACAACTTGGAGAAGCTGGTTCTCTCCTTCCACCATGTGGGTCTCATGGATCCAATTCAAGACATCAGGCATTCGGATAAGCTCCTTTGGCCACTGAGCCATGTTGCTGGCCCTGGGGTGGATATCTTTCTCTCTTTCTTTCTTAAAGCATAGCTTTCTTGCAGAGACTTTTTTTTTTTTTTTTGGTTTTTCAAGACTGGGTTTCTCTAGGTAGCCTTAGCTGTCCTAGACTCACTTTGTAGTCCAGGCTGGGAGACTTTATTTTTTAAATAATTTATTTTATTTGCATTGGTGTTTGCCTGCGTGTATGTCTGTGAGGGGGTGTCAGATCATTTGGAACTGGAATTACAGACAGTTGTGAGCTGCCATGTGGTTGCTGGGAATTGAACACAGGACCTCTGGAAGAGCAGCCAGTGATCTTAACCACTGAGCCATCTCTCCAGCCCATGGGGTAGATATCTTAAGTTGGCTGTTATGAACTAAACTAGAAGCCACAAGCCGGGTGGGGTGGCGCACACCTTTAATCCCAGCACTTAGGAGGCAGAAGCAGGTGACAGATATCTGTGAGTCTACAAAGCAAGTCCTGGGCAGCCAGGACTCTTGTTACACAGAGAAATTTTGTCTCAAAAACAAACAAACAAACAAACAAAAAGCACCCACAAAACAAAACAAATGAAAATCTTAGAAGCACCTTATACTGAGCATTCGACAAAGGTTGAGTAACTGACTAGGATTTTAGTGATTGGGCAGAGGCTGGAATGTTGCCATTCAGTTACAATTCATCTTGAGTTATCTCTACCCCACAATCCACTTACTTTAAAAAAAATTTTTTTTTCATTCCCCTCCTTGGTGTGACTTAACATTCTGAGACAATTAGACTGGCCTTTTTGGAATGTAGGAACAGACCCTCTAGCCTCACCAGCCAAAGGCTAAGAAAGTCTGGGCAGTGGTAGCACATGCCTTTAATCCCAGCACTTGGGAGGCAGAAGCAGGTGGATCGCTGTGAGTTCGAGGCCAGCCTGGTCTACAAAGCAAGTCCAGGACAGCCAAGGCTACACAGAGAAACCCTGTCTCAGAAAACCAAGAAAAGGCTAAGAAAGTTGTTCGGCAGCACCTGAGGTCTAAGGCAGAGGCTCCCCTGTCCTATAACCTGGCCCCCTGAGGTTTCCGCCAGTGTATGTGAAAAGCATGTTGCTTTATGGCTTTCTTTGTTCTGTTTATGCAAGCTCATCATTCTGTGGTCATTGACCACAGTATAAATATAATTTTGATGCAAATAAAATATTGATCCGAAGGATCTATGCATCATCTTCAGAATGCATATAGACTAACTAGCATAGCTGCTCCTCTTTTGAGACCTCAGTTATTTGTGCAATTAACCAGAGCCCCAGGCAATCTACTGGGCACCAAGGATAAAATAGATTCGAGGTGTTCTTCTATCCCCTGAGTCCGCAAAGCTTTTATATGTCTATAAAAATGAATAATTTGTTCACTTACAAATTGTGTACCTTGACTACCATGGGTGCACAGGTATATAGCTTACAAATATCATCTTTCATTGTTTTCCAAAGACTAACAGCCACTGCAGCTTGGAGTTTTTTTGCCCCCCCACCTCCTCACCACCTCCAGAGCTCAGGCCGCTGTCACCATGACAACCAGAACAGAAAGCCTTGGAACCTTCTCTCTTACTATGGGCACAATATCTCCCTATAAGGACATTTATATATGTCAGCCGAACTGGACTCTGGGGCTTGTTCTTTAAATATATCATTAAGTCATGTCAAAATTGGCAGTCTAGAGACAAGGGTTTGATGGTCAAGGACTCCTCATATCTTGTTTCAAAGGGGGAAAAAAAAAAAGCAAAGTATAGAAATGTGTTCTTTGCTGACAAGGGGCTTCACATCGAAATTCCAGCAGAGTTCTGGTTAGTATGCCCAGTCCCTCCTGAATCAGGCCAGGTTGGCTGAAGAAGCCTGTTTGAGCGCTAAGACTGGGTAGTGGTATCCCCAGCCTCAACCTGTCCTTTGAGCCTCAGGCTCACGTCACCATCTGCCTCTTGGCATTCCCCTTGGCTGTCTCCAGGTCATCTCAGCAACAGCTCCATCCCTCTCCATAAGTGGGGGAGTCCCAGGCAATTGGAGGCATTCCTTGTTCCTCTCCTTATGAAGCCCTGAGCTAAGGCAAGGCTGCTTTCCTGCTCCTACTGTCCCACCCACCACTGTCAATGAAAGCATAATTGTCTTCTGCCTCTATTTTTGTTATGTGGAGGTTGTTTTTTTTTTTTTTTTTTTTTTTTTTTTTTTTTTTTTTTTAGTGACTTATATTTCCTGGTATGAATGTTTTGCTCTTCTGAATGTCTGAGAAAAGGTTGTCAGATCCTTCTAAAACTGGAGTTATGAGCAGTTGTGAGCCACCAGGTGGGTGGTGGGAATTGAACCCAGGTCCTCTGCAAGCACAAGTGCTCTAAAGCACTGAGCCATGTCTCCAGCCCTGTTTTGGTCTTCTGAGATAGAGTCCTACTCTATGGCTCAAGCCGGCCTCACTCCTGAGATCTTTCTGTCTCTCCCCATCTGGTACTGGGGGTGCAGGTCTGTAGCCCACACCTGGTTACCCGGGTTACTCCAGGCTTCTTTCTCATTCATCTTGTTCTTCATAGAGGAGCCAGAGTGATCTTTTCAAAGGATAAATCGAGGCATGGAGAGATGGCTCAGTGATCAGGAGTGCTCTGTCCTCTCCCACAGGACCTGGGTGCCTGTGGCTAGTGGCCCCAGGGTGATCCAACATCCTTATCTGGCTTCTGAGGAAACATCCACACACATGCCATAGACACACACACACACACACACACACACACACACACACACACACACACACGAGATTCTTTTTTTTTTTTCTTTTTCTTTTTTTAGTTTTAGTTTTTTGAGACAGGGTTTCTCTATGTAGCTTTGGCTGTCCTGGACTCACTTTGTAGACCAGACTGGCCTGGAACTCACAGAGATCCACCTGCCTCTGCCTCCCGAGTGATAGGATTACAGGCGTGTGCCACCACGCCTGGCTGATACACACAGATCTTTAAAAACAGATTACAGAGAAAAAAAATTAAAAGGATAATAATCATAGAAAAATGTCTTCTTTAGAACCCCTTACACAGGGAATAAACCCCTTACTCCACTTCCTCGCCTAGCCTTAGCCCACCACGCCCGACACCCTTCACCAGGCTTCAGAAGGCCTGCCTTTCATTTCCTCTAGAGTCACCCAGCTGCCACGGAGCCTACTTTCCCCACAGTGCTCTTGGCTCATTTCCAAGCCTTTACACTTCCCACCCCTTCCTGGAACTCTTTGCTGGGCTTTGCTAGCTCATGGCATGGTGGCCGTTTCCTTCTCCACGCTGAGCTCTCAGTAAGGTGCCATCCCCTCGACAAGCCCGTCTCTGACCAACGGTATCCAAGAGTGCCCTCTTCGGCAGCGAGTCTCCACCAGAAGCTTGCTTTACTTCTGTATAAGATTTTCCAGAGCACACGCTATCTTGTCTATGCACTTGTACACGTGTTTATCCCCCCCAACTGGGAAAGGGAGTTCCTTGCGGGCAGAAACTTGATCTTTTATTCAGGATGAATGGCACACCGGAAGCACTGTGGGGAACTGGACACGTGTAGGCGAGCCTGCCTGCAGTTCCTCTAAGCACCTTTACTCCCAGGAAAGGGGCGTTTCTTCTCCTTCGCTGCCAGGATCTGATGGCTAGGCGTCTACTCTGATGGTGCAAAAATGAAGATTTTGGATGAAGAAGAGATTAAGCGTGGGATGGCCTGGGTTAAGAAGACCAATAGAAACCAGGTGGCGCACGCCTTTAATCCCAGCACTGGGGAGGCAGAGGCAGGTGGATCTCTATGAGTTCGAAGCCGGCCTGGTCTACAAAGTGAGTTCAAGATGGTCAGGGCTACAGATGGAGACAGAGACAGAGAAACCCTGTCTCAAAATTTTTTTAAAAAATTAAAAAGAGGGGCTGGAGAGATGGCTCAGAGGTTAAGAGCACTGCCCTGACTGCTCTTCCAGAGGTCCTGAGTTCAATTCCTAGCAACCACATGGTGGCTCACAACCATCTGTAACATGATCTGATGTCCTCTTCTAGCCTGCAGGTGTACATGCAGGCAGAGCATTGTGTATATAATAATAAATAAATCTTTAAAAAAAAAATTTAAAAAAAATTAAAAAGAAAAAAAACCAAAAGAGTATGTTCAGATGCCAACTAGCGAAAGTAGGAAGTCATCACTTGTGGAAGGTGGCGGCGTTGTTTCTTTCTTTCTTTCTTTCTTTCTTTCTTTCTTTTTGTTTTTTTTGAGACAGGGTTTCTCTGTGTAGACCTGGCTGTCCTGGAACTCTTTGTAGACCAGGCTGGCCTCAGACTTTGAGATCTACCTGCCTCTGCCTTCCCAGTGCTGGCATTAAAGGTGTGCACCACCACCGCCCGCAAAGCATCTTTTTCTTACTTCTGCCGTGTCTGCTTGCTCCATTCCCCTTCATGGCTGATGCCAAGCAAAGGAGCCAAGCTGAGTAAGTTGATTTGCAGGAGATCAGTCTTTCCAAACCACACTGAAGGAGGACAGGTGATAAACGGTCCTGAATCCCAGCAGCTGTGCTGAAGGCCAGTTTTGCCCCCGAGGACTTAGCAGCCAATCAGATTGGGAGTTTATGTTTAGCCTGTAGCTACCTTTTTTTTTTTCTCTTCCCTATTGTGGCCCAAGGAAAAATAATTTTAATTTCTTTGTTATTGTTGTTTTGAAAGAGGGTCCTGAGTAGCCCAGGCTGGTCTTGAACTCACGCAGCATGTGCCTGGGGATGATCTCTCTGTCTCTACCTTCCCAAGTGTTGGGATTTCAGGCTTGCAGTCACAATTTTGATTTCCTAAACAACAATTCCTTGGGGGCATTGGAGCCTGCTTTTATCCTGAACAAGTGGGTGAAGTGTTTTTCTTATTAATAAGCACTGCCTACTCAAGAGAAAGAAAATGGTAATATTAGTTGGCCGCCTTCTCAATTGCATCACAAAACTTACTGGTGACATTCATAGTATTTCCACAAAAGTCTATGGGATCAGCATTTGGAAAATTTCATTTCTAGGTTCTGTCAAAGCAATTGCAGGGAAAATAGCGCTGTAATCTGTTCTTCTTTTTCGGAGTCAAAATGCTTTAAGTGTTTGGTTCCAGTGCTCATCCTTCCCTGAACAGTTTGCTTCGTTAGGACATCCGTAGCTGACTCATTTTATTCTACAAATACCAAATTGCACCCAGGTCTATTTCAGGGATATTAGCCTTCTTGGAGCTTTTACAGACATATGCTGGAGGAAAAATACACTATACGAAGTGTAAGTCTTCCTGAAAGCTGGCTGTGCAGGCTCACCTTTGAGTAGTGGTGGGAGCTGGGACCAGCTCAGAACAGCTGAAAGGGGCTGCAGTATCAATGCACAACTCCTCTCTAAAAGTCTTTGGCTTAGAGTTGAATTTGAAAGCTTAGCTGGGTCTATCGAAGGCGTCCTTCCGGGGAGGGCCTTTGTGTCCAGCGCCAGCTGCCTAATTGATTGTCTCTGTTAATTAGGCTCTTGATCTGTGAATGGAAACCCCCAGCCGCAACAGCAACTGGATTTTCAATTAATTTTTCTCTCTGTTTCAAATGTTCTGGACATTGGAAACGTTGTTTAATTATAGTAACCATCTGTCTACTCTCTGCCTCGTGTAAGCAGAAAATGCACAATGTGCTTCTTGTGCTTATAGACGACTTATTTCAGCTTCCAAGATAATAGAACGCTATATAATAGGATGCAGAGGGGGTGGACTTTTTATCTTTCTACTGTTTGGAGAGGAGGCAAATTGCTCTGTGCTTTCAGATGTTTGAAACAGATGCTGTGAGAAAAATTCTAATCTGCGTCTGACTTCCCTGATTTTACAGAGATTCCCCTGACAGAAAATTATGTCCTAAAATACCTAGATGCCACCTGGAATATCTCCTGAGAGAAGGGAGAGTGGACAATGAGGGTTAAAAACAAACAAACAAACAAACAAACAAACAAACAAACCTGGAAAGCCAATTTGTAATGATAGAGATCTTAATTGAATCACCTGGGACCTAATGCTTAACAATCCGCACCAAGCGCCCCTGGCTTCCATGTAATTAACAGCGTTATTCCTCTTTTAGACAGGATCCATCGCAAATGCACTTCAAGGAAGCCTTAGCACAACGCCTTCGTGATGTGTGTGTGCGCTTATGCAACGATTAAAGTGACCTCATTTCTTTCACTGTGTGTGTGTGCCGACCTTAGTGAGTCACCCAGATTAGAGGACGCAGTAAAAAAATAAGGTAGTTTCACATCTAAAGACAAGAAAACACATCTTATGGAAACTATGCTTAAGAAGAAACACAAGGCATTTACCGCTTCGACTAAGAAACCTCTCAGATGTGGGAGAAATATGTGTGAAATCTGGACTCCGGTTTTCTCAAATACGGGGAATTCGTCTTGTAGAGTCAACCGGCTGCTGGTGGATTGAAGGGTTAGTGAGCGCCCCACTTGGCAGGCTGCTCAGGAGAAACCCATATGCTCTCTGACATTGATTGTAATTACCCTCCCATGATTCCTAGGGTTAGTTCTTAGCAGGACTAGGAGCCAGCCCCATCCTGAGGGAGGCTCCCGCTGGGAAACCATAGCTGGCAATGAATCTTTAACAAAAGATCAAGAGCTTGACATTTATTTTTAAGCACAAGAAGGAAGTGTACAATGCTGGCAGCAAATTCACGGCTAAGAAGAGCTTCGAGACAGTCGCAGAGAGAGAGAGAGAGAGAGAGAGAGAGAGAAGTGGAACTCTGAGGACCACCATTCAACTTGCTGGTGCCACTGGCCACTAGATGGGGGGACATGCAGAGGATGAAAACACAGGACACAGATGTAGCCACATCTTTTTAGAGTAGGATTATGCGTTTGATATTTTTATTTTGAATCAGGTTATTTTTTAAAAGAAGACTTTTTTCCCTTTTGGTTTTTCTAGACAGGGTTTCTCTGTGTAGCCTTGGCTGTCCTGGACTCGCTTTGTAGACCAGGCTGGCCTGGAACTCACAGTGATCCATCTGCCTCTGCCTCCTGAGTGTTGGGATTAAAGGCATGCACCACTACGCCTGGCTCGCAGTTTTCATTTTTAATCGAGTTGACCAGCAGAAAGAACAGCAACAAAAGTCTGTTTGGTTCCTCTGCGCATCCCCCGACCAAGGATGCACACGCGCCAACTTGTGAGTTTGTTAATCTATGTGGAGGCAGGGAGGTGTGCTTGGTGAAAAGGTTAAATAAAGTACACTGGGTGAGAATTTAATGTCTTCAAATTGTCCACCTACAGTAAGAAGATTTCAGAATTAGTTTTAAACACAACAGATGCAGAGAAAGGTGTCACCAATGAAGTATAAGAGGGTGTCAGCTTCTCCCCTAAGGGGGAGTTATTTCTATCTCAGGGTTCAGTTCAGGGTCCTGATTAGTTCTACCATTAAAACCAAATGCAGAATATAATTAAGTAAATCTTCCAGGTGACGCACTTCTAAATGCCTCTAGCTGAAGGATTCAAAACGACAAGATCTTTAGTAAGTTGCAGCCAGTGGAAGGGTGTATGTGTGTGTGTGTGTGTAAAAGTGTGTCTGTGTCTGTGTGTGAGTATGCATGTGTGTCTGTGTCTATGTCTGTATGTGGGATGTGTGTGTGTGCGTGTGTGTGTGTGTGTGTGTGTGTGTGTGTGTGTGTGTCTCCCATGTAGATCACAGTACAATTGGTAGGGGCTGGTTGTCTCCTTCCACCACAAGGATTTCAGGTATGGAACTCGGCTGACATTCTCTCACACTGAACTACCTTACAGGCCTTGAGTCTGCTTTTAATCTTCCTGGTCTGGCATAATCATTATTGCAATTTTCACTGAAAGTGAATATGTTCTTGGTAATTGAGGGGGAAGAGACCCTTTCTCTCTCTCTCTCTCTCTCTCTCTTTTGAGACAGGTTTCTCCGTGTAGCCTTGGTTGTCCTAGACTTGCTTTGTAGACCAGGCTGTCCTTAAACTCATAGCAATCCACCTGCCTCTGCCTCCCAAGTGCTGGGATTAAAGGTGTGCACCACCACACACAGCTGGGCCCATGAATTCTTATCCATAACACATTTGTTCCTTCCTTTTACAGTGGTTCTCAACCTTCCTAATGCTGTGATCCTTTAATTCAGCTCCTCATGTTATGGTGACCTCCAACCATGAAATTATTTTGTTGCTAGTCCATAACTGTATTTTGTTACTGTTATCAATCATAATGTAAATATGTGTGTTTTCCAATGGTCTTAGGTGACCCCTGTGAAAGGGTTGTCTGATAGCCCACCCAGAGGGTTGTGGCCCACAAGTTGAGAGCCACTGCTTTCGAATAAGAACTAAAAAGTGGGAGTGGGGGGCTGGAGAGATGGCTCAGTGGTTGAGAGCACTGACTGCTCTTCCAGAGGACCCAGGTTCAATTCCCAGCACCCACATGGCAGTTCACAACTGTCTGTAACTCTGGGATCTGACACCCTCACACAGACATAGCTGTAAGCAAAACACCAATGCACATAAAATTAAAAAGAAAAAAGAAGAGAAAAAATGAGGCTGGAGAGAGGTTCAGCAAGTTAACAGCACATTCTGTTCTTACAGAGTATCTGGGTTTAGTCCACAGCACCCACATGGTGTCTTACAACCATGAGTAACTCCAGTCCAGGAGATCTGATGCCATCTTCTGAGGCCAAGGATACCATGTATGCATGTGGTACATATACATACACACATGCAGACCAAACATTCATATACATAAAATATCCAAATGTTTTTAAAATGTAAATTGTATGAAGCAAAGGGCTTACTAAGCATTTTATACATATGCTCTTATTTCTCATAAAAATCATAAATACTTTATATATTTAAGCCCTCTATTTATTTACCCAAAAGAGAGTTTAATATATCCCCATTTTCCTCAGAGACAACTCAAGCCTGGAAAGTTTAATTTATTTGCCTGAAGCCACAGAGGGAGAAAGTCGGCCCTGGTAACCAGACTGATCTTCCAGGAGACAGGAGAGGAGCTGGAGTTCAGAGCACACTCAGGTGACCTGGGTAGATACCTATTAAAGAGATTAAAGAATGGCTGAATGCGGTGGGGCATCTGTAGTCTCAGAGCTTGGGAGAGGGAGGCTGGAGGGCAGGAGTTTAAGACTTGGCTTGGGGCCGGTGGTGGCAGCTCATGCCTTTAATTCCAGCACTTGGGAGGCAGAGTCAGATGGATCACTGTGAGTTCCAGGCCAGCCTGGTCTACAAAGTGAGTTCAGGACAGCCAAGGGTACACAGAGAAACCCTGTCTCAAAACAAAACTAAACTAAATAAAACAAAATTTGCTTGGTTACAAAATGGAGCCAGGCAGTGGTGGCACATGCCTTTAATCCCAGCACTCGGGAGGCAGAGTCAGGCGGATCTCTGTGAGTTCGAGGCCAGCCTGGTCTACAAAGTGAGTCCAGGACAGCCAAGGCTACACAGAGAGAAACTCTGTCTCGAAAACAACAACAACAACAACAACAAAATGGGAAGCCAGCCTGTCAGCCTGAGACCTTGTCTCTAACAACAAACAGACAAACAATGGGGGTGTGGGGAGGAGAGAACAAGGGACCAAGAGGGGGGTCCTCTAGTCGCCTTTGAGTGTGCCTCCAATGACCTAAGGACTTCCCACAAGATCCCATCTGCCAAGATTCTGACGCTCTTGGCTCCAAGGTAAACACCTGAGCTTCTGGGAGACATTTAGGATGGAAATCCTGCAGGTGGCTCTTAGATACACTAGCTTTACATTCAGACATTCAGCATAGGGAGGTCTGAGAATCACCAGAGCAAGAGGGTAGTAAAAGCTCTGGGCCAGCAGGAGAGCTCAGCAGGTTAAGGTACTTGCTGTACAAGTTCTGTCCTTGGGACCCACAGATAGAGAGCAACTTCCACATGCATGCCATGTCAGGTGTGCACACTCACCCCCAGCTCAATAATAATAATAATAATAATAATAATAATAATAATAATAATAATAA
>OU015746.1:33321692-33337321 GCA_907169655.1 Acomys percivali
TAATAATAATAATAATAATAATAATAATAATAATAATAATAATAATAGTGCACGCCATTAATCCCAGCACTTGAGAGAGGCAGAGGCAGGCAGATTGCTGTGAGTCTGAAGGCAGCTTGGTTTATATAGCAAATTCCAGGCCAACCAGGGCTACATAGCTAGGATCTATCTCAAAACAACAACAACAACAACAACAACCAATCCACATGACAAGGAAAATAAAATTATATCTCCTAATTTTTCTTTGTATAAAGAAAGCTTGCCTGTGTAGATTGGTACAGGAAGTAATGATGTAGTACTGAAGAAAAACTGAGCTAGGATCTCCCTAAGTAGTGCAAGCTGGCCTTGAACTCTCGATTCTTCAGCCTTAGCCTCTTGTATGCTAAGATTATAGGGGGATATTCATTCCATGGCCAGTTAAGAGTTTGAATGACTTATTCATAATTAGGCAATGGTTTAACCTGACTTTTCCTTGTCCATAAAAGGGGATGGCTCAGTGGATAAGGCACCTGATGCCAAGTCTGAGGATTTGAGTTCAATCCTTGGAACCCTGTGGTAGAAGGGGAGGGCTGATTCCGAAACTTGCCCCCCCCACATACACATACACATACACACCCACACCCACACCCACACACACACCATACATGTGTGTGCGTACACACAGTGACAAATGCATAATTTCCCCAGCACAAAGTATAAATAAATATATAAATGTAAAATATATTTTAAAGGAGATGATAGCAATAAGATAATGTTTGACACTTTACTCAGAGTGGTGTGCAGTATTTAGTGATTTATAGATCCGGAAGATTCACACAAATCAGACCACCCAGCAGCACAGCAGGCAGTTCCAGAAAGATAAGTCATTGGTATAGCAAGTCCCATCTGCTTGGAGGGGATTTGTCGTGCCTTCCCATCTACAGTCGGTTTTGGTCTCACATTTCACTCAGTCTCACAGCTTCAAATACCACAGAAACCTGCGATGTTCCCGGGGAGTTACATTTCCAACCGAAAGCGTTTGAATGCAGCTCAGGATTGGGCGAAGGGCCATTATGTATCTGGACCAGTGTCACTACCATCCTTGTCTCACATTAAATTGAAATCACTCTGAGAGCCACATCTGGTGTCCCACATCTGTCATCACAGCACTCCAGAAGCTGAGGCAGGAGGATGGCTAGCTTGGGCCACACAGAGAATTCTAGACCAGCCTAGGCTACGGAGTGAGACCTTATCTATCCTCCTCCCCTCAACCCCTGCCAAATGTATTAAGTTTGTGTCTTTTTACATAATATCTTCTTTGCTTAGACCTTACAACTCAAACCTCACTCCTTGTGGACGTGTAATGGGTAGGCTTCCATCTTCCTTTCCTGAGGAGAGGGGAACAGATGCCAAGGCTTGGAGAGGCCACATTGTTGCAGTAGAGATACTGGCCTCCAAAGGTTAACTAGGAAGCTCCCAGGAGCTCGCCTAGGTTTTAAAGCAGATAAAGATACCATTTTCAGGGAGATTGGCCTTTTACAAGGGAAAAAAATGTGCTGAGTGAAGAGGGTTGGGAGGGAATGGGATAAACAGTAGGAGCCCAGAATCCATCTGGATTATCACTAAGCAGCCCTGGCGTCTAGCCAAAGCTCCTGAGTTAATATTTCGCCTTTGTTGTTCTGGATTAGGCAATACGCAGCCTTCTGCACTTCCTCCTTTCCGGGACCCAGGAGATTTGACCCTTGTCTTTTCTGCTTATAGATGGGCAGAACTGGTGGCGCATGCCTTTAATCCCAGCACTCAGGAGGCAGAGGCAGGTGGATCACTGTGAGTTCGAGGCCAGTCTGGTCTATAGAGTCCAGGGCAGTCAAGACTAACAGAGAAACCGTTTCTTGAAAAACCAGAAAGAATAAAAAAAAAGATGGGCAGACTGATGGCGTTTTGGTACTATTGTATCTATACCAGCTATCAGGAGGAGATGGCGGGATAGTGCTTCAAGTTTGAATCCTTTGGAAATCAGAGTTTGGGGGAAGCTACTAAACACTATAAAATGCTAAGAACTTAGAAGACAAATATTTAGGGCAAAGCTTCAAGGACGGACGTTTCCAAATAGAGCCAGACTTTGCATTAGTCTTCTGATTCTTTTCTTCCTCCGTGTGATGCAGCAGTGACAGGGGATGAGTAGCTGAATCAGGAAGGACAGAACATCGGAGGGTGACAGCAGCAGAGCGGGCTCTTAAGTCTGCAAGCGGCGCCCTTCGGGAGATGACTCAAAGCATCATGCTGCGAACTCCCTCTTTTGTATTCCTGTCTTCACGGCGGGGGCAATAACATCTCTGTCAGTGACTGTGCCTGACTACTGGCCTGTCATTATTTTTAACACATTCACTTGTCACTTCCTAATATTAGACATTGCGCTAACTGCTTTGCAAATGTTATTCTCTCTTACTCCTTATTTAAATGCTTCCCCCCCCCCGCCGCCACCCCCCCACCCCCCCCTACCCTCGTCCCCAACACAAAGAACAAAAAACCAGTGCAGTAGGCGCTATTAATGGTCTTACTTCATACAGAGAAAACAAGCTTAATCCCTTGGTCAGGTGCAGCATCCGGGGGTGGGGCTTCGGGGTGGCCAGTAAGTCACCAAGGACAAGGACCAAGCCCAGTTAAGGACAAACCTTAGGGAGGTAAAGCGTGGTTAGCGGGAATAACAGGATGCTGAGGTCAGAAAGGTGCTTTCGGATGCTAGGACTTTTTTTGAATGAGAAATAAACACAGGCGCGTTCCCATTTCCATTCCCGCTGTTTCCTTCCCTGAGCTGAGCATTGTATTGGGACCAAGAATAAGAACAGAGGCAGGCTGGCGAGAGACAGGCCGCCCAAGACTCTGTGGGATAAAGCAGGCCTTATCTGAAAGCTTTTCCAAACAGGGCAGGCTGGCCTGCTCCCGGGCAAGTTCTAAGGCTCTAGAATCTGATTTTCTTTTCGTTCTTTTGTTGATGTTGAAGAAGCTTTTCACCCACCGGTTCCTGAGAAACCAAAGTTGACGTGTTTGTCAGGCCTGGGGAGCTGTCATGCTTCCCGGGGGACGCCGGAGGGGGGGGGTGCGGGGGGGAGGGGGCGGGCGGCGAGGTGTTGGGGGGGGCGATAGCTGAGGTGTCACATAGCAGTTATTTCATCTCCCTGCAGTAAGTTCCTCGTGCACCAAGGTGTGAGCAAGCACTGACCTATTTAGAATGCTAAGACACCATTGGAGCACAAACTGTGATGGGGTGTGTGTGTGTGTGGAGATGGGGGGGGGGGGGGAGAGGGGGGAAGGAGGGTAGGAACCAAATTATGCAGGTCCTGAAATACATGGGAAGAAACTGAGAGTTTTGAAGATGCTTTTCAAGCGGCTTTGGTTTTTATTATTTTAATATTTATACTACTATTGTTTGTAGACATGACATTATTTCTATATTAATGTTAAGTAGACTCATGTAATATGTATGCTTTGTAAACACAACTGACTTGAAGGTTGACAGGGTCTTAGATAGCTGAGGCTGGCCTCAAACTAGTGATTGACCTGTTTTCCTCCCAAGTGCCTGGATTTCCGCCATGCCCACCCTGCCCAGCTTGGAAACAGTTATTCTCTGTCTCACATTCATCGAGTCTATTATTTCAAATAGGAAGCCTTTAAAAATATTTTCCATTTCCTCTTTAATTAGATTGAGCTGTGACTTTGTTGTCTGGCTCCATATGCAGTAATTCAATAGAGTGAAGGTTTTTGTTTTGTTTTGTTTTGGTTTTTGGAGACAGGGTTTCTCTGTGTAGCCTTGGCTGTCCTGGACTCACTTTGTAGACCAGGCTGGCCTTGAACTTACAGTGATCCACCTGCCTCTGCCTCCCAAGTGCTGGGATTAAAGGCGTGTACCACCACAGCCCAGCAGAATGAAATATTTTTAAAGTACCTTTTTTTTGTGAAACTCTAGACGCATGGAAAACTCAGCTATAATTTCCTACTTCACACTTTCATGATTGAAAACTTTTCTAATTGGTTTTTGTTTTTCATGGTGCTTGGAATCAAACCCAGGGCCTTACATATCTATGCAAGGTCTTTACCACTGAGCCAAATCCTCTAGTGATCTCTCTGTCTCTCTGTTTCTGTCTCTCTGTTTCTGTCTCTCTGTCTGTCTCTGTCTCCCTCCCCTCCTCCTCTCTCTGTCTCTCTCTCTCTTCACACATGCACACACATGGCCAGTTTCAATTTGTAGCTCAAAATGGCCTGGAACTTGGTACATATTCAGTAGCTTAGACTGGCCTCAAACTTGAGATTCTTCTGCCTCGACTTGAGTCTAATTGCCTTTAATGCTAACAAATTTATTAGTTAAAAATAATTTTATCAAGAAACTATCGTTTCGCTGTGAGTTCGAGGCCAGCCTGGTCTACAAAGTGAGTCCAGGACAGTCAAGGCTACATAGAGAAACCCTGTCTCGAAAAACCAAAAAACAAACAAACAAACAAACAAACAAACAAACAAAAAACTATAGTTATTCTATAATTATCAAGGTAAAGTAATAAAACCTTGAGTTAGATTTTTATTTGAGGCGCTGGAGAGATGACTCAGCAGATAAGGGCACTGATTGCTCTTCCAGAGCACCTGGTTTCAAATCCCAGTTCACAGTTGTCTGTAACTCTAAAGATCTGACATTTTTACACAGATAGACATGCAGGCAAAATACCAATGCACATAAAATAAAGGTAAATAAATTTAAAAAGTTTTATTTGGGGCAGTCCATCGTGGTGGCACACACCTGTAATCCCAGCAGGGAGGCAGAGGCAGGTGGATCTCTGTGAGTTCGAGGCCAGCCTGATCTACAAAGTGAGTCCACGACAGCCAGGGCTACACAGAGAAACCCTGTCTGTATATACACATGCATACTGGGCTTGGTGGCCTTAAAGCCTAGCACTTGGGAGGCAGAAGCAGGAGGATTTCTGTGAGTTTGTGGCCAGCCTGGTCTTTGAACATAGCATGCTTGCACACAGCTGTAATTCCAGTACTTGTGAGGTAAAGGCAAGAGGATGAAGCCATTCAAAACAAAGCAAAGCACATAGCCTTTAGTGAAGACATAGCTTGTTTATATGGATACCCAGCATTCTCAGTGGAATACTGAATTGAATCACCCATAAAAATCTTAATTGAGGGGCTGGAGAGATGACTTAGCAGTTAAGAGCACTGACTGCTCTTCTAGAGGTCCTGAGTTTAATTCCCAGCAACCACATGGTGGCTCACAACCATCTATAATGTGATCTGGTGCCCTCTTCTGGCATGCAGATAAAACACTCACATACATTCAGTAAATAAATCTTTAAAAAGAAATCTTAATTGAATGGAGAACTGCAGGTAGGTCAAATGAAGTTTTGCAAAACAGTGAAATCATTTTAGGGAAAGAAGTAAAATTAATAAATGGAGAAAGGTAGTCTAGAAAAGCGTTAGTGTGAGTCGTTGGCTGTTGGGATCCAAGCAATTTATCTAAAGAAGTAGTTACTTGTATTTGTGAACTTAGGGGAAAATGTAGGTAGCTTTCATTTTTCTCTTGTGGGTCATCTTCCTTAAAATCCAGAATGTTCGATGGGAAACAGAATCTTAGCTGAGTGTGCTGGCTCAAGCCTGTACTTCCAGCACCCAGGAGGCTAAAGCAAGAAACTAAAAAATATCCACACTCAGGCACCCCCCACCCCCCCATCTGCTACGCATCTAACAGAACTGGCTCTGGGTAGAAACCAGCAACATATGTATATTTTTAATTGTGGCATATGTGTGTGTGTGTGTATGTAAGTATGTACAGGCTGAGGATGTAGTTTGGTTGGTAGAATGTTTGCTTAGCACTAACAAGGCCCTGAGTTCTGTCTTCTATTTGTTTTATTTGGGGCAGTCCATCATGGTGGCATGTGCCTGTAATCCCAGCATGGAGACAGGGGCAGGCAGATCTCTGTGAGTTTGAGGCCAGCCTGATCTACAAAGTGAGTCCAGGACAGCCAAAGCTACACAGAGAAACCCTGTCTGTATATGCACATGCATACCGGGCTTAGTGGCCTTAAAATCTAGCACTTGGGAGGCAGAAGCATGGTGGTTCACTGCTGTGATCCTGACACTTGGGAAGGAAGGCAGGAGGTCCAGGAGCCTGAGGTTATCCTGCTCCATAGGCAAGCCAAGTCCTGCCTTTAGTGCATTAACCACTCTGTAAAGCCATCACGATGTCTAGAACGCTAGTACAGCTTCTGGCTGGGAGGTCAGCTCAGGGCTACAGTGCTTGCCTACCAAGCAGAAAGCCCTATGTTCAATCTCCAGGACAGAACCAAAGCGAAACAACAAAACCCAACATAATTTCTATACCTGGCAAACAGGAGCCATTCTCCCTCCCCGCTCTTCTTCAGCCACTGCTGCTCTACTCTCTACCTCCACGGACCTAACAGAGTCATACTATCATGCACACTGTCTTTGAGGCTTATTCACGTTGCAGTATGGAACATCCTTTTCTTCTTTTTGAGCTGAATAACGTCTGTTGTGTGTATTGACATATTTCATTTATCCGTTATTTGTCAGTAGACATTTGGTTGTTACCAACAAAAATGACCTAATTCTCCAGTCAAGCTCCTGGCCTCGCTCGTTTGATCTGCACTTGTGAGTGCAAGTGATGTGTCAATATTGTACCATAGGCTTAATTTCTGAGGCACGTCCATTTTTTTCCATAGTGGCCATACTACTATCATTGGTATAGAGTCAAAAATTTCAGCATCCTCCCTCAATTTAAATGAAAACTAAAAAAGAAAAAAAAATTTTTTTTTGGGTTTTTCGAGACAGGGTTTCTCTGTGTAGCCTTGGCTATCCTGGACTCACTTTGTAGACCAGGCTGGCTGTGAACTGGCAGCGATCGCCTGCCTCTGCCTCCCAAGTGCTGGGATTAAAGGTATGTGCCACCACCACCCATCAAAAAATTTAAATTTTATAACATTTGATGCTATTAATTTTTTGTAACCTCATCTGGTTTTTGATTGCTTGTTTTTTCTTTTATTTTTAAATTTAATTTAATAAAATTTTGTTCCAGGTATCACTTTGTGGGGTGGGGTGTGCAGAGGGTTCCATGCTTGTTTTTTATTTTATTTTAATTGTTTTTTTTTTTTAAATCAAGACAGGGTTTCTCTGTGTAGCCTTGGCTATCCTGGACTCACTTTGTAGACCAGGCTAGCCTTGAACTCACAGCAATTTGCCAGCCTCTGCCTCCCAAGTGCTGGGATTAAAGGTGTGTGCCGCCATGCCTAGTGATTGCTTGTTTTTTTAAACAATCAAAAGATTTAAGTACTTTCATTATATGTGTATGAGTCTTTGCCAGAATATATGTTTATACACGGCATGTATGTAATATCTATGGCGGCCTAAGAACAGGACTTGGAACAGGAGTTATATATGGTTGTTAGCACCATGTGGATGCTGGGAACTGAATCTAGGTCCTCTGCAAGAGCAGCAAGCATCCTTAACCACTTAGCAGTCCCTTCCAGCTCCATGTTGATTTCTGAGACAGGGTTTCATTGTAGCTCAGGCTGGCCTCAAATTCACTGTGTAGCCATGGCTGTCCTTGAATTCCTGATTTTCCTGCCTCCACCTCTTAAGCAATAGGATTAAAATACGGCACACCTCATCTGGCTTAATTATTCTGTATGTCTAGGTTTTGTGGTTCATTTTAATGCAATATGAATTCTTTATTTTACATGTACCTTCTCTGGCTAGAAAAATAGTATGTAATTATTGGAAACCTACAGATCATATAATGCATATTTTCCTATCCTTCCCAGAGCTGAGATTACTAACGGGGCCACATTAGCACCAGTGCCTGAAATGCTACTAGCTGTTTTGCTATACAAATCTACTTTCCTCTGCTCTGTCCTGTACTGGTATGTTTCTTAATGCTCGGCATGAGCTATGCAACCCGTGGTGTAGTTACCATAAGAGCCACTGGAGGGCAGCAGCTCCTTCTCACCTCTGACCCTACTGTGGAATGGGTGTTGCCATCAAGCCAAGAGCCGCAACTTAAAAGAGCTGCTCAACTAACTACTGACCAGAAACAGAGACGTCCTCCGTATTTAGTTATATATTGGTCACCTGGGCTTTGTAGAATTCTGAGACTACTACCGGACTGAAAAAGTGAAGGGGAAACGTGGCTCTGGGCATGGGGAGACGGCTCTGTTGGTAAAGTGCTTGTTGAGTACTTAAGGGTAAAAGCCAGGCACATCAGAGCGCATCTCTAAGTCCTGTCCTGTGAGAAGAAGGCTTGAAACAGGCAGGTCTGGAAAATTCAATGGCCAGTAACCCTGCCTCAAATAGTAAGAAGGCCAAGGTGGGTGGATCTCTGAGTTTGAGGCCAGCCTGGTCTACATGATGATTTCCAGGCCAGCCAAGGCTACATAGTGAGACCCTGTCTCAAAAATCAAACAAAAATTGACAACTACAAAGTGTCAGGGACGGGAGAGATGGCTCAGTGGGTAAGAGCGGTTACTGCTCTTCCAAAGGACCTGGGTTTGAGTCCCAGCACCCACATGGCAGCTCACAACCGCTCATAGCTGCAGTTTCTGGGGGATCTGATTCTCTTTTCTGGCCTTCAAGTGAACCGCACTAACCAAGCAAAAAACCCAAACACAAAAAAGGAAGAAAAAAAACCCCCAATAACAACAACAAAAACCAGTGGGGTGGGGTAGGCCTGTAACCCCAGTTCTCTGGAGGGAGAAGTAGGATCAGAAGGTTTAATATGAGCCAGGTGTGGTGGCACACGCCTTTAATCCCAGCACTCGGGAGGCAGAGGCAGGTGAATCTCTGTGAGTTCGAGGCCAGCCTGGTCTACAAAGCAAGTCCAGTACAGCCAAGGCTACACATACAAACACTCTCTCGAAAACCAAAATATGAATTAAAAGAAAGAAAGAAAAACAAAAGAGAAAAGAAAAGAAATGACCTTGATCCCCTCTAGCTGGCAGCTCACAGCTAGTCTCACAGTGCCTCCCTCACCGAAGACAAACAGTTCACAAAGTAACAACAATCCTCGGACAAGGTCATGTGGCTGCCTTGGGGAAGCGAGGCAGTAAAAAGATCGTACTGTAATCCTATCAGTGCGGACACAGAAGAGGGCATTAAACAACCTTCCAGTTGTAGCTACGCGAATGGACTCACTTTCCGGAGCTTCAGTGGGATGCGGGCTCCAGCCGAGGGCGTTTCCTCCCTCCTTCCCTCTGCCACCTCATAGCCTTCATCTGCCTCTCCTCAGACACCACCTCACACACACTGATGCCTGGCCAATGGCTGAGGTTTCAACGATGCTTAGTTCATTGACAATGTGCAGGGATGACTTCCTGTTGATTTTTCAAGACAATGTTTTTCTGTGAAGCCTCAGCTGACCTGGAGCTCACTCTGGAGCTCAGGCTGGCCTTGAACATACAAGAGGTCTGCCTGCCTCTGCCTCCCAAGTGCTGGGATTAACGGGGTGTGCCACTATCCACCACCCCAGCTTCATGGATTACTTTTATAAAGGAGAAGCGTCCACACCTTATAAACAACAGTACTTAAGAACATACTCTTTCCTTCACTACTCCCTCAGAAAGAAAATTCCATGGCTGGGGATGTGTCACAGTTCGTAAAAGTGCTTGCCCGGCATGTACAAAGCCCTAGGTTCCACCCCCCCCAGCATTGCATAAAGCTAGGTTGTAATAGGGTAGACTACATCCCTGCACCTGGGGGGTTAAGTCAGGGGGGTTAGCAGTTCAAGGTCCTCCTCAGCTGCTTGGCTAATTAAGAGGTCAGCCTAGGGTACATGAAAACATGCCTCCAGAAAGTCGTGTGTGTGTGTGTGTGTGTGTGTGTGTGTGTGTGTGTGTGAGTTTCTTTTTGTTTTTGCTTTTCGAGACAGAGTTTCTCTGTGTAGCCTTGGCTGTCCTAGGCTTGCTATGTAGACCAGGCTGACCTCAAACTCACAGAGCTCCGCCTGCCTCTGCCTCCGGAGCACTGGGATTAAAGGCGTGCACCACCATGCTTGGGGTGTGTAGCAGTTTCAAGCATCCTCTTTAACCTTTTCCTTGGTTTACACATCAAAATTATCTACTGTGCCTCTCAATTTTCCCTACTTCCCTCCTTTTTTTTGCCTTCCCCTCATTTACCCTTCAAACGCACCTTTCTTTACACCTGCACACATCCTGACTCCTTTAACACTTTCTTCTCCTTGTGTGGCTTCCTGTGGAGAACGCTAAGCTCTTCATGGGTTCTTGCTTCTGGCAGACATGGCAGAGCGCAGCTGCCTCTGCTCAGCTTGGCAGCAACCTCTCCTTCCACTGCCCCAGAAAGAGGCCTCCGAACAGCACCCAGGGAAGTTGGAGCTCCACAACCTGGCCAGTGGTTTCATCCAGACACTTGACACAGGAAACAGTCCTGAAAACAGACTCCTTCCATCTGTAACATGTGGTCATTTCACCTAATTTGGGGTCAATAGGGGTACATGAGGCTGTGTATCAAAGCCAACAGAAATAAACGAATAAATATGGTAAATAATTAAATTTCAATTTTTATTACATGTATTTGTGTGTAGTCATGTGTGTGTGCCTTGCACGTGGAGGTCAGAGGACAGTCTTCCAGTGTCAGTTCTCTTCTCCCACCAAGTGGATTCCAGAGATGAAATCCAGGTTATTAGGCTTGGTGGCAAAGCATCTTTACCTGCTGAGCCGTCTCACTGCCCATAAAATTATTTTAAACTACATGGGTAGCTCATGCCTGCAACCTCAAACCTTGGGTTCAAGAAGCCTAAGGCAAGAAGAACACAGAGCGAGATGGAATTCAGTCTGAGCTACACAGTGAGACTCTTTTGTTTTGTTTTGGTTTGGTTTTTCGAGACAGAGTTTCTCTGTGTAGCCTTGGCTGTCCTGGACTCACTTTGTAGACCAGGCTGGCCTCGAACTCACAGCGATCCGCCTGCCTCTGCCTCCCGAGTGCTGGGATTAAAGGCGTGCGCCACCACGCCCGGCTAGAGACTCTTTTTCAAAGAATAAACACAAACCACTAAATAAATAGTACCCGTCGTGGAGGTGGTGGCACCTGCCTTTAATCGTAGAACTCAGGAGGCAGAGGCAGGTGGATCTCTGTGAGTTCGAGGCCAGCCTGGTCTACAGAGTGAGTCCAGGACATTTAAGGCTACACAGAGAAACCGTGTCTCGAAAAGCCAAGAAAAGAAATGTTATATTCATTATAGTTTTTGGTTTGGCTATCATGAGTAGGAGTCATTGTCAGCTTCATGAATTAGATAAGTGAGAAACATTAATATTTTTCTATTGTCCTAAATTATCTTGGCTCCCCCACACTCATCAGATAAGTATTCAACCCTCAAATTGGCTCTTCTGTGTTGAAGATTAAAGTATTCACCAAGAATAGTTTCTGTTAAAAATGCTGTCCCACCTACAATAAAGGCAGCTGTCTGATAAATACCTCACCATCAAACTTAGATTAGAACTAATATAATTGCTTTTAAAATGAAAATTAAAGTTTTAGTTATTTTCTCTCATCCAGTGAGGGTAAAGGTTGTTCTCTTTCCCAATTTATAAAGTGCATGACTGAATAAAGCTACTGAAAATTACAAAGGATATAATAAGTTATTAAAGAATCCAGCTCTGCTTATTGTTCCTAAAGATCACCAACACTAAGCTTAAAATATAGCTGTGTTTCCAAATCAGGTCACGTTCTCATCCACATGCTCTCTCAGGGTAGGACAGTGTCTTAATTGTTTGTCTAGTGTTGCAGGAATTGTCTAGAACACAGGATTGCCCACTTCATTCTATATAAAATAATTTTTATTGTTGGTTTTCTTAAAACAGTTTCATGTTGCCTAGGCTGACCTCAAAACTCACTATATTGCTGAGGCTGGCCTCGAACTCATGATGTTTCTGTCTTAGCCTCACAAGAGCTGGAATTACAGGTGTGTTCAGTTCCTTACTTAAAAAATAAACAAACAAAAAAACCCCAACACTACCACCACCACCACCAACAACAACAACAGGGTCTGATGTATCCCAGGCTAGCCTCAAACTCAAGAAGAATCCAAGGAAAACCTTGAACTTCTGGCCCTCCTGTCCCCATCCCCTGGGTACTGTCATCACAGGGGTGTGCCTTCACGCCCAGCTCATGTGGCACTAGGGGAGGAACCTGGAGCTGTGTGTACTAGTCAAGAACCTGTAACATTTGAGCTACAGCTCAGACCTGGAGTGTTTTTAGAAAGTGAATAAATGCTTTAGTCTATTTTAGCTGCTATAAACAAATGCCTACAACGGTAATTTATAAGAAATGGAAGTTTATTTTTTTATTTTTTGGTTTTTCAAGACAGGGTTTCTCTATGTAGCTTTGACTGTCCTAGACTCACTTTGTAGACCAGGCTGGCCTCAAACTCACAGCGATTCGCCTGTCTCTGGGCTTAGAAAGGGAAGTTTATTTAGCTCACAGTTTTGGAGGCTGAGTACTCTACGTTTTGCAGGCCCAGCATTTGCTTGGCACCTGGTGAGGACTCTTTGCTCTGTTATAACATGGCAAAGGACATCATAGCAAAGACAGGGACCAAAGAAGCCAGAGAGAGCCCAGGAGCTCTTACAACGGAGCTATTCCTGGATCTGGGGAGATAGCCCAGCAGTGAAGAGCACTGGCTGCTCTTTCAGAGATCCTTGGTTTGATTCCCATCACCCGTATGGCAGTCCACAAGTGTCCACAGCATCAGTCCCAGGAGATGCAACATCCTCTTCTGGCTTCCACAGGCACTGCACAAATGCAGTATTCAGGCAATATGCAAGCAAAACACCCATACACATAAAAAAAAAAAAATAGCCATGGAGCAGTGGAGCGGGGAATAAAAGGGTAGAAGTGATTTGAAGGGAATGGAGAGAGAGGAATATAGAAGGAGAAAGAAGGGGAAAATCACAGTAAGGATGTATGAAAAGCCATAATGAATCATACTATCAACTACCTACCTAATAATACCTATAGTATATGTAAGTTTGTATATACATGTTTCCCCTAAGAGCCATAGACTATCTAAGAAAAACACCGATGCCTGCCTTGATAAGCCCTCTTTTGAGTTGTTGGTTAGGGTTGTCCAAAAGACTCCTTAAATGTTATAGGCTACTGCTGTTGCTGTGGGTTTCCCCCAGAGGTGGAAGGCACTCCAGACCAGGACATAGAGGGCCAAAGCTGGACTAGCTTTCATGGTAGCAGAGGATGCCATGCAAGCGTCCAAAACAACCAAACTATGATGTCTATGAGCTATAACAATGACCAGCATGGCACAATAACCATAAGGGTGTAATGGTGTGGCACCTTGGTGGTCACCAATAGCTCTATAAGTGGCCTTAAGACCCACTCAACAAGAAGGGAACCATGCTGGGTACTGGAAACATAGCCAACTACTTCGGGCTATGGTGAGGTCTGGTATGTTGTAGAAGAACCTACAACCACTACTTTACTAAGCCAGCAGAATCCCTAACTACACTCCAAACAAGCATCCTTATACCCACAGATAAGTACAGGTCTCACCCCTCATCAAGGACATTTCTCTTTGTTACACACACAGATCATTACACAACTAATCAGAATCCCGAGCTCTGGAGCCCAATCCCCACAGATACATCGGCAACAACTCTTGCATCTAAGGCTCAGGGATCACTGGAAAAGTGGAGCTGAGGAAATGGAAGAGGAGAAATGATATAATTGCATTATAATCTCAAAAAGTTAAAAAAAATTATAATAAAAAAGTATTTCTGAGCCTGGTGATGGCCCAGTGCTGAGCAGGCAACTTGAGTTCAACCTCATGGGTTCCTACAGGTGGATCTGACCTCTACAATGATGCCATGGCATATGCACATAAATTAATAGCTGTAATTTAAAAAATTGAAAACAGAGAGCTGGAGAGATGGCTCAGAGGTTAAGAGCACTGACTACTTTTTCCAGAGGTTCTGAGTTCAATTCCCAGCAACCACATGGTGGCTCACAACCATCTGTAATGTGATCTGGTGCCCTCTTCTGCAGGTGTACAAGCAGGTAGAACACTATATACATAATAACAAATAAACAAATCTTTTAAAAAATTGGAAACAAAGCTATAATAACCAATGAATCCATTAATTCACTAATGAATTAATTCATTGATGAGGGCAGAATCTTTATGGTGCAGCAACCTGCCAACAGTTCCATCTCTCAAATATCATTATCAAATCAATTTGGGGATTAAATTTCCAACACATGGTATTTGGGAGACATAATATAACCAAAGTAGGGAAATTATAATAGAGCAAGAAACGTATTGAACAGCTTTAAAATAAATATCTATACACCTTTAAGAAGGGATTAGTGCACCGGGCGGGGTGGCACACACCTTTAATCCCAGCACTTGGGAGGCAGAGGCAGGCGGATCTCTGTGAGTTTGAGGCCAGCCTGGTCTACAGAGTGAGTCCAGGACAGCCAGGATACACATAGAGAAACCATGTCTCAAAAAACTAAAAAAAAAAGATATTAGTTTATCTTAGTAGGTAGAGGTAGACATACATAGAATACGTAGATTATTTATTTATTACTAGTATGTTTTATTACTGAGAAAGAAAGCAAACCAGCAGATCAAGGAAAATACAAAGGAACAATTTAAACAAACAAAAAAAGAAACCAGCAGGAGTGCACGCAGTCAATTTCCAGAATGAAAGGCACTGGGACTTAGGAAAGACGAACCAAAACACCTTGTTTTAGGAACTTCACAGCACCAGACACAAAAGGACCGCCAAAGTTTCTGGGCAAGAGTGAAACCACTGTAAAGGATCAAAAGTGAGTGGCTTTGAACAGCACGGGTAGCAAAGCCGGATGTGTTAGGCATCAGTTAAGCATCTTATTATGAGATTCTTTCAAGTGCCCAGTGATAGAAAACTGCTTCACTATGCCCAGGAACAGACAGAACCTACTCCCATAGCAAGTAAGACTACTTTCCCCTGGAAACACATACCTGAAACTCTTTCCAAACACTGCCATGTGAACAAAGATCAGGGGAAAAGAAGTTCCCAGACAGAGGGTTGCCGTCTAGCACTTTGAGACTGGATTTAGTGGTGCACACTTGCCATCCCAGCGCTCAGAAGGCTGAGGCAGAAGGATCCTGAATTCAAGGCCAGTCTGGGATAGCAATGAGACACTGGGAAGAAGAGAAGTAGGAAAGCAGGTGTGGGGTGGGCTGTGTTTGTGATCCCAGCACCTGGCTGAGGCAGGAGGAAGGCAGTGACCCTGCAGCACACAGCCACTCTGAAGGCCCTGGGGATGGTTCAGCCAGTAAAAGCAGTAGGTGGGTGAACCCAGGGAGCGCAGGTCAACCTCTTGAGGCCACATAAAAATCCAGGTGTGGGTCGAGTGTCTATAATCCCAGCACTCTCGTTCAAGACAGGAAGCAGAGAAAGGAAAATTGCCCAGACGTTCAAGAACCAGCTGGCATGGAGCACAGTGGCAGAAAAAGAAGAGACCTTCTCTTGGCAAGGTGGACCGGGAAAGCCAACTCCTCCGAGTTGTCCTCTGACCTCCATACAGGCGCTCTCTCTCTCTCTCTCTCTCTCTCTCTCTCTCTCTCTCTCTCTCTC
>OU015746.1:33337331-33358774 GCA_907169655.1 Acomys percivali
TCTCTCTCTCTCTCTCTCTCTCTCTCTCTCTCTCTCTCTCTCTCTCTTGCTCTCTGTTTGTGTGTGTGTGTGTGTGTTGCTGTCTCTGTCTCTCTGTGCCTGTCTGTCTCTCTCTCAGTTAAAAAGAATATTTTGTCAGCTGGGTACGGTGGTGCACACCTGTAATCCCAGCACTTGGGAGGCAGAGGCGGTCAGATCCCTCTGATTTCAAGGCCAGCCTGGTCTCCAAAGCAAGTCCAAGACAGCTAAGGCTACACAGAGAAACCCAGTCTTGAAAAACAAAACAAAACAAAAAATAAAAAAAGTTTTGCTGCCATAGAGTCAGTTTACAAGAGAAGAAGATCAGGAGATGGAGGACTGGAGGGCTGGAGAGCAGGAGGGCTGGAGGGATGGCTCAGAGTTTAAAAATACTTGCTAAGGCAGGCCGTGGTGGCACACGCCTTTAATCCCAGCACTTGGGAGGCAGAGGCAGGTGGATCGCTGTGAGTTAGAGGCCAACCTGGTCTACAAAGCCGAGTCCAGGACAGTCAAGGCTACACACAGAGACCCTGTCTCGAAAAACCAAACAAAATAAACCCACAAACAAAAAGCACTTGTTGCTTTTGCAGAGGACCTGAGGCTCTTTTTGTAGAAACCCCCAGTTCTGTTCTAGTACCTTTGTCAGGCAGATCACAGCTGTCTGTATCTCCAGTTCTAAGGAGTAACTGCCTCTCAGCCACATCAAACACACACACACACACGCACGCACGCACGCACGCACGCACGCACGCACGCACGTGGGGGGGGGGAGGTGTACACGCACATACCTCCTGCATAAATAAAAATAAATCTTTTTAAAAGAGATCAAATGATCAGAGAAGATGGTCTTCACCTCCCCACTTCCTCCACCCCTCACCTTGCCAATAACAGACACTCATTTGTATGGAATATTTTCTTAGGAGTTAAAGTACTTTGGGGGTGGGTATTTCAAGACAGGGTTTCTTTTTGTGTAGCCTTGGCTTCCTAGAACTCACTCTGTAGACCAGGCTGGCCTCTAACTCCCTGAGTGCTGGGGATTAAAGGTGCCCAGCTTGTTTTTGTTGTTTTGTTTTGTTTTCAAGACAGAGTTTCAGCTGGGCTTTTGTATCCCATTAGTGCACAAATGGCTAGTTACAAGCTGTAGAAATTTACTTGTTTAAGTATTTCTGTGTAACGCCTTAAAAAGTGCATTAGAAACATCTGTGTAGAGCTGGTCTTGCTCCATCTCTTGACCTAGGGTTAACTTTATTAAATCCTGTGTACAGAAAGCCTTTGCATTAAAGATGCGTGCTAGGAGCCAGGTGTGGTGGCACATGCCTTTAATCCCAGGACTCGGGAGGCAGAGGCAGGTGGATCACTGTGAGTTCGAGTCCAGCCTGAACTGCAGAGTGAGTCCAAGACAGCCCAGGCTACACAGAGAAACACTGTCTTGAAAAACCAAAAGAAAAAAATAATGTGTGCTAGGGCTAAACCACACCATAATCATCTGTTTCCAATAAACAGAAAGTTCTGGCTTTAAAGGTATATGTTTGGGCTGAACCACACCAAGCAAAAGACAAGTTTTTACAGTTCCCAGTTTCAGGTTCACAGTGGCTGTCAAGAAAGGCCTCTCTGTGAAGGAAGCCCGAGAGGAGACCTCAATGCGGTGAGACAAGCATCCACATGGGAATCTAAGGAGAAGCATTCATCCAGCCATGCAAACTCAGGTCTTTTTTGTTAGATCAGCTTTGAAGTGAGAATAAAAAGCAGAGCAAGGTAAGAAGAAAAGGACTTTTTTTTTCTCTCCTATTCTTTAAACCTCAGAATTAAGCCTGAACTACTTCTGGCTGGCTGGCTGTATTTCTAAAATCAATCAACTTAATCAATGTGGAAGGTACTGCCTTCTGGAATGCAAAATTGTTTCTAGTCCTCTTCTAGCCCTGCACTTTTCTTGGTATTATCATTCATGCAACAAACATGCCAGTCTGTTGTTGACAGCACTTGTTGACAGCCATTTGCTATTAGGAACATTTAGTGTCATTATGGGATCCTTTTCGGTTGGATTAATTAAGGTATAAAATTCACCAGTTTTCAGCCAAGGCTACACAGAGAAACCTTGTCTCAAAATACAAAAACAAAATCAAACAAACAAAATCCCCCCAAAACAAAAAAATTGCCAGTTTAAAATGTGTAATTCTTTGACAAATATATGCTGTATCTACTACCACAATAAACATATCAAGAAAGTATTTCCATGTTGTGGAATCCCCTCTTCTTTAAAGTCAATCCCCTCCATCCTCCTGTAGCCTGTGACAACAACTCATTTGTTTTCTGCAAAATATAACTTTTTTGTTTTACTTTTTTATTTTTTTTTCAAGGCAGGGTCTCACTGTGTAGCCCTGGCTGTCCTGGAACTCACTACGTAGACCAGAGAGATCTGCCTGCCTCTGCCTCCCAAATGCTGGGATTAAACGCCTACACCACCACACCCAGCTCAAAAGATAACTCTTAATATAAAGTAAATTCTTCTTTTATTGTCTGTTGGTTGATTGGTTTGGTTTTTTTTTTTTTTTTTTTTTGAGACAGGGTTTCTCCATTTAGCCTTGGCTGTCCTGGATTTGCTTTGTAGATCAGGCTGGCCTGGAACTCATAGTGATCCCCCTGCCTCTGCCTCCCTGAGTGCTGGGATGAAAGGCATGCACCATCATGGCCAGCTATAAAGCAAATTCTTATGAGGACTCTTTGGAAATTCACTAAGAGACTTCGTTGAACACAAAGATAAATAAGAATCAGTTATATGTTCTTAAGAAGCCAAAAATCCAGTTGAGTTTTCTGTAATTTTGAGATTATGCTGTCTATCAAAATGCAGAACTGAGGCCATGGACTATGCCCACTAGAGAAGAGTGAAGGAGAGAGATGTGGAGAAGACTTAGCAAATTCTTGTACCTTCATGAATGGCACTGATTATGATTTCTGTAAAAAGGGAGCAGACTTATTATTACAGGATGCTCCAGGTATTTTTGTAATAATTTTTAAAAAAACATTCAAGCGAAGCACATTACAGCAGAATAAGGATGAGTCTGGAGCTGCAGTGTGATGGCTCCAGGGTGTTTAAAGTCAACCCTGACCAGCGTACTGACAAACCCCACAAGAAAGCAACATCCCAAAGTCTTCTGGCTTAGGTAGAATAACTACCTCCTTGCAAGGGAGGTAAGAAATAAGGGAAGACAGCCCTGCGAAGGCTCACAGGGCACTGTGGGGAGAAGTTGTGAGAAAATGCACGGGACATTAAAATTCATGAGGTGCCAGTTAAGTTCTCTGAATAACAACGTGATTATTATTATTATGCAAGGTCAGGCTTTTCTTTCATCTTTCTGTAAAGACACAAAATCATTATCATGATCTGCCACGTGTCTCTCCTTTGTTATTAGATGCTGGACAGGCTTATTAAATGTTCTGCATTCCCTGAGGGGAGTGGCCCCAGTGGCCAGGAATGATCACAGTGCCTGTGGCTTTGTATGGTTCTAATTGTAAGTGCTTTTAAACCAGAGGAAGGGAAAGCGAAACAGCAAAAGGGAACACAGAGCGGCAAAGTAGGCATTTTCTTGTGATGATAAAGAAATAAATCTTTTCTTCATTTTACTGACTCTTGCATACGCTTTCCATCAGCCATTTCCCGAATACTCGGCAGATAAGGTGCCTGGAGTCTCCTTGGCCAATACAATGGGGACAACAGCTAATTTCAAAAGGGAAAGTAATATATGCAAATTAGGAAGACTATTAACAGCGTGAGGGGAAACCAGGAATTATAAGCTGGTAAGATGTGCATGATGGAGGCTAACTCCATAAAGTGCTGGCAAAACCGGCGTGAGCGCCTCTGAACCTGTGTGAAAATATTGGCTTGTGGTGGTGCCTTTGGAGTGGTGGACACAGGCATGGCTCATTGGCCTGTCAGCCTAGTCTACTTGGTGAGTTCTTGGGTGAGAAACCTTGTCTCAAAACAAAAGGTGGATAATGCTTGAGGAAAGACACCAGAGGCCGTCCCCAGGCTGTACTTGTATGCACACAAATGTGTGTAAGAACACACACACAGTGAAGGGATTCAAGCTAGCCCAGCACGGCAAACGTGGCTCTGGCAGGCCTTGGCCTTCTGCCCCATTCCCTATGCCGCACTAAAATCCATTAGATGACATTCCTAAAGCTAGTCACCGACGTCTATGCCCTTGTTTGGCCACTTCCCCCTCCTGAGGCTGACTACCAAGGTCCAGCTACCCAAATATTGAAGTCCAGCAATCAAAGGCTCCCTTTGGTTCACCTAATTAGCATGCCCAATTAAAACTAAACACCTCATCCTAACACAGTTTTCCCACTTTCCCTTTATAAGCCGCCATTTGCCTATGGGACACACCTGCCTCCTTTCTATGCTGAGGCAAGCCTTTGTACTCCCTCTTGGGACAAATGCCTCTTCCTCCCCTCTCTTGTTCCCTTCCCACCCTCCCTTGCCCTCTCTCTCCTGTCTTTGTCTCTTATTTCCTCCCCGTTGTCCCCGTGGGGCAAATAAATCTCCTTTGTGCCGAGCACTTAGACTTGGGAGTCCTGAACAAATACCAATTCTTTCATGTGTTTCCTTAACTCAGAACTCGGCCCGCACACATGTGTATGTATGGTAAGTCAGAAATTTATCTGCATTATAATTCCAATATGCAAAGACATGACTGCCTTTTGCAAGCTCCCCCTGGCTCCATAATGAGAAGAAAAACAAAGAAACAAACAGACAACCAATGAGCTTGTCAATTTAAGGTAACAGTTCTTGTTAGTTCAAGTAAGTAATGAGGGCTACATTTCCTTTGAGGTGAGTGTGAAGTGTGTTTCCATTGTGCTCTTGTTAAAAATCACATCCATTGTTTAGAAGGATTTGTGACCTCATGATGTCAAGGAGAGAAGACTCCTCAAAACCAAGTAGAGTCTCAGGGTCAAATATGTCTCTGCCACAGAGTGGCAGGCCTGTGGCTTAGTGGCGCTTAGTGGGTCCTCCACAGACACCTACACTCAAGTCAAGTGCATACACCCATACACAGGTGTATACACATACACATAATTAGATATAAATTAAAGTATCTATCAAGTGATGAAACTATTTTGTAATTTAAAAAAAAAGATTTTCTTTCTTTATTTTATTTTATTTTTTATTGTTTTTTCGAGACAGGGTTTCTCTGTGTAGCCTTGGCTGTCCTGGACTCACTTTGTAGACCAGGCTGGCCTCGAACTCACAAAGATCTGCCTGCCTCTGGCTCCCGAGTGCTGGGATTAAAGGCGTGTGCCGCGACTGCCTGGCTGCAATATCTTTAATAAATAAAGATGTAAATAATATATCTTAATAAACCTGACTATTCAATATGAGACTTTTAATAATGTTTAGTATAGACATTAATGGTAAGACTTATACTTGTTGCTGGGAGTGGTGGCGCACGCCTTTAATCCCAGCACTCAAGAGACAGAGGCAGGAGATTGCTGTGAGTTTGAGGCCAGTCTGGTCTACAAAGCAAGTCCAGGACAGCCAAGGCCACACAGAGAAACCCTGTCTTGAAAAACAAAAACAACAATAACAAAAAGGCATACTTTTTAACCTCTTTTTTTTTCTCCTAAGAAGAAATTATATTACAATTGAAAAGTCAACAAGGAGGCCGGGTGGTGTTGGCGCACGCCTTTATTCCCAGCACTCGGGAGGCAGAGGCAGGCTGATCACTGTGAGTTCGAGGCCAGCCTGGTCTACAAAGTGAGTCCAGGACAGCCAAGGCTGTATGGAGAAACCCTGTCTCGAAAAACCAATTAAAAAAAAAAAGTAAAGAAGGATAATACAATTAAAATATTAAAATGAAGAGCAATTGCACCATGAAATGCACCTATACTCAATATGTATAAAATTTAAGCAACATTGGGCACGGTAGTGCACGTCTTTAATCCCAGCACTCAGGAGGCAGAGACAGTCAGAGCTCTGTGCGTTCAAGGCCAGCCTGGTTAACAGAGAGTGTTCCAGATCAGGCTGAGCTACATAGTAAGAACTAGTTTCAAACAAAGTTTTAAAAAATGATTACTGTGTTTTGATTTTTTTCACTTTTTTGATACATAATCCATAATTGAAAATTGTTTAGTTTTAGAGAAACAGTACTGTTTAATTTTTCTTTTAAATAATGTTGATGCTGAAGTTTCTCAAATAAACCCAGCTTGCCATCTTCAGGCAACTGCAAGATTTACAGAGACCATAGCTAGAAAGAAAATATTAATTTTCAGTTTTCTCAAAAATCCATAACTAAACCGGGCACAGTGGCGCACGCTTGTAATCCCAGCACTCGAGAGGTAGAGGCAGGTGGATCACAGTGAGTTCAAGGCCAGCCTGGTCTACAAAGCAAGTCCAGGGCAGAGAAGGCTACACAGAGAAACCATGTGTCAGAAACACACACACACACACACACACACACACACACACACACACAAGCCATAACTAATAGTATTTTGACTTAGTAGTACTTTTCTACTTTGCTTTGTCTTGAAGCTTTCTCTAGCATTTACCGAAATCTTCTCAACTTCTGAAGCTCAGTTCCTTTGTTAATAGCTACACAGAGCTTCCCCTTCATCTTAGCTCTGTTGTGTTCCTCAGAATGCCGCCTTGATACCGCACACTCTCTCACGATGACCACGTACGGGTGTGCTGCCTTGCTGACCCCTGATTACTCTTAAATGAAAAGAGATCTACATCCGACGATGGCTTCTTTTCTTGAATCTCTTCCATGAGACCTTTTCTAACAACCCTGGAAATTGCTCTTCCTGCACACTTGTGAGTTCCTTGTTCTCTCTGTCAGCGCTTGCTTCATTCCCACCTCCCTTCTCTCTGCTTTCTCCAAAGTCCCTGCTGCTTCTGTCAGAGAGAAGTAAACAAACATAGGGAGCTCTAGTTTGGCCATTTGCTCAGAAATAGCCTTGGGTCTTCCTTCTGCCTTGGTGGGAGCTGGGAGGGAAAGCCCTCACCTAGCCAACAAAATCAAAAAGGAAAAGGAAAACACAGAGCGTCAGATTGCTATTTGAGGACTGGCATTTGCCACAAGTGTAAGTGTATAACACCAACCTTAACAATTCTTTTTTTTTTTAATTTCTTTATTTATTATGTACACAATATCCTGCCTGCATGCCAGAAGAGGACACCAGATCACATTATAGATGGTTGTGAGCCACCATGTGGTTGCTGGGAATTGAACTCATTACCTTTGGAAGAGCAGTCGGTGCTCTTAACCTCTGAGCCATCTCTCCAGCCCCAAACAATTCTTAAGATGAGGCCCGGCACGTTGGTGCACACCTTTCCTCCCAGCACTCGGGAGGCAGAGGCAGGTGGATTGCTGTGAGTTCGAGGCCAGCCTGGTCTACAAAGTGAGTCTAGGACAGTCAAGCCTAACATAGAGAGACCCTGTCTCAAAAAACCAAAAACCAACCAACCAACCAACCCCCCCCAAAACCAAAACAAAACCCAAAAACCCAACCCAACCAACCAACAAAAAACCCCAATTTTTTAAAAAAGATTTATTTATCTATTATGTATACAGTGCTCTGCCTGCATGTACACTTGCAGGCCAGAAGAGGGTGTCTCATCACATTATAGATGGTTGTGAGCCACCATGTGGTTGCTGGGAATTGAACTCAGGACCTCTGGAAGAGTAGTCAGTGCTCTTAACCTCTGAGCCATCTCTCCAGCTCAATTCTTAAGACGTGACTTCTTCAGTGCCTATGCTTCAATCCTCCTAAGCATGTTCAGCTATGCCCCAAGTCATTTGCTTGACCAAGTCTTTTCTTTTTGAGTCAGGTGAACCTGATATATGTATTGACTTCCAGGCCATCCAGAGCTATATAGTGAGACCTTGCCATATATGTGTGTGTGTATATATATATATATATATATATATATATATGATGTATTCTTAAACATTTAACTACAAGTTGCTTAGTAAAGTAACCAATATTGATTCAGAATGATTCCGTTTATTTTTTTGCAAAGTAACTTTTGTTTTCTTTTGTTGTTTTTTTGAGGCAGGGTTTCTCTGTGCAGTTCTGGTTGTCCTGGGCTCGCTTTGTAGACCAGGTTGGCTTCAAACTCACAGAGATCTGCCTGCCTCCGCCTCCCTGAGTGCTGGGATTACTGACATGCACCAATGTGCCCCAATTTGGAGATGGTTTTAATATTTTGGAGCAACCCAAAATGTTCTCTCATTACCAGGGCTATTGCTGTAGGTACTCTGGCCATTAGAAGGATACATCTGATTTGCTACCATTCAAAATCGGATGAGCTTTCATTTTAGGAGTTGTCAATCATTACATTGAAAAGGAGTTGACAGGCCACAGGCTGGGTGGTGATGGCTCACGCCTTTAAACCCCACACTTGGGAGACAGAGACAGGCGGATCGATATGAGTTTGAGGCCAGCCTGGTCTACAAAGCGAGTCCAGGATAGTCAAGGCTACACAGAGAGATCCTGTCTCAAAAAAAAGAAAAACCAAAATAACAAAACAAAACAAAACAACAACAACAAAAAGAAAAGGAGTTGACACATGTATTTTTTATAGCAAAGTCTTGGATTTTAATAACATCTTACATCCTTTTCAGCTTGGTCGACAAGTAAGGGCCTTGGGTTGATAGGTGAACGGTAGTTTTGTGTTGCCTTCCTGTAAATTTGGATTAATTTTAACCCCAGGAACTAACGGAAAGTGCAAGAATCAAGTGGATATGATGACATATGCCTATAGTCACAGCACTTGGGTAGCCGAGGCAGGAAGAGCATATGTTCTAGGTTAGCCTGGGCTACATACTGCTCTTGATTGTTTCGTTTTTTAAGTGTAAGAAGCAGGTTTCCCCACATCTTGTTACAACTGACGGGGCTTAAGAGATTCAGCAGGCATTGTAACTGAAAGGCTGGTGCAAAACTATCTCTTCTTTCTCCTTCTTCTCTCTTCCTCTCCCCTCCCCTCCCCCTTCCTCCTTTCCCCTCTCCCCTTTAGTCACCCCACACACCCTCTGAGTCAGGGTCATTCTGTACCCAGTGGTGGCCTGGAACTCACAGTAATTCTCCTGCCTCAGCCTCCCAAATGCTGGGACCATGAGTGCAAGCCCTCACACTCAGCTTTGACAAAGTTGATGTGTGGTACAGGGTATTGAAAGCCCAGGGCCTCCCACATAGTAGACAGTGAGTTCTCTACCGCTAAACTATGTACCTCAAGCCCTCCTCATCCCTCAACTACTTGGAGACGATGGAAAACATGTTCCATGATGGAAGTGAAACGACACGGGACACTACGGAACTAGAAGTTGACTGGCAACTCAGTAACTATGTGTCTTGTTGGGGAGAAAGGGTAGTGAGTTGCCCAAGGTCACACTGTAGCATGGCGAAGGGTCACTTCAACTGGTGTGTGTGGAGACAGACAAGACTGTGGGTATGCTGTGGAGCCTAGAGGAGGCGTCGTCGTCCAGCCTTATTTCACACTGAAGAAAAAGACCGGAGCCGGCCTGCGGGTGTTCAAGTGTGGCTTCGCGGCTGCCGGGGGCACGTGGCAGTGGGCGGGACGCCTCGAGGGGGTGGGGCCTGGGGGGGCCCCTCAGGAGCGCGGGTCCGCGCCCGTCCAAACAGCCGCCGCCACGTCATCGAGCCGCTCCCCAGCCCCTCGCCGCCAGTCGCACGCGCGGAAGTAAACAGCCCTACGTCATCAGGGCGCGCCCTCACTTACCCCATCTCCCCTCCCATCTTCTCAGCTCGGTGGACGTGCTCGCTTCTTCTCCGGACCGGGTCTATGTCCCGGTTTCCCGCCGTCGCGGGCAGGGCGCCAAGGCGGCAGGAGGAGGGCGAGCGGCCCAGAGAGCTCCAGGAAGAGCGGCCGTCAGCTGTTCGCATCGCTGACAGAGGTGCAGTCCGCGGGACGCCGGGGCAGACGGCGGGAGTTATTTGCGGGGCGAAAAGTACATCTGTGGGTGGCAGAGGAGATAGGGAGGAGACTTAGGCGTTCTCTCGGTCTTCTAAGCCTGGAGGCAAACTTTGCGTTCAGTGAGCACGTTGGCTTAGAGGGGGGCGGTCCCAAACCCAAGTTGGGTGAAAACCTCACCTGGGGGCAAGAAAGTGGACTCGAACGCCCAGATGCGTTCCGCAGTTCCACAGCCTCATAAAGCCTTTGTTCTCTACCCGATCATCCCCCTCCCCTTCGTCGGGCCGCCAGCCTGCCTTTGGGTATGGTATGAAGGGAGCCCGTTTCCAGGAGCCAGTTTCCATGGTTACCCACCACTTGGCCTTCTGGGATATCAGTCACTCTGAACAGGGACCTAACTTGAACCGTGAATCAGAAGCAAATACAGGTGACTTCTTAGTCTTCTGTGAGTTGCTCCGCTGTGTTCAGGTTTTTTTGGTCTATTGTTTAATAAAATTGAGTTGTGTGCTTCCAGGTTAGCTGTGCATACATATTCGTTGCCTTGTGCTGGACGGCCTTTGTCAAGTACATTGAGTTACACAGAAGCAATGTTGAAGTTGTTTGATTTTTTTTTTCCCCAAAAAGTTGTTCTGAGTTTATAAACTTTCACGTGTGATTTGTACATAGGTGACGTGAACTGAAAAGTCATAGATGGATTCTTCCAGTTGTGATTGCTTTGCTTTCTTCTTTCAGTTCTGAGACATGGTCAGAGAGATCTTCACAGGTCTTTAAATTGCACACTTGTTTTTTGTGTTGTTACAGAAGAGAAAGGATGTACATCACAGGAGGGAGGAACAACTCCAACTTTTCCTATTCAGAAACAAAGAAAAAAGCTCATTCAAGCCGTGAGGGACAATTCGTTCCTCATTGTTACAGGAAATACCGGAAGTGGTAAAACAACTCAACTCCCTAAATACCTTTATGAAGCAGGTAATTTTATTCTTGGGTAAAATTGGAAGCATTAAAGAAACAAAACAGAACTTTAAGGTCTAATAAAACTGCTATTGGTGGCTGGAGAGATGGCTCAGCAGTGAGTTAAGAGCACTGATTGCTCTTCCAGAGGTCCTGAGTTCAGTTCCCAGCCACTACATGGTGGCTCACAACCATTTATACTGGGATCTGATGCCCTCTTCTGGCCTGCAGATGTACATGCAGATAGAACATGTGTGTGTGTATCCCACCATCACTGGGTAGAGTGGTGGTGGCCCATGCTTTAAAAAACCAAAAACTGCCAGGTGTGGTGGCACACGCCTTTAATCCCAGCACTCGGGAGGCAGAGGCAGGTGGATCACTGTAAGTTCAAGGCCAGCCTGGTCTACAAAGCAAGTCCAGGAAGTCCAGGACAGCCACGGATATACAGGGAAACCCTTTCTCAAAAAACTAAAAAAAAAACAAAAAACAAAACAAAACAAACCCAAGAAACTGCCCATTTTTGCCTTTACAATTTCTCCATCCTCCCTATGTTTCCTTTGCTTTATGACTTTAATTTAGGCTTAGAAATTGTTGCGGTGGCATATTTTTATTATTAATCACAATTATAATAATAGAAGAAGCCTGATCATGATGGTATATACCCTTTCTTTTCTTTTTTTTGGTTTTGGTTTTGGCTTTAGTTTTTTGAGACATGGTTTTTATCTGTGTAGCCCATGCTGTCCTGGATCTCATTCTGCAGACCAGGCTGACTTTGAGCTCACAGAGCTCCACCTGTCTCTGCTTCCCAAATTCTGAGATGAAAGGTGTGTGCCACCACCTCATGGCGGTGGTTCACGCTTTTAATCCCAGAGGCAGCAGGTCTCTGAGGTTTGCGGCTAACACGGCTTACATAGTGAGTTCCAGGCCAGCTGTGGTTACATGGTAAGGGGGAAAAAAGGATGGCAGGTAGATGCAAACTTTCTTAATAAGGTTATCTTGCTAACCAGCAAGAATTGAAACACTTGTGAAGGGGAAAGGATAGTTGATCGCTGTTGCTGACATTCTATTCTTCCTCAAGACCTATGTCAGGTAAATATTCTTAGATTCTACCAGAATCAAGCTAACAAATTATCAACAAAGCATCCATCTTGCATGACATGATTCTCTGTCATAAGATTGGAAAAGAACAAAATTATTTTGGATATAATTCATATTAAAATAAAAGTTAATTTCGGGGGCCTAGAGAGATGGCTCAGCAGATGAAATCTCTTGCTGCTTTTTCAGAGGACCAGATTTTTCTTGCCAGCACCCACGTTAACACTTCACAGCCACGTGTAACTCCGGCTCTGGGGAATCTCAATTCCCAGGGACCTGAATGTGCACATGCCAATACAGAGATATAAATAAAAACTTATCTTGAAAATTTTTTTGTTTCTTTTTTGTTTTTTGAGACAGGGTTTCTCTGTGTAGCTTTGGCTGTCCTGGAATGCAAAGATCCACCTGCCTCTGCCTTCTGAGTTCTAGGATTAAAGGCATGTGTTTCTACCACCTGGCAAATTATTAATTTTTTTTTAGAATGTTCTCCATATGCTGTTTGTGCTAGCCTTCATCATGCCCAGCCTTTATATTAACCTAAACTGATACATCAATTCTAATTTGACATCATTTGTTAAGGCATACCATTATTTTACACGCTATTAAGAAAAAAGTGGCCAGGCATGGTGGCACATGCCTTTAATCCCAGTACTCTATAGAGGCAGAGGCAGGTGGATCGCTATGAGTTCAAGGCCAGCCTGGTCTACAAAGTGAGTGCAGGACGGCCAAGATAACATAGAGAAACCTTGTCTCAAAAAAATCAAAAAAAAAAGAAAAGAAAAGAAAGAAAAAAGTGCTTTTGGAAGATGGTGGCCCACACCTTTGATCCCAGCAACTTAGAAGGCAGAGGCAGGTGGATTTCTGTGAGTTCGAGGCCACGCCAGGAATACATAGAAACCTGTTTTGAAAACCAAAGAGGAAAAAAGAAAGAAAAGAAAAGAAAGCTGAGTGCAGTAGCACATGCCTGTGATCCAGCACTTGGGATGCAGAGGCAGGCGGGTTGCTGTGAATTTGAGGCCAGCCTGGTCTACCAAGTGAGTCTAGGACAGCCAAGACTACACAGAGAAACTCTGTCTTGAAAATAAACAAACAAACCAAAAAAAAAAAAAAAAAATGTCTATAGAAATATATGGAAAGGTGGAATATTCAAATCCAATTGTACTTTTTTTTTTCTTTTTTAAAGGTTTATTTATTTATTATTATGAAGACAGTGCTCTGCCTGCATATATACCCACAGGCCAGAAAGGGGCATCAGATCACATTGTAGATGGTTGTGAGCCACCATGTGGTTGCTGGGAATTGAACTTAGGACCTTTGGAAGAGCAGTCAGTGCTCTTAACCGCTGAGCCATCTCTCTGGCCCCCAATTGTACTTCTGTGGCAAAGAGAAGTTTAGAAAGTGTGAGGTTTTGGATTTCAGTTTTATAGTTCTGGCTTAAGCCAGGTACAATATTTATGCCATGGTACCAGCTACTTGGGAGGCAGAGCCGAGATTAGTAGAGCCCAAGAGTTTGAGGCCAATATGAGATCTTGTCAAAAAATAAAACAAAAGACCAAATTCATAGAATCCTTGCTTTATTCTTTAAGTGTTTTTAAGAATTAAAAAAAAACAAAACAAAACAAAAACCCAACTCAGTCCCAGTGTGGTTGTGTAAGCCTTTAATCCCAGCAACTCAGGAGGCAGAGGCATGTGGATATCTGAGTTCAAGGTTAGCTTGGTCTACAAAGAGAGTTCTAGAATAGCCAGGACTGTTACACAAAGAAACCCTGTCTTGAAAACAACAACAACAACAAAACCCAATAAACAAACATAAAAACCTCAAACTTAATTAACATTTGTATATTTATAATGGCTATAGATGTGTTTTTTTTCTTAATCTCCTTTTATATACTAACAATACATGTGCATAGAGGCATGTATGTGACACTGTGCATGTAGAGGTCAGAGGATAACTTTAGGAAGTCAGTTCTCTCCTGCTAGTGTAGGGTCTGGGATGGAGCTCAGTTCATCAGGTAAGCACGTTTACCTACTGAGCTATCTTTCTGGTCCATGAAGGTGCGTTTCTTTTTTCAATTAATAGTAAGATTTTTTTTCATGCAATGTACTGTGATATGTTGCTGGTCTGTAGGGTTTCCTTTTGGAAACATCCATATAATTTCTATTGATTGACCAGGGACAATTTTAATTTTAGTTCAGTAGGAAGAAACAATTGCTAATAAACAGTGTGTTTCTGTTTCTTGTTTTTATAGGGTTTTCACAGCATGGTATGATTGGAGTGACTCAGCCACGCAAAGTTGCTGCCATCTCAGTTGCTCAGAGGGTTGCTGAAGAAATGAAATGCACTCTGGGATCGAAAGTAGGGTACCAAGTTCGTTTTGATGATTGCAGCTCCAAGGTACAAAGCTCTATTGGTATACATTTAAAGTACTATAAACTTAAATGTGTAGCACATACCTGTGTCTTCCTGTGATCTTATATATGCATGTATGTGTGGAGGCCAGAGGACAACTTTGAGTGTTGTCCCTCCAGCGCCATGCGTATGTTTTATTATTTATTTTTTGTTTTTGAGATAAAGTCTCTCATAGGCCAGGAACTCCCCAAGTAGACTAGCTCCTTCATTTAAAAAAAAAAAAAATCTTAAAGATCCGGGACTATGGGTGGAGTGGGGAAACAACACGTGGATGGACAGGATATGGCCTGGGGAGCCAGCTCAGCTGGTGAAGTAACTGCCCTGCAAACGTGAGGACCTGACTTCAGCCTGCAGAATCCACAGAGAATAGGTTAGGGGGTGGTTTGTTTATTTTAGTTTTTATGAACATGTTTTGCCCGCCTGTGTGTATGTGCACTGTGCATGGCACCTGAGGAGTCCAGAAGAGGGTGCCAGACAACCTGGAACTAGAATTACAGATGGTTGTAAGCTACCATATGGGTGCTGGGAACTGAATCCTGGTCCTCTGCAAAAAAAGCACCAAGTGTTTCTAACTATTAAGGCATCTCTCTGAATTGTACACCTAAAATGGTAACGCTTATATTTATGTACATTTTATTACTACAACAAAATAAAGTTTAAATATGAATGCAACCGACACTGGGGTTGAAGAGATAGACCACTGGTTAAAGCACTTGCTGTGCCTTTAATCCCAGCACTTGAGAGGCAGAGGCGGGTGGAGCTCTGTGAGTTTTGAAGGCCAGCCTGGTCTACAAAGCAAGACCAGGACAGCCAGGGCTACACAGAGAAACCCTGTCTCAAGAAACCAAAAAATAAAATAAAAATAAAAGCACTTGCTACTCTTGGAGAGGATCCTGGTTTGCTTCCCTATACCCCCATGGCAATGCACAAACATGGTGCCTAGAATTAATTTTTGTTGCATATTGTTAAGGCTTTATGTCTTAGGTACCTGACTACTCTATTTTCTCCATCTGCAACTAGTTTATCCATTATTAAAGGATGGTTATGTTTACTTTTCTTTCTTTCTTTCTTTCTTTCTTTCTTTCTTTCTTTCTTTCTTTCTTTTTTTTTGAGACAGTTTCTCTGTGTAGTCTTGACTGTCCTGGACTCTCTTTGTAGACCAGGCTGGCCTTGAACTCATAGTGATCCTCCTGCCTCTGCTTCCACACCCTGCTTGTCCACAGAGCTTTTTATTTCAGTTTGCCCTGCTGGGAACAGAACCTAGGGCTGTGCATGCAGTGAGTGCAAGCACTCTGCCACTGACGTACACTCCCCTCTTTGGTTTGTGAGTGTTTGTCTCGCCAATTCCACACCTCTGCTTCTCCTTGTTGCTGACGTGTCGCTTTATCTCAAGACACTCCATTGGTTCCTGTCCGTAAAGGGGACGTGTTTTATAGTTAATCAGCCATCGTTGTTAGACAGTTTGTTTATTTATTTCATTTTTTGAGATAGGGTTTCTTTATGTTATCTTGTCTGTCCTGGACTCGCTTTGTAGACCAAGCTGGCCTTGAACTTAGCGATCCGCCTGCCTCTGCCTCCTGAGTGCTGGCATTAAAGGCGTGCGCCACCACACCCAGCTCTGACAGTTTAATGTTTTCTTTTACATGAATCTTGATGGTTTGGTCTGTGTATTTGGGGGTGGAGAATTAGTTGAATCATAACGAAGTGTTGTGATGCTGTAAGTTGATGTACTCTGCTTCCTAACATCAGGAAACAGCAATCAAATACATGACCGATGGATGTTTACTTAAACATATTCTGGGAGATCCAAATCTTAGCAAGTTCAGTGTCATTATTTTGGATGAAGCCCATGAAAGAACTTTAACTACAGTGAGTATTTTAATTTTTTTTTAATTAACAAGAAGTTCATTTGTAATCCCAGCACTTGGAAGCAGAGGCAGTCGGATCCCTGTGAGTTCGAGGCCAGCCTGGTCTACAAAGTGAGTCTAGGACAGCCAAGACTACACAGAGAAACCTTCTCTCCTAAAACCAAACCAAACCAAAACAAAAAAACATATCTAGTTCCAGACCAGCTCCAGGCTACTTGAAATTCTGTCTCAAAATAAATATTCCTAGCACTCAGGATGGAGAGACAGGCTTATCTCTGTGAGCTGAAGGCCATCCTGATTAGTGAGTTCTAGATCTACACAGTGAGACTAGGCTTCAAAGAAAGACAGACAGAGAGAGGGAGGGATTGGGGTGGGGGAGACAGGAAGGAAGAAAGGAAGGTAGGTGGGTAGGTGGATGATAGAACAAGTAAATGAAATAGGGCGTGGTGGCGCACGCCTTTAATCCCAGCACTCGGGAGGCAGAGGCAGGTGGATCTCTGTGAGTTCGAGGCCAGCCTGGTCTACAAAGCAAGACCAGGACAGCCACAGCTACACAGGGAAACCCTCTCTTGAAAAACCAAAACAAAACAAAACAAAAAACCCAACAAAAACAACCCCCAAAAAACCAACCAACCAACCAACCAACCAACCAAACAAACAAACCAAGTAAATGAAACAATAAATTGCTAGCATCTGTGGCTTACTAGCTTTTCCTTTCAGGACATCTTATTTGGTTTACTGAAGAAGCTGTTTCAGGATAAGTCTCCTAACAGGAAAGAGCATTTAAAGGTGGTGGTGATGTCAGCAACTATGGAGCTAGCCAAGCTCTCTGCGTTCTTTGGAAATTGCCCCATATTTGATATACCTGGAAGGCTCTATCCAGTCAGAGAGAAATTCTGCAATTTGATTGGCCCGAGAGACAGAGAAAATACAGCATATATTCAAGCGGTATTATTTGGCAATCTTCTTTTCTCTTTTGCATGTGAGATTTCATTTACTTAGGCAATTTGGTAATTTGTTATGTTTGATAAATTTCCTTTATTGTGTGTGTATGATGTGTTGGGGGCATTCACATCTGCCATGGTGTGCATATGGAGGTTACATGACAACTCTGCAGAATTTATTGTCTCTATCCGCCTTTATGTGGGTTCCAGAGATTAAACTGGGATCATGAACCTTACCCATTGAGCCACCTGGCTGGCCTTATTTGTTACATTTTATCAGTAGACTTCATGAATGCTAGGACTTTTTAGGGAGCCTTGATTGAATTTTTTTATGTGGAGCAAGGGGATACGGTAGTGAAGGAATAAATTTTTATACCAGCATAACATTATTGTGGTTTTTGTTTGCTTGCTTGCTTTAGATTGTGAAAGTGACCATGGATATTCATTTGAATGAAATGGCTGGAGACATCTTAGTTTTTCTGACTGGTGAGCATACCCTACTAAGTTTTATAATCTCTATTATCTTTAATAGAGTGGTGGTGTGGTGGATGCTGCTAACCTTAGGACTGTGGTGACTGAGGCAGGAGGATTAATGCAAGTTCAAGGATAGATAGGGCTACATAGCTGGGGCTGTATGATAACCACCTGTTCAAAAACAAAGACCAACAGGGCTGCAGAGACGGCTCAGGGGTTAAGGGCACTGCCTGCTCCTCCAGAGGTCCTGAGTTCAGTTCCCAGCAACCACATGGTGGCTCACAGCCATCTATAGTGAGACCTGGTGCCCTCTTCTGGCATGCAAGTGTACATGCAGACAGAACACTATACACATAATAAATACATAAATCTTTTTTTTAAAAAGGAACAACAAAAATCCCCTCAATATTTCAATGAATAAATAAGTAAATAAAATGATTTTGAGGTATTTGAGACAGAAATCTTTGTTGATGCATTGCCTAGGCTGTTGTGAGAGCAGGAACACACGGCTGTGCTGGTCAGTGTCTTCCTTTTATAGTCAGGAAATATGGCACCAGAGTAGACTGCTATTTCTCCTAGGAGGTGTGGACTCTTCTCAACTGTTGCCTTATCTTTTGATGATTCTCTGTTAGGTAACAGGGACACAGAATGTCAGGATCACCAGTAAATACATGTGAACTACACTACCCTTTCACAGAAAGAAATTAACTCTGGAAACTGGGTTGTTGTTTGTTTGTTTTGTTGCCCACTGTACACAGTGCTCTAACTTGGCTAAGTAATCCTTACACTGAATAGTTAATTCTGTTATTCACATCTCAACTGTCATTTCTTGTTGATAAGGTATGGAATTTATGTACTGCAGACAAGCCTGTAACAGCTTGTGTGTGTGTGTGTGTGTGTGTGTGTGTGTGTCAAAATTAGAACAGTTAAATTCAAGAGTAGTGTAACTTGGTTTTTGGTTTTGTGAGGTTTTTTGTGTGTGTGTGGTTTTGTTGTTGTTTTTGTTTTTCAAGACAAAGTTTCTCTGTGTAGCCCTGGCTATCGTGGGCTGGACTCACTCTGTAGACCAGGCTGGCCTCGAGCTCACAGCGATCTGCCTGCCTCTGCCTCCCATGTGCTGGGATTACAGGCGTGTGCCCCCATGCCCGGCTGAGTAGTGTAACTCTTTACCTAGCTGCACCCTAGCAGGAATCAGTCATTATATTGCCGATGTCCTACTCTGCCTTGCACTAACGTCTGCAGTGAGACATTTAAAACTATCTCTTTGGTGCCGCACGCCTGTAATCCCAGCACCCAGGAAGGCAGAGGCAGGTGGATCTCTGTGAATTTGAGGCCAGCCTGGTCTACAAAGCCAGTGCTACACAGAGAAACCCTCTTTCGAAAAATCAACATAAAACAAAAAAAGACCTCTTTGCCTTTTGGAAGCTAAATTAGTTTTTGAAATGTACCTGGATTCAGTATTTCCTGTACTAGTTTCCTTTGTGTGTGAGTAATCTAGTCCTCCTGGAACTCAGGGTTAGCAGCATGAAAGGCTTAAAGATGACAAATACTTCTGTCCCTTTAGAAATCAGAGACATACTTCTGTTTAAATTTTTTTGTTGAGATTGGGCATGTCCTATATGATGTTTTTCTTTAGATCAAAAAAGAAAAAAAGAAAAAAAAAAAAGACTTGGAATGACCTTAAACTAATTTTAAATTAGCCTTTAAAATAGTTGTTAGCATTTGCAGTTCAATTGCTAAAGTTTCCTAACTTCTCCTTTCAGGCCAGTTTGAAATAGAGAAGAGCTGTGAGCTGCTTTTTCAGATGGCGGAGTCTGTCGATTACGACTATGATGTGCAGGACACCACGCTAGATGGCCTGTTGATACTGCCGTGTTATGGCTCTATGACAACAGGTAATTCCTTATGAGGAAAGAAAAGGTGACTGGCTTGTTTGTTTGGTTTGTTGTTGTTGTTTCAAGACAGGGTTTCTCTGTGTAGCCTTGGCTGTCCCAGACTCACTCTGTAGACCAGGCTGGCCTCCGACTCACAGAGATCTCTTGCCTCTGCCTCCTGAGTACTGGGATTAAAGGCCTACAACATCATGCCCAGCTGACCTAACTAGCCTTTAAAGAGTTAAAAACCAACTTAATTATTTTTATTTAATTTTTTAAAATTTAATTTAATTTTTTTATTCATGTGTTCTGTGTGTGTCATTGTGAATATGTGTACAAGCTTCTGGGGACCAGCCAGACCAGCATACCTTAGCACCATAGATATAGGCAGTTGAAAGTTGCTTGATGTGATGGGTGCTGGGAACCAAACTCTGGTCTCTTAAGAGCAGCAAGAGCTCTTGACCGCTGAGCCATCTCCAGACCACTTTTACAATGTTTTTATTGAATTTGTGTGTGTGTGTGTGTGTGTGTGTGTGTGTGTGTGTGTGTGTACACACACAAATATATAGATCTTCAGTCAAAAAAAATTGACAAACTGATTTCAGTTTTGTAACTCCCAAGTCCTAACCCAAATCATGAAGTAAAATGTTAAAAGAGCCATAACCTCTCAAGAATACTGATTTTGTTTAAGGTCCTTTTTGTGGTAACTTCTGAGGACCTTGCACCTCTTTCTTAGTGCTTTAAGAGTGGATTGTGTGCGTATATATGTATGTATGTATATGAGTTGTTCTGTGGTCTGCTAATTCATTTTCCCTGATTTAATTTGCTATCCAGCTTCAGTGGTTAAACATACTTTCCAGAACAATACTTCTGGATCCACTGTGACTACTGACTATGTTCAGTTTTATTTCCATGTATATGCAGTTTTCTATGTCGACGTATATATATCTATATGATAGAGTTGTGTGAAAACCATTGGAAGTTTTGAGGTTTTTTTGGTTTTGTTTTTTGTTGTTGTGGTTTTTTTATTTTGTTTTGTTTTGTTTTGTTTGGGAACTATCATGGGTAAGCTGTCAGTGACCCATTATGAGCATAGTAGTTATTATGGTGGTTTGTAGGAGTGCAAAGAGGCATTCAGATGAAAGTGATGCAGAGCTGAGTAATATGCTGGGCAGGCAGATAGGAAGAGAGAATGCCAGATGCCTGCATCCTCTCCCCCTTTCCACAGTTTTCCTTAAAGATTTATCTTTATTGTTTCTAAGTATGCATTTGTGTGTCTCTGTTTGGGTATGTCCACATGACTGCAGGTGCCTACAGGGGCATTGTGTCCACCTAGACCAGGAATTACAGGCAGTTTATAGTGAGCTGACAGAGATAGGTGTTTGGGACCAAACTAGGATCCTCTGCAAGAGCAGTCTGTGCTCTCAAAATACGAGCCATCTCTGTAGCCCATGGGTTCTTTCAACTTCTCTTCAGTCTGATTAATGTACCACTGCGCCTCTTGTCTCTGTTGTTGTGACTGTGGGTGTTGGAGACACCTTTATAACTTTATCTCTTTGTGTTGTCATGGTTTGCTGACATAAATGTTTCATTTGACTGTAAGAAGAAGGAAAAAGGTTTCTTGGTTGCAGCTTATAGAAAAGAATTTTAACAGTGACCATTAGCTGTGTTAATGAATAGGTAAAGTTAATGAGTAGTTATAGTGAGACAGGATCTTACTATGTATCCTAGGCTGGCCTTGAGCTTGAATTCTTCTGACAGCCTCCTGAGTATTGGATTTATAGGCGTGAAATACCACATCAAGGTGGATATTTTCTTTTCACTCGTGTGTGTGTGTGTGTGTGTGTGTGTGTGTGTGTGTGTGTGTGTGTGTGT
>OU015746.1:33359251-33373560 GCA_907169655.1 Acomys percivali
GTGTGTGTGTGTGTGTGTGTGTGTGTGTGTGTGTGTGTGTGTGTGTATGAATGCAGATGCATGAGGAGTCCAGAAGAGGGTGTGAGATCCTATGAGCTGGAGTTACAGGCTGTTGTGAGTCACCCATGTAGACTCTGGGAACTGATAAGGGTGCTGGGATTCAAACTCAAAGGTTCTCTGAAAGAGCAGTAAGTTCTCTTAAACTCCGAGTCATTTCTCCAGCTTGGATTTACAAATCTTAAAAGTGAAACAGGAAGAAATAGCCTTAGTTCTTATTATTACAGTTTATATTCCAGATTATTTAAGAAGAGATGAGCTAGGTGTACTGGCACACACCTTTAAATCCAGCACTCAGGAGAGGCAGAGGTAAGCAGATGTCTGAGTTTGAGGCCAGCCTGGTCTATAAAGAGAGTTACAGGATTCCAGGACATCAAGATGGCTAAGGCTACACAGAAGAGAAAGAGGAGGAGGGGGAAAGGGAGAGGAGGGAGGGGGAGAGGAAAGGAGGGAGGGATGAAAATACAACTTATAAGCCACCATGTGGTTGCTGGGAATTGAACTCAGGATCTTTGGATGAGCAGCCAGTGCTCTTAACTAATTGCTGAAAATACAACTTGTAATGAAATGAGTTCTTTTAAAGCTTGATGTTGACAAGAGCTTGTTGTAAACTAGCATTTCCCCCCTCTGTATGTTTTAGATCAACAGAGGAGAATATTTTTGCCACCTCCACCGGGAATTAGAAAATGTGTCATATCCACCAACATTTCTGCAACATCTTTGACAATAGATGGGATCAGGTACAACTTTTAAAAATCTTTTATTTATTTGTGTGTCAGATGACATCTTGAGGGAGCCGGTTCTTGCCTTCCACACTATAGGTACTGGATATTAAATTGAAGTGGACAGACTTTCATACAAGTGCCTTTACCTACTGAGCTGTCTTTTTGTTGTTTTTGTTTTGTTTTGGTTTTTTTCGAGACAGGGTTTCTCCTGTAGTCCTGGCAGTCCCGAACTTGCTTTGTAGACCAGGCTGGCCTCAAACTCACAGAGACCCACCTGCCTCTGCCATCTTTCTTACTACTTCATTTCTTACCCATTTTTTTGACCTGGGGAGAGTTGGGGGTAGGAGGGTAGTTCCTGCAAAGAAAAGAGAAACTGTGGTGGGGGCATCTCTGTGACAAGCTGGAGACCCAAGTCTCGATAGGCTCCTGGGAAGATGTGAGGGGACTCTAGGTGACTCTCCTAGTGGCAGAGATCATGGAGACTGAAAAGGAGATCCCCTAACTAGATAAGACCCCTAGTGGAGGGAGGAGAACACCAACCCACTCATAAACATCTTGACCCAAAAAATCACCCTGCCTACAAGATGTTTGGGGACGCAGATAGAGCAAAGACTGAGGGAATATCCAACTAATGCCTGGTCCAGCCCAAGACCCACTCCATGGGAGACAGCCAACCCCTCACACATATCTCTGCTCTGCTTGCAGACAGGAGCCTAGCAGAGTTGCGCTTTGAGAGGCTGCATCTAGCAGTCGTTCAAAACATTGAGTAAAGTGTAGAGAGCCAGTTTTTCAGTCCCTAGTCGGTTAGGTTTGAATGAACGGTTTGGTGGATTTTTTACCTTCTTGGCCGTTGTCATTACTTCTGGTATGAATACTCATCTGTATGTTTGTATGTTTGTTTCAGTACTTTTGGGTATATACTTGGGAATGAAATCTCTAGATCATATGGTAATTCCATGATAGCTTTTTTGGAAGAATGGCCAAAATGTTTCCTCATTACCACTATTACTTTGTGAGGATTTTACTTTACCATCAACTATGTATGAGGAATCCATTTCTTGAATTTCAGCTTTCTTTTTTTTAACACTTATTTGTGCGTGCGTGCGTGCGTGCGTGCGTGCGTGCGTGCAGGTGTGCACATGGAGGTCAGATGACCACTTGGTGAGTTGGTTCTTGTCTTATCCCATCCTGGTTCCAAAGAGTGAACTCAGGTCATCAGGCTTTTGGCACGTGGTTTTACTCTCTAAGGCAAGTCACCAAGCCGACTTTGAAGTTCTATATTTGACACAGGTAATGCAGTAAGTGAGGCAGAAAAGGAGAATGTAAAGTGGTTAAATTAACAAGCATGGAGGCTGGAGATAGCTTAGTGGCTGCATCTCCAGAGGACCTGGGTTTGATTCCTAGCACCTACTTGGTGGCTCATAAACTGGTGGCTACCTTTTTGCCTTTGTGGGCAATAGACACGCATGTGGTGCATAGTAATACATCTGGAAAAACACCCGTACACATAAAATAGAAGCAAAAACCCACACGTCTCCCTTATTTTCTAGGCATTTAACTTGCTTTCATTCTTTCAGATATGTGGTGGATGGAGGCTTTGTGAAGCAATTAAATCACAACCCCAGATTAGGCTTGGACATTCTGGAGGTGGTTCCTATTTCAAAGTAAGTCTCTATACCAAGCTTTTCAATTCAATAAAGCTGGTTAGAATATCTCGACTTGGTTTGAATGTTGGAGTAAATTATTTGTCAAACTCACAAAGCATTTGGGGACTGTTTTTGTTTTCTTTTGTAGAAGTGAAGCGTTGCAGCGAAGTGGCAGAGCTGGCAGGACTGCCTCAGGAAAATGCTTTCGGATTTATAGTAAAGATTTTTGGAACCAGTGTATGCCTGATCATGTGATCCCAGAGATTAAGAGAACTAGTTTGACGTCTGTAGTTTTGACATTAAAGTGCCTTGCCATACATGATGTCATAAGGTATGTGAGCAACTTCAAAAGAAATATGGCTACAACGAACGAGGCCAGGTTATTTCTCAGAAATTGTTTTGTACCATTTGATTGAGAATTGAGACTAACCTATTTCCAGGGCTGGTTTTCATGTTGCTTGCTTTCCAAGTAAACCAGAAATGTTAATTCACCTAAAATAAAATTTAGTTATTTTAGCCATTTTAAAGTATACAGTTCAAATTGTTAGTAGATTCAGAATATTATGTGACCATTACCACTTTCAAATTTCAGAACATTTTTATTAGCTTCAAACTGCTATAATTTAAGATTGAAGAATCTGCCAGGTGTATACCTTTAATCCCAGCACTCAGGAGGCAGAGGCAGAGGCAGGCAGATATCTGACGGTTAGAGGCCAGCCTGGTCTACACAGTGAGTCTAAGACAGCCAAGGCTGTTATACAGAGAAACCTTGCTCGAAAACAAAACAAACAAAACAAAACAAAACAAAGCAAAAAAAGGTAGAGGAATCCAGTAAGCAGTGTTAAACTACTATTTGCCTTCAAGATTTTTGAAATTTTTATTTCAAAGCTTGCATCACTTTATTGAAATTTGATTCTTTCCTCATGCTTAGTTTTGGTTGTGAGCTAGCCCTTAACAGCTAAGCCATCTCTCTAGTCCCCCCTTTGCTCATATTTAAACCTTGCCTTAATCAAGGCCTTTATGCTTATGTTTATTTAGATAACTTTAGTGATCACTGTTTTTTGTTTTGTTTGTTTTGAGTTTGAGGCCAGTGTGCTCTACAAAGTGAGGCTAGGAGAGTGAAGGCTACACAGAGAAATCTTGTCTTGAGGGGGGAGGGGAGAGACCAAAATGGAAAGAAAAGAAAGAAAAAGAAACAAATCAGGAGTAATCTTAGTGTGGTAGCACTTTATCCTCTGAGCCATTTCCCTTATAATTAAAAATAAGAGGGTTGGGGTACCAGACATGGTGGTGTAGGCCTTTAATTTCACTTCTTGGGAGGCAGAAGTAGGCAGTTCTCTGTGAAGTCAAGGCCAGCTCTCAGTTATTATTATTACTATTAGATAACTTGACATTTGTTTCTACTTTCGGCTGTTTTTTTCTCTTTATTTAGATTGTGTGTGCACACAGGCACATGTGTACCATGGTGCACATGTGGAGGGCAGAAGACAGTTTGTAGCAGTCACTTCTCTTCTCCCACCATGTGGCCTTGGAGGCAGAATCTCAGTGTGACAGTAGAGTGTAGCGTCAGGCTCGATGGCAAACACCCTGACTCACTGGTCCATCTCGGTGGCTCTCGCCTCTATTTTGTAAAAATTAAGTAAAAACAGTTTTGCCTTCAGAAGAGAGGAGAGACTAGTTGCCTACAAAGCATGAGTCAGTATTAAACTAAGAGGATTGATGAAAGTGTTCCGGGAGAGTAAAAAGATGTGTTTTGAGTGAGAGGAATGTGATTGAGAAAAAGCAAAAGTTTTCCTCTTTTTGAATGCTGATCATGTGATAAAATGTTTTCAAGGAGAGGAAGACTTGAAAAATGAAGCTGGGGCTGGATGTGGTGCTGCACAACTTTAATCTAGCACTTGGGAGGCAGAAGCAGGCAACTCTTAAAAGAGGAGGCCAGCCTGGTCTACAAAGTGAGTCCAGGACAGTCAGGGCCACACAGAGAGACTCTGCCTCGGTAGTGGGGGGCTGGGGGGGGGGAGGGGGGAGAAAAGGAAAAGAAAGAAAGAAAAGTAAGTGAAGTGTAGAAATGAAACTTTTAAAGGATGTTTCTATCAAGAGTGTTTTTAATCCTGACTTTCTCCTATCTCATTTAAACACACAGGTTTCCATATTTGGACCCACCTAACGAGAGACTTATTTTGGAAGCGCTTAAACAGCTTTACCAGTGTGATGCTATAGACAGGTAAAAAATATAATCCAAATACACTGTTAGTGTTTTTGTCTGTAGCTGTGGGGCCCAGGCTGGCCTGACGCATGCCCCACCGCCAAGGCCCCCAGGCCCCCAGGCCCCCAGGCCCCCACGCTGGCCTTGAGCTTACAGTCCTCCTGCTTCAGCTTCTCAGTCCTGAAATCACAGCGGTGAGCAGTGGCTCTGGGCTTGTCGACGTGTTTTTGTTTTGTTTTGTCTTTTATTTGAGACAGAGTTTCTCTGAAGCCTTGGCTATCCTGGACTTATTGTAGACCAGGCTGTCCTTGAACTCACAGCAATCCACCTGCCTCTGTCTCCCGAGTGTTGTTGATTTGTTTCTTTGTTTTGTTTTTTAGATTTATTTATTTTATGTATATGAGTACACTGTCTTCATGCACACCAGAAGAGGGCACCAGGTCTCACTATAGGTGGCTGTGAGCCACCATGTGGTTGCTGGGAATTGAACTCAGGACCTCTGGAAGAACAGTCAATGCTCTTACCCTCTGAGCCATCTCTCCAGCCCTGTTGATTTGTTTTTAAAGAAAGGTTCTAAGTCTTTTTAGCAGTAGAAAGCAATTTATTTCAATGTGAATGAATTGTTTTACATAAAATTAAAATGTGTTCTCGGTCTTTGTTTACCACAGCTCTTACTTAAACCCTGTACTATAAAGACATTTTCTTGTGCCTAGACATAAGAGTGCATGCCTGTAATCTGTAATCTCAGTACCTGGGAGGCTGAGGCTAACAGTATGACATTTGAATCCAGCCTGAGAGGCTCCCTCCCCCAGTCCCACCAATCCTCTAAAACAACCAAAAAGTTCAGTAAACAAGGAGAAATTAATTTTTTGTTGTTGTTGTTCTTTTGTTTTTAGAGACAGGGTTTCTCTGTGTAGCCTTTGCTGTCCTAGACTCACTTTGTAGACCAGGCTGTCCTCAAACTCACAGAGATCCACCTGCCTCTGCTTCCGGAGTGCTGGGATTAAAGGCGTGCGCCACCATGCCTGGCATGAAACATTAAAAAAAAAAAAAAGCCAAACTAGGGCTGGAGAGATGGCTCAGCTGTTAAAGGATAGGCTCATAACCTGGAAAAAAAAAGGCCAACCTAAAGCAGCCCTTTCATTTTTGTTCAGTGTGGGTTCAGCTAATAAGTGATTATGAATGCCATTTCAATACCAAGCATTATTCTAGCTACATAAAGATGCTAAGAGCACCAGACTCTTTGTTGTCACGATTGTGTGTTGAGGGAGGTTTGATAATTGTTACTCGGGCATTTCTTCAGGGATGGCTCTGTGCTCTGTGCAACAGTCTTCTATCTCAGTGAGTAGTGTTTTGGAAGTTTTTAAGACTTCTGACTTGGTGAGCTGGCTGAGCTGGCAGAAGCTGCCTGCTGCCAAATCTGACAACCTGAGTTTGATCACTGAGACCCATGTGGTGGAAGAGGAGAACCATTTCCCTGCAAGTTGTCCTCTGACCGCCTCCCATGTGTGCTGTTTCATGTGCGTGTGCATTCATTAGTTAGATAAATAAAATGCAACAAGAATGGGGGCGTGGAATAAGACTTCTGACAGTAGAGGATTTATCTTTTTGGATTTGTAAAGTTTTAAATTTTTATTTATTTTTTTAATTTTGATTTTTGTTGTTGTTGTTTGTTTGTTTTTTGAGACAGGGTTTTCTGTCCTGGATCAAAGGTGTAGGTCACCACCACCCAGCCTTTTTGTTGTTCTTATCATGACCATAATCTTTTATGCTTTGAATTGAATGTCTAGATATAAGTTGAAGTAATTAAATTATCTTATTAATCTGAATGTTAACATTATATTTGTACTGTCCCATAGTAGAAAGGCCTAAAAACATTCTCTTTCCATTAAGGAGTGGTCATGTGACGAGATTGGGTTTATCCATGGTGGAGTTCCCTCTCCCCCCACATCTGACGTGTGCAGTGATCCGGGCTGCTTCTCTTGATTGTGAGGATTTACTGCTCCCAATAGCAGCAATGCTCTCTGTGGAAAATGTCTTCATCAGACCTGGTAAGCGCTTTATCTTATTTTTAAAGATTTTCTTTATATTACATTATTTTATTTGTGTGAGTATGAGCACACATACATGTGTATTCAAGGACACACACACTTCAGAGCATGTGTATAAGTCAAAACACTTGGAGGGCTTGGTTCTCTTGTTCCACTAATGGGGTCCTGGAAGTCACACTGAGGTGTCATGTTTGGTGGCAAGGCCCTTGACCTGCTGAGCCATCTAGTGAATTCACATTAGCAGTGAAGTTTTTGTAAAAAAAAAAAAAAAAAAAAAAAATTAAAAAATTTCAACTGTTAGATGTGGTGAAACATGCCTGAAATGGCAGTTGTCTTGAGGTAGAGGCAGGAGGATCGTGATTGAAGGCCAGACTGGGCACCTAATGTGACCTTGTCTCAAACAAAGAAAACAGTACACCCTCTCTGTCTCCCTGTGCTCTCATGGACTGTTCTCGTTCTCTCTCTCTCTCTCTTTCTTTTTGGTTTTTTGAGACAGGGTTTCTCTGTGTAGCCTTGGCTGTCCTGGACTCACTTTATAGAGCAGGCTGGCCTCGAACTCATAGTTATTTCTGCCTGTCTCTGCCTCCCGAGTGCTGGGATTACAGGCATGTACCACCACACCCAGCCATAGACTGTTTTCTTTAGAAAAGTTTTACATTTACAGAAAAATGAGGAATAAGTTTAGAAGGTTCCCGTCCCCTCAGCCACACATTTCTCCAGTTACTAACGTCTTTTATTTGTAAAGTATGTTTGCTGCTGTTGATGAATCAATATTGATAGATAACTACCTCAAAGGATCAGTCATGTGATTGCATATTCTATAGGGTTTTACACATCCAATAGCCTGTATCTACCATTTCAGACTCCTAGAGAATGGTTTACTTGCTTAAACATTACCTAGTCTCCATTTATTCCTCCCTACATAATGTTCTTCAGGTTCTCCCTTGATGGTCAGGTGCACATGGGAGTGTACATGCCCATACACATTGTTACACACATACACATAAAATAAACCAACCCACTCGACAATTGATCTTATCACTGTTTATAGTTTTACTATTTCCCCAATGCCTTGTCTTTGTGATCATATAATATGTAACGTTTTTAGGTGTACCTCTTTCACTTCGCAGTATGCATGGTTTGGTTTCTTTTTTGTTTTTGTGGGGGTGTGTGTGGCATGATAGCTCATTTCTTTTTTACCACTAAACTGTATTCCATTCTGTTATATGGTATTTGTTTATCCACTTATTAAAGAGAATGGTTACTTTTTCATGTTTTGGCTGTTAAAAAAAAATGCAGAAGGGCTGGAGAGATGGCTCAGAGGTTAAGAGCACTGGCTGCTCCTCCAGAGGTCCTGAGTTCAATTCCCAGCAACCACATGGTGACTTACAACCATCTGTAATGAGATCTAGTGCCCTCTTCTGACATGCAGGTGTACATGCAGGCAGAATACTGTATACATGATAAATAAATCTTTTTTTGTAGAAGTTGCAGCCAGGTGATGGTGGTGCACACCTTTAATGCCAGCACTTGGGAGGCAGAGGCAGGTGGATCTGTCTCTGAGTTCAAGGACAGCCAGGGCTATATAAAGAAACCCTGTCAAGGAAAAAAAACTATTGCAATAATATCTAACCTTGTCTGTCTTGGAACTTACTATGTTGATGAGACTAATCTTGGACCCACAGGGCTCTGCCTGCCTCTCCCCCCAGTGCTGAGATGAAAGGTTAAGTATTTTCTTCACGTCTTTGGCTTATCCTCTCATTGTTTTGGCATTGCCTTTAGTACACAGAAGATGTTGATTTTAATGAAGCCCAAGATTACTGTTTCCTTTTGTGGATCTTGCTTTTGGTGCTGTGTCAATGAGGTCATTGCTATGCCATAACCATCTAGATTTTCTCTTAATGTTGTCATATAGTAGTTGGATGTACATTTGTTTCAACATCGTTTGTTCAATATATTGTACTTTCTCCATTGAAATGCCTTTGTTCCTTTGTCAGATGAGTTGGCTGTCCTTGTATGAGCCTTCTTAAGAAGTTAGATAAGGTAATCCCTGACTCTGTTCTTCCCCTTCAACTGTTGTTGGTCTTTTCCCCTCCACATGGACTGCAGAGTCCGTTGAAACCCATAAAATGACTTGGTGGGATTGAGTGACCTAGTAAATCAAGTTAGGAAGAATTGCCATCTTATAGTGTGGAAATCCAAGATGGGGTGTTGGCTCAGCCATTAAAGGCTAGGCTCACAACCAAAAATACAGTGTGGCCATCTAATCACGTACATGAAGTCTGGCTGTTTACTTTAGTCTCAGGTAATTCACAAAGCCTTTAAGGGGCTTACTGTAGCTGTGGGACAGGAAACAAATGGTAAGTAGTTTTATATTTTGTTATCCTTTAACTTAGTTGTTTGGCGTAGGGGGTATATAACATTCCCAGCTGAAAGTTAATTCCCTTCAGGATAAAGCTAGATAATAAGGTGAACCTTTGTTCTTTTGTGGTAAATTAGTAATATATTAACTTGTTTTCTTAGAATGAAAAGAACAGTTCAGCCCTTTATCCTTAGAGTATTTTTCTAAGGTTTCTGTGTCCTTATCTATTTTCCTTTTCTTGTTTCTTGGTGTGTCAGTATGAGACAGCTTAACATGTGTTGGCTTTTTTATCTATAGAAATAACTTTTCCATAGGAAGCTACAGAGTAGTCACTATCCCTTGTCAACAGTTAGTGCTTTAATAGGCGGTGCACCTCACTGGCCTTTCTTTTATGCGTCTGAGTCTTGGGTCCAGACTACTTTGTCACTGCCGTGATTATAATGGTGGGTATATTTTTCTGTAAAGGTACTAGGTTATTGAATCAGTTTGCTGTCTACTCTACCCTAAATAGACCTCAATTTTAACCATCAAAAATTTGATTTTGGGGCCTGAAAGTTGGCTCACTGAGTAGACACTTGCTGCCAAGTCCGATGTCCTGAGGTTTTACTTTTTTTTTTTTTTTTGGATTTATTTTTATGTATTTTATGGGTATTTAGCCTCCATGTATATCTGTGTACCATTTGCTTGCCTGGTACCTGTTGAGGCCAGAAGAGGGCGTTGAATCTGCTGGGACAGGAGTTACAGACAGTTGTGAACTGCCATGTGGCTCTGAGAAGAACAGTTCTCTTAACAGATGTGCCCTCTCTTTAGTCCTGATGTCCTGAGTTCCTCAGAATTCTGAACATGATGGAAGGAGAGCATTAACTCCTGTAAGCTGTTCTTTGGCTGCTACACACATGCCTCGGCAAATGAGCATGCACAGATACAAATAAGTAAAAACTTTTAACAAAATTTTAATTCTCATAATGTATTCAATTGCAGTCTTTTTTTCTAGTAAAATAGTATGTACAATAAATAATGTTGATTGGTTTTCACTAGGGAGTATCAATGCTAAAGATACTCCAAAAATTACTGGAGAGTATGAAATGGAAGTCAGGAGTTGAATGTTCTGACTGTCCTCTTACCCACGTATCTGACCATGAGCCTAGCTTTCTCAGACATTTTATAAATGTTCTTCATTTATAAAACCAGAGAGCCAGGTGTAGTGATGCGTGCCTCTAATTCCAGCATTTTATAAGTTAACACAGGAGCAACTCTGGAAGTTTGGGTCTTCCTGAGTTATCCAGTGAGTTTATGACAAGCTGTGTGTGTAGGAGATGAAACCTTGTTACCTTGTCTCAGAAAACCAAAAGGGAAAAAACAAAACAAAAAACCAAAACCCCCAAACCAAACAACAGAAAGCTAGGGAATTGGATCCAACTATAACCTAACTCCAATAGTAAAGGCTAGAAAAAGAATCGTGTGGCCGGGCGTGGTGGCGCACGCCTTTAATCCCAGCACTCGGGAGGCAGAGGCAGGCGAATCAATGTGAGTTCGAGGCCAGCCTGGTCTACAAAGTGAGTCCAGGACAGTCAAGGCTACACAGAGAGACCCTGTCTTGAAATAACAACAGCAACCAAACCAAGAAAAAAAAAAAGAAAAAGAATCATGTGGGGTGACAAGATCAAGTGATCTTGAAGGTCTTCTTTTATATTTTAAAGGTGTAATTTGAATATGGTGAAATGCATATGTATTAGTATAATTCAGCAGGTTTTATGAAATGGATACACCCATATAACATGCACCCCTGTAAGATAAAGAATGTTGCCAGGCGTGGTAGCTCAGTCTTTGATCCCAGCACTCCGGAGACAGAGGCAGGTGGATCTCTGTAAGTTCAAGGCCAGCCTGGTCTACAAAGCAAGCCCAGGACAGTCAGGGCTACACAGAGAAACTCTGTCTCTAAAAATCCAAACAATCAAGTTAAGACGACTTAATAATGTCATGAGCACTTGCCACCAAGGCTGACAACCTGAGTTCATTTATTACCCACAGGGTAGAAGGAGAAAACTCCTACACATTGTCCTCTGACCTCCATATTCAGGGTGGCATGTTTGTACCCCACTCCCCAAGATGAAAAAATATTTTTCCCCCTAGACAAAGTTTCTCTGTGTAGCCCTGGCTATCCTAGAACTTACTCTGTAGACCAAGCTGGCCTCAAACTCACCTGCTTCTCCCTCCTGAGTCCTGGGAGTAAAGGCTACCGGCACCCAGCATTTTGGGGGTGGGGGTGGTAAAAACAGTTTTAAAAGATACAGATATTTTAATGTATTTATTTATTTATTTATTTTTTGAGACAGTGTCTCTCTGCATAGTCCTTGTTGTTCTGAAACTCTCACTATGTAGACTAGGCTGGCCTTGAACTCACAGAGATCCTCATGCCTTTGCCCTCAAGTGCAGAGATGAAGGGCATGCACTACCATGTCTGGTGATGGAGTGTTTTTAATCACTAAAAGAACATTGGTTCTTAACCTGTGGGTTATTACCCCTCTGGGGTTTAAAGGACCCTTTCACAGGGGTCGAATGTCAGATAGACTGCATATCAGATATTTACATTATATATTTACATTCATAACAGAAAAGTTAGTTATGAAGTAGCAAATAATGTTATGATTAGGAGTCCCCACAACATGAGGAGAGCCTTAGGATGGTTGAGAACCACTGTTCTAGAAAGTTTCCTGGCCAGATCAGGGTGGTGGCACTCACTTTTATTTCCAGCACTACAGTCAGATCTCTCAGTTGTGGTCAGCCTGATCTATGAGTGAGTTCCAGGACAGCCAGGGATACATGGAGAAACCCAGTCACAAACAAACAAACAAACAGGGTGGGGACAGGTTTCCTGGCCATTGTTTTCAATCAGTTATCTCTGCTCCAAGTTGGTTTCTTTTCTGAATTAAAAGAAAAAAAAATATATATATATATATACACACACAGACACACACACACACATACATACATACATGCCTGGGGAGATGGCTCAGAGGTTAAGAGCACTGGCTGTTCTTCTAAAGGGCCTGAGTTCAATTCCCAGCAACCACATGGTGGCTCATAACCATGTATAATGAGATCTGGTGTCCTCTTCTGGTGTACAGGTGTATATGCAGACAGAGCACTGTATACATAATAAATAACTCTTTAAAATGTATATATATACATATATATGTAAATAAATAAATAAACCAGGCATGGTGGCTCATGCCTTTAATCCTAGCACTTGGGAGGCAGAGGCAGGTGAATCTCTGTGAGTTCAAGGCCAGGCTAGTCTACAAAGCGAGTCCAGGACAGCCAAGGCTACACAGAGAAACCCTGTTTCAAAAAACAAAACAAACAAAAACAAAACATATATATTAATTTTGCCTTTTCTGAAATTATAAATAGAAATATACAGTATGCAGTTTGGGTGTGTAATTGGCTTTTCGTGAACATATTCCATGTGAAATTCATCTGTATAGTTTTATGCATTTATATTTTTATCTTTTGTTGAACCATTTCCATTGAATGCACATACAATTAATGTATTATCTGTCCATGAATAAGTGTGTTATCCTAGTTTAGTGATGTTTATGAGTAAAATTTTTGAGACACACAATCTCATGAATAAATTCTTGTGTGAGCTTTTTCCATATTTTTATTTAGCTTAGCTAAATAAAATCTGGGAAAGAAATTGTGCTATTGGACAAATTTATGATTAAGAAACAAGATTGGAGCCTGGCGGTGGTGGCAGACGCCTTTAATCCCAGCACTCGGGAGGCAGAGGCAGGCAGATCTCTGTGAGTTTGAGGCCAGCCTGGTCTACAGAGTGAGTTCCAGGACAGCCAGAGCTGTTACACGGAGAAACCCTGTCTTGAAAAAACCACACACACACACACACACACACACACACACACACACACACACACAAATAAAAAACAAAACAAAACAAAAACAAACAACAAAAAATAAACAAGATTGGAGTAGTGTTTTTAATCCCAGCACTGGGGGGGCAGAGGCCGGTGGAGGAATCTCAGAGTTTGAGGCCAGCCTATTTACTCTATATAGTGATCTCAAAAACAAACGAAACAGCCAAATCTTACCCCAAAGTAACCACTGTTTGTGAGAGCTGCTTGAACTAGCTTGTGCATGCCCTCCTCCACATTTGGTATTGCAGAGCCATTTGCACTGTATATATTGTATGATATATTTGTTGTTTTTACTTGTCAGTTTTGTGATGGCTAATGCTGAGGCTTTTGTTTTTGAAGCAGGGTCTCTCACTGAGTAGCCCCCACTGGCCTAGAACTCAAAACTGGCAGAGAAATCTGTCTGCTCTCCAGTGCTGGGATTAAAGGTGTGAACTCTCATGCCGGAAAATAAAATATATTTATTTAGTAGATTAATCAAGAGATTAGACAGTTTCTCTGTATATCCCTAGCTGCCTGAAACTTGCTATGTAGATCAGGCTGTCCTTCCATTCACAGAGATTCACCTGCCTTTTCCTCCCAAATGCTGGAATTGCAGGTATGTGCCACCACACCTGGCCTTTGACTCTGATTCTCTGTCTGTCTGTATATGTGTAGGTGTGTTGGGGTGGGAAAGCCAAAGGATAATTTCAGGTCATTCCTCAACATTCTTCAAGTATTATCCTCATTTTTTTCTTTTTGAGATAAGATTTCTCCTTAGGTGGGTGTGTGGGGTAGTACATGCTTTTAATACCAGCACTGGGCGAGGCAGAGGCAGACAGGTCTCTGTGAGTTCTAGGACAGGCAGGACTATGTAGAAAGGCCTTGTCTCAAAAAAAAAAAAGATTTCTCACTGGCCTGCAACTTGCCAAGTAAGCTAGGCTGACTAGCCAGTTAACCTCAAAGGTCCACCTGTCTGCCTTCCAGTGCTGCCACTAAGTACAGGCTACCAGATTTGGGTTTTTATTTCTAGTTATTTTATTTTATTTTTTGTTATTTTGTTATATGGGTCCTAGGGATCAACCTCAGGCCATCATGCTTGGCAAGTACTTTACCACTGAGCTATCTTCCCAGTGCTCTTTGTTTTTTGAGACAGGGTCTAAGTATCCCTAGTTGGTCTAAAACTTACTATATAGACAAGACTGGCACTTTGAACTTTGAAAATTAAGGTAATATCTCTGTAAGAGGCTGAGCCATTGTGTAAATGATTATAGTAGGCTAGTTGAAAGTTTGTAGGGTTGCCTACAGTGAACATAAAAATTAGGCCATACCTGTAATCTTCTCTCTCTCT
>OU015746.1:33378785-33399699 GCA_907169655.1 Acomys percivali
CACACACACACACACACACACACACACACACACACACACACACACACTTATGTTCATTAAAATAAATATTTTAAAATGATAGTATATACACCTCCCAAAGTATCATGCTATTGTGTGTGTGTTTGATTTTGTTTTGTTTTTTTTGAGTGGGGTGGTGTCAGGGTCTGACTAGGTAGCACTGGCTGGCCTGGAACTCCTTATATATCTCAGGCCAACCTAAACTCCAAGATCTTCCTGCCTCTGTCTCCTAAGTGCTGGGATTATATGTAATCCCTTCTAGGTACTCTATATCTAAAACCAGTATTTAGAAGGTTTTAGCCCTATGAGATACCAAGCATGGTTATCTTTCTGGGAAGTTATTTGGCAGATACTTACTTTCTACAGCTCTCTCATGGTTTTTGTTTTAGAACATCTCTTCTAAACTTACTTTTTCCTGCAAATTCCAGCCACCATGGTCTTTTCAGACGCTTTGCTCTGTTTCCTTAGTGACCTCTCTGGTTCCATTTGGATTATTTTCTTATGCCATAGTCATAACTCTTTCTCATAGTAGGGTGGAGCTCTTATTTGTATTAATTTCCTGTCTAGTGGAGTCATTATTCTTTGTGACTTGATACATAAGTATTCTGTAAGTTATTATTTTTTATATTCTGTTTTTCTTTTGACTATTTTGGGTACAATGCTAAATCTAATCCTTCTTATAACATATTACCCAGAAGTCATTTTTTGTTTTGTTTTTTTGTTTGTTTGTTTTGAGACAGGGTTTCTCTGTGTAGCCTTGGCTATCCTGGACTCTCTTTGTAGACCAGGCTGGCCTTGAACTCACAAAGATCCACCTGCCTCTGTCTCCCGAATGCTGGGATTATAGGTGTGCACCACTGTGCCCAGCTCTACCCAGAAGTCTTTAGAAATATGAACTTTGAAAAAAGATTAGATGAAATTGTCCTGTGAGCTTTTTCACTGAATACATACTCTTTGTACAGCAAAGTGATTTCCCAAGAGAGACTTTTGAAGGCCCTAAACATGAAGTACTACGAAGGTGTCTCTGTGCAGGCTACTTCAAAAATGTCGCACGAAGGTAAGCACTGCACACCTGAGAGCTCATGGACTCTGCTGCGTCTGACCGCAGCGCTGCACTGTTTAAAGACTGAAGGTACAGAGCCTGTGGTGATGATGATAAGTACAAGAAATCTTTCATAATTCTCATCTGTACACAGGGAACTAGTGGTTCAAATTGGGTTACTGGAGACTAGGCAGGATAGGGGGAAAGTACATGTCAAGCAGATGCATCAGCACCTAAATTAGCAAATAACAAGAGATTTTTGTGGTTTGGTAGCTCCAGGTAGAGTGTGAGAGCCAAACAAGACAGAATGGCATCTCTGTGGACGGTTAGCTTGGCTATGGAGTGCCAGGGAGATGGACAGTTAAGATGGGGAGAGGTTAGGGTATCTTTGTAAGGAAAGTAGTGACATTGGTAATGGGAAATTCATTACGTAACTGAAGAATGGATCACATAAGAAAGTACCGTAAGGATAATGTGGAGGGAGTTGGAAATACTTAACGTAGGTAGGCCTGCATGGTGGCTTATGCCTGGTATCCTAGCACTGTCATCTGAGAGAGACTGGGAGCTGTAACACCACTATGAAAGTCAAAAGAGGCAAGTGTTCCATGGAAGGTGAAGGTGGTTCTGATTCTAAACTGAGTCTTTTTTTTAAAAAAAAGATGTTATTGGGATGTTGCTGATACCTCAGTGGGGTCTCAGGGTTTGATGTTAGGAATGCATCAATGTTAATGTTAATGTTTTGTGGTTGTAGCAAAGCTTGGAAGGAGAATTTCATAATAATGGGTGAGGTATCAGGTTGGAAACTTATTTCCAGTTGTCAATGCTTCCAGTAAAAGTTGTTTTTGTTGTTGTTTTGTTTATGTCTGTTACTTTGTAATTTCCTATAAATTTAATTTATTTTAGAATGAGATTCAAGTTCAGAGAGAGATCCTTGGCTTAAAAAAATCAAGTGGACAGCTATAGAGAAAGATACCCTATATCAACCTCTGGCCTCCCTATTTGCATGCACAGGCACATGCACACACATACGAAATAATTGAATAAATGTGAGGTGGGCTTAAGTTACTTTAGCATAAAAATATAATTACGGTTCTGGTAAAATGGCTCAGTGAGTAAAGGTGCTTGCGCTGCAAACCTCATGACCTCAGTTTGAACCCTGGAACTGAAATAAAGATAGAGAATCGACTCTAGAGTTGTCCTCTGACCTCCACACATGGCAAGGTATGCTTGCATCCAACCCCCTCACGTTAATATATATTAATATATATTAATTAATAAATATATATTTAAATGCATAAAGTGTAAGCCCACTGGTTAAATCCCTTCTGCACTAACAGCTTACTTTCTTCAGAATTGTAATGAAAAGAGATATTCTTAGTGCGTAGCTACTCACTAGGAGAAACAGAATCATAGGATGGCAAGTGTTTATATGGCTTCTTTAAAGAGAGTCCTCTTCCCCAGGTAAATTTCTGCTTATTTAGATTAAAACAGAATCCATTTTACTATTTTGATCTTTATCACTTGTTTTTTCTGTTTATAGATCTGTTGGCAGAACGTTTTGCACAATGGATGGGCGTGGAAGTCCAGTTCATATTCATCCTTCCTCAGCAGTAAGCGCTTATTTCTGTTTGTCTGTTTGCTTTTTGAGATAGGGTCTCTCTGTGTTCTCAGGCGATACCAAGCTCCTCTTGCCTCTCCTTCCCAGGTGGTGGGACTACAGACTTAACACCACCTTGCCTTGTAACAAACGCCTTTCTGGGTTTGTTTTTTGTTGTTGTTTTGTTTTCTCTTGCAGTGCTGGGACCTTGCATATGCAGGGAGGCACTTTACATCCTCAGCCCTTAAAAGTACCTTTAAAAAAATTGTATTTTGGGAAAGTGTAGAGAGGCATACAAATGTGGAGGCCAGGGAATAACTTGTAGGAGTCAGTTTTCTCCTCCCAACACCTGGGTCCTGAAGACTGAACTCTGGTCAACTGAGCCATTTTGACAGCCCTAATGTATTTTATTTTTAATAAAAGGTAGGCATTTATACTAACATACCAGTGTCTTCTAGTTTTCACTTTGAAATTTCTATATATCTGTATATGTAGAGCTTAAGAATATTGGGCCGGGCGGTGGTGGCGCACGCCTTTAACCCCAGCACTTGGGAGGCAGAGGCAGGTGGATCGCTGTGAGTTCGAGGCCAGCCTGGTCTACAAAGTGAGTCCAGGACAGCCAAGGCTATACAGAGAGATCCTGTCTCTAAATAAATAAATAAATAAATAAATAAATAAATAAAATTAAATTATATTTTTTATGTAGCTTCATGAACAGGAAACCAAACTGGAATGGATTATTTTTCATGAAGTATTAGTTACCACCAAAGTCTATGCAAGAATTGTGTGTCCAATCCGTTATGAATGGGTGAGAGACTTACTACCCAAGTTGCATGAACTCAATGCACATGATTTAAGCAGTGTGGCTAGACGTGAAATGAGAGAAGATGCAAGAAGAAAATGGACAAATAAGGAAAATGTGAAGCAGCTCAAGGGTGAGTAAGTCATTGTTGTGCTGTTTTCCTGAGAAGGGCTTTACTGTGTAGGCCAGAGAACCTCAACGGCTGTAATAACCCTATTGCCTCAGCATCTCTGAGTATTGGGATTATAGTCATTCCTTTAACTATGAAGCTGTCTTTTTCCCCTGTGAGATTTTTTTTTTTTTTTTTTTTTTTTGGACAGGGTTTCTCTGTGTAGCCCTGGCTGCCCTGGAACTCAACTCTCTAGATCACGCTGGCCTTGAACTTAGAAATCCACCTACCTCAGCTGGGCTTGGTGGTGCACACTTTGGAGGCAGAGGCAGGAGGATCGCTGTGAGTTCCAGGCCAGCCTGGTCTACAAAGTGAGTCCAGGACAGCCAAGGCTACACAGAGAAACCCTGTCTCAAAAACAAGCAAACAAACAAAAAAGAAATCCACCTACCTCTGTCTCCCAAGTGCTAGGATTAAAGGTGTGTGCGACCACTACCTGGCTTACGCTTGTTTTTCTTTTTCCCAGTTTTACTTATTATTTTGTCATATCAAATTTGTTACTACCTGAGAACTTCCATTTTCCCAGTAGGTTTTCTGAACAGTAAGACTCTAGATGGAAGCTATGAACAGTTGTGATAATGAACTACAACATAAAGCTTAATTAGCTTACATACACAAAAAGCTTGTCAAGAAAACGTTTTGAGGCAGAATGATGAATCATACATGTATTCAACATCCCAGGGAAATGAATGGTGGAAAATGCCCAACAAGTTGCAGAAGGGTTTTTGTTGTTGAGACAGAGTTTCATCATATAACTCTGGCTGGCTCGACAGTTGCTATGTAGATCCAGCTGGCCTTGAACTCACAGAGATCCACTTACTATGGACTCCCAAGTGCTGGCACTACTAAGTGCATGTATCACCATGCCTGGCACATCAAAAGGTTTTCAAATATAGTAACCACTATACTGCAGTATTACAGCACTGTCCTATATCCTTGAATTAAGGCCAGTTTTTCTGACTGTTAGCCTTCATGAACTTTTTGTTTCTGTTGTTCAGTTACATTTTTTATTTGTGTGAGCTGTGTATGAGGTCTGGCCAGAGGACAACTTGTGGGAGTTAGTTTTCTCCTATCACGTGGGTCTTGGTGATCAAACAGGTTGTCAGCAAGCACCTTTCCCTGTTGTCTCATGGTTTTTGGGTTTTCTGTTTGTTGTTGTTATTGTTACAAGTAGTGGTTATCCTAGGGTCTTGTTCATGTGAAGTATACATTGTACCACTGAGCTCAGCACCCTACCTGTGTGCTGTTTCAACTAGACTTTTGATTAGACAACACTTAATTTCCTTGTTGATCATTTTTCTTTAAAAAAAAAATGTAGCCGGGCGTGGTGGCGCACGCCTTTAATCCCAGCACTCGGGAGGCAGAGGCAGGCGGATCGCTGTGAGTTCGAGGCCAGCCTGGACTACAAGGAGAGTCCAGGACAGCCAAGGCTACACAGAGAAACCCTGTCTCCAAAAACAAAAACAAAATGTATGTATATGATGTGTGTGTTCATGTGTGTGCATGTGTTTGAGACAGGCTCTTTGCTATTGTTTATTTAGGGCTCGCCCGATCTGGAGCTCCTAGGTATTTTCTTTCCTCCACCTCCAATCTTGCTATACAAGTGCATGCTACTGAGCCAACTCCTCAGCCCTTTTTTTCCCTTCAAGACGGGGTTTCTCTGTTACACAGAGCCCTGGCTGTCCTAGACTCTCTTTGTAGACCAGGCTGGCCTCAAACTCACAGCAATCCACCCGCCTCTGCATCCCTAATGCTGGAATTAAAGGCGTGCGCCACCATGCTCAGCCCAGGCATTTTTTTCTTAATGTTGAAAATAAGGTATATCTTTGTACTCTTTTTCAGATGGAATAGCAAAAGAAGTGCTAAAGAAAATGCAAAGAAGAAATGATGACAAATCCATATCAGATGCACGGGCTCGTTTCCTTGAGAGAAAACAGCAAAGAATCCAGGACCACAGTGACACACTGAAAGAAACAAGCTAAGCAGTGGACTGTCCAATTCAGGAAGTAGGAAAGCAGCCAGGAAATGCTTCTGTTTTGCCTGTTATTTCAGACAGTACTATCAAGAGGAAGTGGTCAGCAGCTGTTCTTAGTCTGTGAGCTAAAAGCAAATCAGAATTTATTAATCACCTCTTATCAATACTAACAAATGATGGTTTGAAAGAAAAGCTTGGATTGCATAGTCATAGGCAATGGTACATGAAACCAATGAAAGATGATACAATATTTTCCTCACCTCTGTCTTGCTGGCCTTAACTGGTATCAAACGATGTCACTGAGATATTTTCAAAGAACACTGAATTGTATTTAATCAGCGTGTATTCCATTTGCATTGAAGCATTAAAGATTATTTTCCTTAAATCTCTTCAAGGCCTTCTTATTGATATTAGAATAGTGTTGTATCAGGTATGTGACCATTTCCTTCGGAAGGCTGAACTTACTTAAGAGGATTTTACTCAGCAATACTTAGATGTCTAACTGTTTAATTGCTCCAGAGCTTTATAGATACTTAAAGACTCAATTAGTAAATAAATTGCCTATGGCAGGACTCTTTCTTAAATTAATCATAATCTTCAAATTGATTTTTTTTATTATAAAATTCCTTTTTATATGAAAGTATATTGTTTAAAACAGTAGCTATAGCCATTAACCAAAGGACAGATTGTGTGTGTGTGTGTGTGTGTGTGTATGTGTGTGTGTGTGTACACATACAGTTCTTTGTAACTGTTTCTACATACTTTTGTCAGCTCATGTATGTAGGTGTGACAGTGCTTTCAAGCAGCCCCTCCCCCTGGCCTGCTCTCTTGGGTAGGACCATTTAAACAGCTATGATGTTAATCCTGAGATGGGATTTTCAAAGCAGCCAACACTTCACTTGTGTTTCACATCGGAACCTTGAGGCTAATATTATACTCAGGCCACATTCAGTACTTGCCTACTCTTGTTTACTGCCTTGTATTGTAGTTACATGTGTATGTGTCTGTCTGCCTCATTAGATTATACGCTCCTTGTGGGCAGGGTCTATTTGTTTTCACCTTTGTATCTTACATGGCACCTAGCATAGTGCTTTGGACATAGTAGTCACTCAGTGTTTGTTAAATAAAGCTATTAGTGTCATTAAAACTCAATAGACAGTATGTGGATTTTTGTTTTTGTTTTCTATTTCTATGTAGCCTAGTTGGCCTGGCACTATTATATAGACTAGGCTGGACTCAAACTTGTTATTCTCCTGTTTTTCCCTGCCTCTCAAGTGATTTACATATGTGCCACTATACTTGACAGGGTTTTATCTTTAGTGTAAAAATTAAGTCTGCTTTATTTTATTAGGTAATTCTACCCTGCGGTATCAAAGTTTTAAGTTCAGTAGTTAAGACACTTGAAGCATTTCTGGAAAATTGGTGATAACCTAAATTTTCTTGCTTTTCCTTGAAGGTAAGTAATAATAATTTCTTTGAATGTTTACAGCATTGTGAATCTGTTTTTGGTTTTTTGAGACAGGGTTTCTCTGTGTAGCCTTGCCTTTCTTGGACCTTGATTTGTAGACCAGGCTGGCCTGGAACTCACAAAAATCCACCTGTCTGCCTCCCAAGTGCTGGGATTGAAGGTGTGTGCCACCACTGCCCAGCGTGAATGTGTTTAAGAAAAAAAAAAAAAAAATCTATCTATCTATCTATCTATCTATCTATCAATCTATCTATCTATCTATAGTCTTTCCAGTTTTTCTTTTCAGGTGTATTTTATCAGTACATTTCTTTAGAAAGAGGGATGTGGGTGGATTCTTGGAATGAAAGCTTTAATTATTTTTTAGGTTTATTTTTACCTTATATGTATGGGTATCAACCTGTCAGCATGTATGTGTATGTACCACATGTGTGCCTGGTACCCCTGGAGGCCAGAAGAGCATTGGATCTCCTGGAACTGGAGTTATAGTTCTAACTATGTAGGTGCTGTGGAAGAGCAGCCTGTGCTTTTACCTGTGGAGTCATCTCTCCAGTGGGTTTTTTTTTTTTTTTTTTTTTTTTTGCTTATTTTTTGTTTAGTTTTGTTTTCTCAAGACAGAGTTTCTCTGTGTCTCTGTGCAGCCTTGGCTGTCCTGGACTCACTTTGATTTTTTTTTTTTTTTTGAGACAGGGTTTCTCTGTGTACCCTTGGCTGTCCTGGACTCCCTTTGTAGACCAGGCTGGCTTCGAACTCACAGTGATCCACCTGCCTCTGGCTCCCGAGTGCTGAGATTAAAGGCATGCGCCACCACCGCTTTGGACTCACTTTGAAGACCATGCTGGCCTCAAACTCAAAGTGATCCACCTGCCTCTGCCTCCTGAGTGCTGGGATTAAAGGTGTGCACCACCACCGCCCGGCTATCTCTCCAGTTCTCAAAAGCTTCTTGAAATCACAAAATTGTAGCCACCATGTTCTACATCATAGTCCATATTCACATTTCATCAGTTGCTCTGATGACCTTTTTTTAAAAAGCAGATTGAAAGTAGATTATGGAGGAACTCCCAGGAGAAAAGGAGGGTTTCTAAGGGTGGAATATGCCTAATAATCTTTTTGTTTCAAGAAAAGGACAGGGTTTTTCTGTGTAGCCTTCATTATCCTGGGACTCTTTCTGTAAACCAGACTGGACTTGAACTCAGAGATCCACCTGCCTCTGGCTTCTACATGCAGCTACACAAATGGAGATTAAAGGTATATGCCTCCAATGCCATCTCCTGATAATCTTTTAAAGCCGGGTGTGATGGCGTATGCCTTTAATCCCAACACTCAAGAGGTAGAGGCAGGTGGATCTTTGGGAGTTCCAGGACAGCCTAGTCTACAAAGCAAGCCCAGGACAGCCAGGACTACAAGAGAAACCCTGTCTCAAAAAACCAAAACAACAACAACAAAAAAAATCTTTTAGTTTTTTTTTTTTTTTTTTTTTTGAGAGTCAGCCAAGAATGGTGTTATAGTCTGTTCCTCCTCTTTCTCCCCTCAGATTTCAATCTTGCAATAAATAAATATCTGTAGTCTTCCACTTCACAGCATTATTTAATTAAAAAAAAAAAAAAGCCAGGGGTGCTGGTGCCTACCTTTAATACCAGCACTTGGGGGGCAGAGGCAGGTGGATTGCTATGAGTTAGAGGCTACCCTGGTTTACAAAGCCAGTCTAGGAGAGCCAAGGCCACGCAGAGAAACCCTGCCTCGAAACAAAAGAAAACAAAAGAGCAAAAAACGAAGCTAAATAATTTTATATGGAATTGGTTTGGCTTTCTCTCCTCTTTCCTCAGACTGTATGCACATGCACACAGTTTAGACCAGGCTGGCCTTGAACTCACAGCGATCCACCTGCCTCTGCCTCCTGAGTGCTGGGAGGCACATTAAAAATTAAGAATGAGACCAGGATGCATGCCTGTAATCCCAGCACTTGGGACACAGGCAGGCGGATCTCTGAGATCGGGACCAGACTGGTCTACAAAGGGAGTCCAGGACAGCCGGGAAAACAACAAAAAAAATTTTTTTAATAATTAAATACTATTTCTTTTGCAAGAAAAGATCTTGAGATTACCAGTTTTTCTTGTTTTCTTAGCAGAACCAGTGAGATACAAAGAATAAATAAATTCATGTCTTTTTTCATTTACTTTTGTGACTTGTGTTTTGTGTGGCATGTTTATGCTATGAAGTGCATATAGAGATCAGAAGGACTACAAGTGGGCTGTGGTTGTCTTCCAGAAATAGGATTCGGGCCATCAAGCCCTGGGAGCTGGCGCCAGTATCCATTAAGCGAGCTTACTAGTCCTAAAAAATTTAAATTGCAGCCTTCAGTCTTTCAAAGATTTTCAATATAGTCCTTACTTGTTCACTGATCTTTTAAACTTAAAATACAAATGGAAAATGTGTAAAAGATTGCTCAAAACGGGCTGGAGAGATGGGTGAGGCTAAGGGCACTGTGTGCTCTTCCAGAGGTCCTGAGTTCAATTCCTAGCAACCACATGGTGGCTCACAACCATCTATGCAGGCAAAACACTGTATACTTAATAAATTAAATCAACTGGGCATGGTGGCACAGACATCATCCCAGTACTCAGGAGGCAGAGGCAGGCGGATCTCTGAGTTTGAGGCCAGCCTGGTCTACAAAGCGAGTCCAGGACAGCCAAGGCTATACAGAGAGACCCTGTCTCAACACCCCCAAATGTTATTAAAAAATTGCTCAAAATAATGTGCCCAGAGAAAATCCACCTGTGCTCTCTAGTGTAAATTACTTGATTTTTACTTAATATATATGAAATCGGATTGGTTAATCCAAACTATACCCTAGCATCAGATTGGTGTTTGCTTATGGGAAATACGTATTTACTTGTTTTTTGTGGTACTGAGGACTGAACTTTGAACCTTGAGAATATTAGGTAAACACTCTACAAAACATCAACAGACATCCCCAGCCCCTGGAAAGGTAATGATCGTTCGGTTAAATCCAGGTATGGTTATTGGCATGCTAGCATAGTCTTCAAGTTAAGGGTAAAATAATATGATAATGGCTGGAGAAGGTAAATAAGTTTTAAGCTGGGCTACCAAGAAATAGGACTTAACTGAAACAAATGATTGGAGGAACCCAGAGTTAAACAATGGGAAAGAATTTTAGTGTACTGAGAGGGGCTTAAAGGGGGTTTTACAGTTTTCAGCCTGTATCTTGGGTAAATACTCAGTAGGTCAAGTAATAGTTTGCCACTCATTTTCTTTGGAGTCTCACAAGATTCAAGTTCATTACGTAGCCAGTGACCTAGAACTCGTGATCTTGCCTCCGTTTCCCAAATCCTAGAGTTACAGGCATATAGTACTATAGTGGTTTTATGTGGTGCTGGCTATTGAAGCCACGGTTTCATGTTTGCTAGGTAAGTACTCTACCAACTGAGCTACTTATCCTCAGCCTGAATGCCCTTCTTACAGGGAGAAAAAATTTAAGTCTGCTCTGCTTCTCCTTTTATAATATGTAGTACTTACAGTCTGTCATTGTGTGCTAGCATACTCCTCTATTTAATTCCCTTTAAAGAAAGAGAATTTTAAAGCCATCCTTAGTAATGACTCTCATCTTAACACATCGGGACGCTGAGCTAGATAGTAATTAAGATTACAAAGACTATATAAGAGCTGGTTTTGTCACATTAGTTTTTATTTAAAAGCCTCTTTATATTTGTGTGGAGAGTGAACCTAAAAGAGAACTTGGCTCTTGGTGTTAAAGGGGCTGGAAAAATCTGCAGCCAGTGAGAATGAAGCAGATCTCTGCATTAGTTACTTTGCTGTTACTGTGATAAACACCATGGCCAAAGGCAGTGTAAGCAAGACAGTTTATTTTCACTGATGGTTTTGGAAGCATGACAAAGTGACAGGCACGACAGCAGCAGGAAGCCGTAAGAGCAAATCTTTAATACCAAGCCTGAAGCAGAATGAACTAGAATTAGGGGAAGCTACATACTCTCAATGCCCACTCCAAGTGACATACTCCTTCCAGAAAGAATGTGCCTTCTAAGCTTCCCCAACCTCACCACCAACTAGGGACCACACAATCAGATGCTCAGGCCTATGAGTTATGTACTTCTCATTCAAAGTACTACAGCTTATAGGATGAATGCTATGATTTTTTAAATCATTGCAGTATCACAGAACAAATAGAACTATCATAGCTGTATTATTGAACAATGTTAAACTCATTTGAATACTTAGACTATGAGGAACCAGGAAAAGCCAACAGGTATGTAACTTTTTTGTTTTGTTTTTCAAAACTGGATTTCTCTGTGTAACAGAGTCCTCGACTCACTTTGTAGACTATGGCCTGGAACTAATAGAGATTTGCCTGTCTCTGCCCGAGTGCTGGAATTAAAGGTGTGCACCACCACTGCCAGGCTGGGAGAGCTGTTTTGAGAATAGGGTCTTAGTCTGTAATCCAAGGTGATTTGGCATCTACTATGTAGTCAAAGCTGATTTTCCTCTTGATTTAGCTTCCCAAATGCTGGGATTAAAGGCATGACACTGCCAGAAATGACTTCCTAAGGGAATGTTCCAAGCAACTTACTTCCTCTGCAAGGATCTGTTTAATATGGGAGGGACCTGTTTTTTTTTTTTTTTTTGTTTTTTTTTTTTACTTATTTATTTTAAAACAGTGTTGGCTGTCCTGGACTCACTTTGTAGACAAGGCTGGCTTTGAACTCAACAATGATCCACTTGCCTCTGCTTCCCTGAGTGCCAGGGATTAAAGGCGTGTGCCACCAGCCACCACACCAGCTGGGAGGGACCTGTTTAACGTGAGCAGATTCAAGGTTGGTTCCCACAAGGTTAGTCTTACGTTTTTCACTTGGAAATACATTCACCATAGAAATCTTACTGCCATCTCTGATACATTATAAAACTTGTCTATACAGTGTTCAAGGAAAGTTTTAACAGTGAAGGATGTGTATGTTAGAAACTCAGGTCCCTTTCATACTAAAATACAAAGGCCATCTTGCTTTGCAAATGTCTGTCCAGCTGAGGAGCTGCCTACAGTCTGCTCACACAGAAGAAACAGTGGGTTCTGTGCTGACCAATTCCTGAGACCCACGCACACTCATTTTCTTGGTGGCCAGTGCTCTTTTATCTTGCATGAAAAGATAAACATCCAGCCAAATCCTGCATGGGTTCATGTCAGGAACTCTAAGGGGCGGAGATATTTCAAAGGTGCCGTCTAAATGGCAAAACCAGTTATCTTAACCTGTGCAATTCCAAAGTGTGTCTCTTGTGGTTTCATTAGAATCTGAATTATATCTGGGACAAAGCATTCATTTTAGAATTCTGCCTTCAAATTAATCTTTGTCTGCGGGAGTGTCTTTATTCTGTAACTTTTATGTTGCAGTTAGCACAAGCTGTTTTTGAAAGGGCCGGTTTTTTTTAAGTTTTTAGTTTTGGGATGAGCATCTATGGGGGATTCCTACAACAAAAGGATTGGCTCACCTTGCACTCCCATCAGCCCTCCTCCCTCACCCACTGAGGTGCAGAGATTACAGGTGTGAGCTATGATGCCTGGCTGTAGTAGCCTTTGTTTTGAGCAGGGTCTTAGCTTAGCCTTGAATTCCTGATTCCCTCTATACCTCCCAAGTGCCAAGTGCTAGGATTACTGGCATGTACCACCACACCCAACCTGAAAGTGGTGGTTTCTGTTTTGTTTTTCAGGACAGTAATACACATTTAGACTTCAGAGTTGCTGGTAAGATACAGAAATGATGAATAGTACAGTTTTCTTGTATAGGTTTTGAGAAACTACAATTTTTCAAAGTAACACCAAGCATGGTTTTTGTTAAGGCACTTATATGCAAGGGCCTATTGTTGATAGTTCTGTAAAAATAGCTTCAAATTCAAACCTTAACCATTTAGTAGCATGGCTTCTTTACTGAAACACCCAAACCAAAAGCCAGGGTGATGAGTCATCCATTGCAGTTGTCTGTTACTGGTAAAAGAATTACTCCCAATAGCAGAATTTGGCTTAGGGCTTATTAGGCTCTCTATTTTAAGGTAGTACCCAAGGCTTTCAGGTACAGCATTGGAAACTTAGTGCCTCAGGTTATGTGGGGGTTGGGGGATTTCTAAGCCAGGGAACTGACCTTTCCATACCTCTGTGCTGCTGGAAATTTGGATAGCATGATCTCATAATAAACATCTTTTATTACCACAAGTTACTGATCTTTAAAAGGCATGCTAGTTTGGGGGATGTTTCAGTTTTGGGGAACAGGATCTTGCTATATAGTGGGGCTGTCTTGAACTCTAGATCTTCCTGCCTGAGAAATCCCCAGAGTGGGGATTACAGGTGAGCACCGCAATGTCCCTAGCACCGGGTAGCATTATCAATTAGACCTTTTTTTCTCTTGGGAAAAATTTTTTGCATTAACTGTTTAAGGTGCCTTTGCTAAGAGAAATCTGCTTAGTCATTTTAGTCGCTTTTAGTGTTTTCCCAATACTGGCTCGTACTCAGGAGGAGAGAAGATGCTGGCAGTTAAGAAGGCAGTCCTATCAATAAGCAAAATGACTTGGGATATTACAATCTACCTTCTTTCTAAATGATTTCTGAAAGTAACTCACTCTTGAAATTTCTATGTGTGATGACACATCAGTATCAGTTTTTGGTTAGCTATTCCACACCAAGTAAGTAAAACCAATTGCTTTCAGGATTTTAAATGTACTTAAAATTACAGGGTCTGTATGAAAATGCAAGGTAATTGTCAACAGTTAAATTATGGTGATATGTTCATGATGTGGCTCTTACACCCAAATTCTGAGACTGAAAACGCAATTTGATTTAAGCCACTGGCATTTCTATAGTAAAACAATAGCTCCTTTATAATTTTAATTTAGAATCTGTCCTCTTCTAAAAAGGACTTAAAAGCCTTTAGACTCGTATTAAAACGATTATTCCAAACGTTGCAGGACAGAGCACATTCAAGTGCTTGTTTTAATAAAATAAAGTGAAGTTATAATTATGCAAACAAAGCATCCTACAATATGGTGGCAAGGCTCTTCACCAGCCTCCGACTGCCTTCCTACCTGCCAGATTCTTCTCAAGGCCTAGGTATGAAAGGCAGTATTTGGGGAGAAACACTGAAAGCAACTAAAATGACTAAGCAGATTTCTCTTGGCAAAACTGCTTACACAAAATTATCGTATACCCAGTGGTGTGTTATGTTCTTTAGGTGAAAAGGACACTGAAGATAATTTTTCACAAGAACTTTTAGGGGAATTAAAAAAAAAAAGGCAAAAGACGAGGAATTGAATTCTCTAAAGCTTCCTTATACTGGCGCTACTGTGAATCATTAGATCTTATACTTCAGCGGGAGCTCAGGGGCGGCAATTAATCGCTAATGAACGCTGCAGATACCTTACTGCTGTGGGAAGACTCGGGGCTCCGGCTCTGAAGTGCTTACATTGCCCACTCTGCTACAGGCAATGGTCCTACTAACATGTGTGACTAACAGCTAACTCCTCCGCTCCAAGAAGCCCCTGACGTTTCCTTCACCAGCCACCCTTTCATGTAAAACTTTTAAGATTCATAATTTGGTGTTGCCGAACACTACAATACTCGAAGGCCAAGCTGATCTCTACACTAGGCTGGACCTAAGTCCACCAAAATGTCCGCGGAAGCGCTCTCCAGGGCCAGCAGGAGACACTTTTCACATGGCCTTCACTGCCCTTTGAGGTGGCTTATCTGAGGAACTCGGAGAGCCGGCTGGTCCTCCCGGCGTCAGAAGGGCGTGCAGCAGGGCAGGGAGGCTCGCAGCTCCGCACGACTCCCCTCCCAGAGGGTGTCAGCAACCACCCACTGCGTGAAGCCGGGCGGGGGAGGCGCGCCGCAGCCAGCCGCCCGACGAGCGCTGCGGCGCGGCCGTTTCCCTGAGTCATCTGGGCGCCTACACTGCGGCCTCCTCCTCCTCAGGCACTCGCTGTCCTCACGCCCCGGCTGCTATGCCGGCAGGGGGGCCCCAACCACCAACTTCATCCCCCACCCACCCACCCCAAGAAGCCGCGGCCATTCCCTAGCCCTCGCCCTCCACTCTGGCAGCCGTCAACCGACCCGTCCCTACCCGCATCACGTGCACCTGGAAGTGCGTGGGTGGGCCCTACAGCGCCTACGGAAATGACGTCGTCGCCCCAGTCGCATGATGTGGCAAAATGTTTAAAAAAAAAAAAAAAAAAAGCTTTTTGGGGGGGAGGGGAGGGGGGGTGATGAGGGAGAAACCGGAGCCTGGGGAAAGTGATGAGTCTAAAAAAAAGTAGTCCCTCGGTTGCTCTGCTTTCCCGCAGTCGCGTCGGCGAAGAGCGCTCCGCGCACTGCGTCCCGGAATTCCTACGCCCGACCGCGGCGCGGCGCTCGTGGAAGGCTACATAAGGCGGAGGGCGTGAGGTGGCTGGGCGGAGTTCTGCCCCGGGATCCTTCCGCAGGGCTCAGCCGTTTCCGGAGTCTGCGCTGCTCCCGGTTCCGCCATTGCGGCTCTCCCGGCCCCTGGAGCCTCCGCCCCCGACCCAAGCTCTTTTCGTCTGCCTGCCAGGTTTCTGCGTCCCCGGAGAGTATCCTGCTGAGCCCAGCTTTCCCCCCTTCCCCTTCTCCTCCTCTCCCTCGGAGAGCCCGGGCAGCCACTGCCCCGCAGCCCCAGTGACAGGAGGAGACCATACCCCCCGACAGCGCCATGGCCCAGATTCTGCCAATTCGTTTTCAGGAGCATCTCCAGGTGCGTGTGGTCAGGGTTGCTGAGGACCCTTTCGAGAGTAGTGGGAAGGAGGAACCTAGCGGCCGGGCCCGAAGGGGTTCGAGGGGAGGGGAGTGGGGGTGTCGGTATTTGGCATTGATGGAGGAAGGGACACGGTCTTACAAGCTTAAAGGGTTAAGTGAAGTGAGACTAGGATGGAAATGACGAATCGCAGTGCAAAGGGCGGCGAGGACAGGCCTTATTTCTGACGGCCTCTTAATTCTGTTTCCTGGATTGCAAGAACTGCGCGTACTAGACCTCCCCCCTTCCCCATTTCACTCAGTTCATTCATTTGGGTAGTGGGTAGGTGGGGGAGATTCTCGCACGTCTCTCCCAGAGCGAGAATTCTCGTTAACCCCGGCCGAAGCAAGGCTGTCACCTTCCCTCGGTCTGTTCCTATTTCCACATCGAGTCTGCACCCAGGAATTGTGTGGCGGGTGGGTTGGGGAGGAGCAACCTTTTTCATCCTCCCTCTGCAGCTCACCACCGAGAAAGGCACCTTGGAGTTGGGGTAGCAGTGGCTTGTTTCTTGCTTTCCCTGAACCCGTAAGGAACCGAAGGTCACTCACTGCAGGAAAAGAGGGGCGGCTAGGGGCGGTGTCGGCCTCAGGGTGCCTGGGGTCAAGGTCCCAAGGGGAGCGCGCATATTTTTTCCTTTCTTGGTTTCTTCCAGGGGTAGTGTAACTTCAAGCCTCACTTGGGTTCTAGAAGGTAGAGTGAGTTATTTAGAGGTTATTTATGATCTTTTGGAATCTAGCAGGTAGTTGTGGGATTAAGGCAGGAGCACATCTCAGTGGACTGTGTGGAATTCAGCAGAGCCTGGTAGTAAGTGCATACCTGCTCTGAGTTGATCTGTAACTGGCTTCCTTTTTTGTAGCCTGGGGAGTCCTCCCCCCCCCCCCACTGCACCTTATCATGGAGTCAATACAGCATTGTCTAACCTGGCAGCATGCCGACGGTTGGCCTAGGCAGGTGACCATTGGAGGGCTTCGCTGAATTGTGTCTTCTGAACTGCTGATTTTCCTGGTTCACTTCTCCTGACTCTTTAACATCGTAATTTATTCATACCAGTCCTCCAACCCCTGCCCCCCAATATCCCCATAAAGAAGCCCGCTTTCAGCTCCAGCGTCTGAAGGGCTAATTTCATGAAGGAAGGTGCAATGGTCCAGTTCAAATATTGGTAACTTACCGAGTGGTTTATTACTGAAGGCAAGCTGATTTACTTTTCTCCATTAATATACATAAATGATGTTTAATAATAAAGAGGGTGAGCTGAAATTCATCTATGAGTAAAATAATTTCCTATTTCTTTATAGACTTTATCATGTTTGCTTACATTAACATTATTTTCCTTTAGGACTTAAAATGTAAATAATAATAGGTCTTTGCCCATAAAATGAGTTTGATACACTTCAGATAATTCATATCATTTTGGCAATAAGATCACTATTTTGTAAAGGTCTGAAAAATGTCAAGTGACAATCCTGATAGAGAAGTTAATTTTTGTCCTCAATTCAAACTTGTTTGAGTTTCTTGCCTCTGTCAAGAATAGAATTAGGAAGGCATTTTTCTTTGATGCCAGTGGACAATAGGCTGACCTCTCCAACCTACCTTAGGAGGAGGCAGCCCATGTACACAAATAAGAAAATCTTAATTTAATTCATTGCTTGCTTTAATCAATTTGGCCATGTTGATTTGGGGGGGGGTGGTCTTTGTCCCTCTGTCTTTGGGACTAACACTTATTCATACTAAAGTTTACCAGAAATAGCTTCCTGCAAGCATACACAAGAGAAACATGCTGATCACATGATAACTGGTGATTTGAGCAATAGTTTTTCGTTTTACTAAATATGAGACAAGAATTGTTGGATGGACCTACAGGTTGGAATCCAAACTTGTCACTAATTAAAAACAGATTTAATGCAGGTATGGCATGTGAGTAGCAATTTCTGCAAATGCTTGCAGCTGTTACTTATCAAATTTGAAGATTTTGAATATTTTAAAAACAGTTTAAAAGGTATTCTTGAAGATCTCTGATAGTTCTCTTGGAGGACCATGTTACACTTTAAGCTTATGCTCGCTTGGCTGGTAGGATTCCACCCCAGTAGATAGTGATCAGTTGCACCGGAAGCCCAAATCATCAATCTCTTCCACAATAATGTATCACCTGACCCAGGTTTCTATCTCCTTTCCTTTAACACATCAGTGTAAGGATCATTTCAGTTGTCATCTTAAGTCTTTGATTTCCAAGCCTCTGCCATTCTGCTTAGAAAGCAACTTTCTAAAAACACTTAGGAGAAGAACTGGAAATGAGGAACTAGAGAGTGTAGAGTTTACTTGTGAAGCTTAAGAGCAAATTCTAATTTATTTTAAACTTTTAACAAGAATGTTGCAAATAAAAAATTGCTATTTATTTCTATACCCTTATGTGCATTTATTTAGATTAAGATCTGTCATCAAGGGTTTGAACTACATCACATAATTTTAATATTTTATGTGAAGGAGTTTTTGTCAGGGTTGCAGATTCTGAACAAAGTCTAGGCTGCAGAACTCAGTAAGTTCAGTGCCAGCCAGCAAAACCCTGTCTCAAAGAACAAAGCAACAAAACCCCACGGACTGCAGTGCTTGGTTCTTGCATAAGCATCTTTGCAGTTGGCACATTCTGTTGAATAATTGGATAGTTTTAATTTTCATTTCCATATCTCCCAACCCTATCCTTTCCTTTGCATGCTGTGTGTTGCTGAGTTGAATAGTAGGATTCTTGCTAAGGTTTCGGTTCAGAGAGAAAGCAGTGTTTTCCTGGCATTTGATGTATGTTTGTGTAGACTAGAAGAACATACATTCCACCTGAAAGGAGACGTCAGTCTACCATGGGAATAGCTTCTAAACTGAAGCTATTTTCAGATTTTTTCTGAAAGGTTAGTTTACTTGGCTTTAAGGAGTTTGGCCAGTTTTAATGGAAATGCTTGTGCCCTGGTTGGGAACCACTTTAAGGTATGCAACACTGTAGTTTTCATTTTAATGTGCAGTGAAATTTGTAGTCTTAGGAGCTTGGGTAATGTGCTGTTGGAACAGTTGTTTGTGATCATAGCCGGGATTTCTATCTTTAGGAGCATGTGATGATGAGTGAGGACTAGAGAATGAAGAGAAGGGCAGGCTCCGGAACGGCTGCTGGGCTTGCGGACTTTGCTGTTCTTGGCCCTTTCTCTCATATTAACACTGGAGGAGTGAGGCTGAAGGGACTGCAGTACTCAGAGACCATAGGCACAGTGGGATTTGTATTTAGGAGTTCTGAAACAGTAAAATGGGATACTTCTCTCCCACCCCTCCCCCCTTCCCCCTCTCTTCCCCCCCACCCCCCCGCCCTTCTTTTTTTTTTTTTGAGATAGGGTCTTAACTATGTAGCCCTGTCTGATCTGGAACTCACTATGTTATACCAGGCTGGCCTTGAAGATCAGGCTCCAGAGTGCTGGGATTATGGGCATATGCCACCACACAGTCTTTTGCTAGTGTTGCCTTGGATAGAATCAGACTCAAAATCTTCTTGCTTCTCAGCCTCCTCAGTGCTGAGATTCTAGGCCTGCCACCATGCCCTGCTGTAATGATTGCCTTTAAGAGATGCTACACAGTGACAGATGTCCCTTGGTGCTCTTGCAGACCACCTGAGTTTGGTTCCTAGCACACATGACAACTTATAATCATCTGCAACTACAGTCCCAGGGGTTTTTCTTACTCCTAAAGACATCAGGGACACATGTGTGGCACACACATAATATATGCAGTCAAAATTTAAAAAAAAGAGAGAGAGAGAGTCAGGGCCGATTGTGGTGTCACAAGCCTTTAATCCCAGCACTCGGGAGGTAGAGGCAGGTGGATCGCTGTGAGTTAGAGGCCAGCCTGGTCTACAAAGCGAGTCCAGGACAGCCAAGGCTACACAGAGAAACCTTGTCTCGAAAAACAAAAAACAAACAAACAACAACAACCAAAAAAAAAAAAAAAAAAAAAGGGAGAGCAAGAAGCTACACAGATTTCCTACTGTTTTTGTTTCCTGCTGGACTTTGACCTAGGGAAGAGATAAGTGATGTGATACAATGAACAAAAAGGGGTCTCTGGTGCTAGTGATGAGTGCTGGCTAAGAGAAATGTGAGGCACATGTGCTGGTTTAAAAGTGTGATGGGGAGCTGGAGAGATGGCTCAGTGGTTAAGAGCGCTGCCTGCTCTTCCAAAGGTCTTGAGTTCAATTCCCAGCAACCACATGGTGGCTCACAACCATCTGTAATGTGATCTGGCCTACAGATGTACATGCAGGAAGAATACTCAATGCATAACAATAATAAATAAATATTTAAAATAAATAAATGTGTGACGGTCATGTTAAAAGTAAAGATAGAGGTGGAATTCATGTTTTATTTAAGTAATTACACCCAAAATACTATTTTAATATGTAATCAGTATAAAATTTGCTAATAAGATATTTAACAATTTTTGGACATTTTAGTTTACTTTGAAATTTTTTTCAAAATGGGCCTTTTGCACCCAGACTTCTCTGTTTAGATCTTTTCTTCCTTGGAAGTACTTGGTATATATTTGGAGATCATATGTTTTATTGGAAGAAAACCAAATTTGCACAGCTAGATTATTTACTTAAGTTTTTCTGTTTTGTTTTATCTTGGTTTATTTTTTATTTTTATTCTTTGATACAGGGTCTTATTGTGTAGCCCTAAGTGGCCTAGAACTCACATGTAGACCAGGCTGGCATCAAACTCAAAGAGATCCACCTGCCTCTGCTTCCTTAGTGGTGGGATCCAAGGCATGCACCACCATGCCTGGCTTACTTGAGGTTTCTAATAGTTGGCTCAATTACCAACTATTAGTTATTTTATTTGAACTAATGTAACATGAGTCACAGGAACGGTGTTCACAGAGTTCAGTGTGAGGTATTGATTTTGGCCATGTATGTGAATATTGAGATTCCTTCCTCCCTTCCTCCCTCCCTCCCTTCCTTCCTTCCTTCCTTCCTTCCTTCCTTCCTTCCTTCCTTCCTTCCT
>OU015746.1:33402977-33446297 GCA_907169655.1 Acomys percivali
TCTTTCTTTCTTTCTTTCTTTCTTTCTTTCTTTCTTTCTTTCTTTCTTTCTTTCTTTCTTTCTTTCTTTCCAGGCTGTCCTGGCTTTGTAGACAATACTGGCCTGGAATTCACAGTGATCTACCTGCCTCTGCCTCCCACATGCTGGAATTACAGGCGTGTGCCACAGCGCCAGGCTCTGAGTTTTTATTAAGTCTATGGAATCTCTGAAAGTTAATACTTTCAAGGAGGCTAAAAGCTTTTGCTTGTGAATGCAATTGTGTGTATATATGCTCACTTGCTGGCAATAAAACCCAGAGGGTCTTACCCAGTTAAGTATAGCTAACACCCTAGTCTTTATGATTTTTTAAAATTAGCCATTTTAATGTGAACATACTGTGCCATGTTTGTGGCACACTTTTGAAAACCTGGGACTCAACCTGTTGTCTCAGCTCTTGGGAAGCTGAGGCAGGGGGACTTGAGTATGAGGTCAGGCATGACTTTATAGGAAGACCTTATTTCCAAATAAATAATTGAATGATTTAGTGTTTAAATGTGACATCACTTAGGTGTAGTTATTTTCAAAACATTTTCATTGCCTGAGCTGGAATTCAAACCTGTTGAGCAATCTGTCTTCCTCTCATTTCTCCTATTCCTTGGCAACTGGTAACCTGTTTTCTGTCTCTAAGGACTTAATTTTGTGGCTATTTTACATAAATGGAATCATACATTGTTCTGCTGTGTAGGATTTTGCTGTGTCGCTCAGCCTTGTGCTAACTTGGCTGTGTTAGCCTCTTGAGTCCTAGGATTACAGGCATGTACCACCATGCCTGGCTAAGAACAGGTTACATATTTAGGAATTAAAGAGACTAAAATAAAAATTATTTTTAGATAGTGGAAACAAACTTTGCTTATATGAAGCACAAAATTAGTATGATAAACTAAAATTTAATATAAGCAGCAAAGCTATCCTTTCTCTTTGACCAAACAAAAGTTATTTCTTTTTCTTTTTGAGTCAGGGTCCCACTATATAACCTTAACTGGCCTGAAAATGCTGTATAGACTAGGCTGGCCATAAACTCAGAAGATCCACTTGCCTGTGCCTTCTAAGCACTAATGTGCCACCACACCCAGTGTCCTTTATTTTTGTTTTTGTTTTTTCGAGACAGGAACTCTCTGTGTAGCCTTGGCCAGCCTAGATTTGCTTTCTAAATCAGGCTGGCCTTGAACTCACAGCGATCCGCCTACCTCTGCCTCCCAAGTGCGCCACCACGCCCGGCTGTGTCCTTAATTTTTAAAACAGGTTTCAAAGATTGTGCATTACTGAAATGAATTTTTTCCTTTTAGAAAAGATGATCTACAGTTTGAATACAAGTACCTAAAAGCCTAAAGTCAGCATTTTTCCCACCTCAGTTTCTTCATTAATAGTTTATGCTAGGGCTGGAGAGATGGCTCAGTGGTTAAGAACACTGCCTCTTCTTCCAAAGGATCCGAGTTCAATTCCTAGCACCCACATGGCAGCTCACAACTGTCTGTAACTCCAAGATCTGACACTTTCACACCAATGCACATAGATTATAACTAAATAAAATATTTTTAAAAAATAGTTTATGCTAAAGTTAGAATTGAATACAAAGTTAAAGTTTGATACAAAAATTGTACTTAAAATATCGGATTGAAGATGGACATGGGGACGTAAGCTTGTAATCCCAGCACTTGGGAGACTGGGGCAAAAGAGTCTTAAGTTTTAGGCTAGCCTGGACTATATTGAGATCATTTCTGAAAAAAAGACAAAACCAAGTTGAAAAAAACAAAAAACCAAGTTGCCAAATCACAGATGCTCAGTTGGTGCTAACTGAAGACAAATAAACTATTTAATAATTGCAGTCTTGTTTGAACTTCCTGAAATGCTAATGCTAAGTGATTTTGACATAGCTGCTAACTCTTTATGCTGAATGCAGTTTCATCATTCATGTGATCTTGAAACTCGTGGCGTTTAAGTTCACAAGAAAATATTTCAGTAACTAATCTGTAAAATAAAACAATTCTGGTTTAGTAATTTATAGCACCATGTAAACTGGTCAGATGCTCATGCCATCAATTAGTAATCCAAGCAGAAAAGGAGCAGTAGAGCAGGATGTCTAATTTCTTAACAGGTCTGTTAGCATGTGGTAGAAAATTGACACGAGTGCCTGCAGCACCGGGACTGCTGGGTTCAACCTAATGTGACCTGAGTCTCCAGCTAAGAAGTCTATGTGTCGTGGGATCATGGCATAGAAACCGAGCTTTAGATAGTCAGCTGTGTTCACACCAGCCGTGCAGGTGATGTTGTTGTTTTGTGTGATCCTGGGGACTGAACCCAGGGCCCTGTGCTTGCTTTTGCACACTGCCACTGAACTATAGTCCTGTCTCTGCTTTTGAGGGTCTTTACATTGGCAATAAGTTTTATATTCTTGAGGCCTTGAAGTAAGCCCCCTCTCCTCCTTGGTGTGTTCTTTACCTGCACAGTGGCATTTATACGAGAAAGGGCATAATCTTGGAATACCATTTCCATCTTCAAGATTTTGGGTAAAAAAAACTTGCTATATTCCCTGGAACTTGGTCAAAATTGATCAAATGTTTCATCTGATTATTGGATTTTTAAATGAACGAATAAATTTCAGAGGTTTGGGTTTTCTTTATTGTTGTTTTTTATTTTAAAGATTTTTTTTTTTTTAAATGTATACAGTGTTGTGTCTGCATGTGCACCTGCAGGCCAGAAGAGGGCACCAGATCACATTACAGATGGCTGTGAGCCACCATGTGGTTGCTGGGACTTGAACTCAGGACTTCTGGAAGAGCAGCCAGTGCTCTTAACCTCTGAGCCATCTCTCCAGCCCTTGTTTTGTTATTTAATCCCAAGCAGTAGTAGGTTCTAAGTGGGAAACATTCTGGAGATCTTTAAGAGACTCTAGTAGTCGCAATCCTTGTCTCTGGCTGAGTGCTCTCTGCTTGTATTGTATTCAATTTGTATTTATTTCAAGGCCAGAAGCCCTCCTAATAGTGATTCCTTCAAAGGCTCACCTGGAGTAGAAACAAAACCGTATGCTTATTTTATTTTATTTTATTTTATTATTATTTTTTTTTGAGACAAGGCCTCTCTGTGTAATCTTGCCTGTCATGGATCTTGCTCTGTAGACCAGGTTGAGTTTGGACTTGAACTCACAAAGATCCGCTGCTACTGCCTCCTGAGTGCTAGGACTAAAGGCGTGTACCGCTCACTACCATCCTGCAAAATCTGTGGGGGTTTGTTTTGCTTTGCTTTGTTTTGAGACAGGATTTCTCTGTGTAGCCTTGGCTGTCCTGGACTCGCTTTGTAGACCAGGCTGGCCTCGAACTCACAGTGATCCACCTGCCTCTGCCTCCTGAGTGCTGGGATTAAAGGCATATGCCACCACAACCCAGCAAAACCTGCTGGTTTTAAGTGTGGGATCAGCAGAGGTTAAAAGTGTTCTTATTTGTTCCTTGAAATTTGTGGAGCCAACAGAAACAATGGCTGGTATCCTGTTGATGGAATAAACCAAGGATTGCTGCAATCTCAGCATTATTCTTCATTTCCTGCAAACTACAGCAACTGCAGTTTTTGACATTGTGCTCTCTAGTTTCCAGGAAGGTCTCAGTGACGTGACAGCTCAGCATTTTCCCAGTGTGTTTAGTACTGGTGGAAGATAGAGGATGTTTGGGGTTTGCAGAGGAAATTAGACTGAATGAAACATGTAGGCTAGGTAGGAAGTTAAATAAGTCTTGAAGTACATACTTTAAAGTACCCACACTGGTGAAGTAATAGTGGTATAATGACTGTAAAATAGCTGCAGGTATCTAAAACTGTTGACCTATTAAATTGGCGGTTTCTACTTAGTAAGTCCTTCCATGCTACAAGAATTAACAGGAGTGTACATAGAACATTGAGAAGACAACTTTTGTCTGAAACACATATATGCTCGTGCATACTTGCTGATACTGTCAGTTTTCAGATGAAACAAGAAGGATCTGAAAAGTGTGGTGCCAAGCAGTAATTGTGAAACGTAAGTCCTAAGTAACGCCGTCAGAAATGCAAGCTTTAATGTACTTGAGTTTTCAGCTGACATAGCTGCTAAAGAGCTCTGTTCCAAGTTTCCGAGGCATTTAGTGGGACACATCCTCCTTAAGTGTACTTACAGAGAAGATGGTTGTGATTCATTTCTTCCTGTCTGATCAGATATAAGAACTGTTGGGTGGCTGAACCTGTTACTCAGTAGACAAATACAGTTGCAAGTGATGGCAGAGACTGAAGCATCCTGTTAGTGGGGATTGTCTGACGTGACAGTAGTTTGGTTTTATTTGGTTGTATACCTTCTGCTGGCAGTTTGTTCTCATGTGTGTTGCCAGATTGTGTGTCCTTCAACAGTGTTTCACACTTCAGTCACTGCATATTCTGATGCTGACTTACCTCTGAGATTCCTGGGGGCTTCTCAAGGGTTAACTGTTCCTTTCAGGAAAACAAGAACAAAGCAGTTGTCCCAGCAAATTTACTTAGGAAATGGTAGAAAAGTATTCACACCAGTCTGTTTCAGAACAGTCTAACAAGCTGTAGTCCTAGAGCTTACTAACTGGAAGGACAGAGCTCCCTAAAATAGTGTCCGTGTGTGATCCTAATGCTTGGTGTATGTTAAGTCAGTAACTGGGTTTCTGTTTTTGTTTTTGTTTTGTTGTTTGTTTGTTTTTCCCTTCTTTTTTCTGTTTTTGTTTTAAAGAAGGGCCTCACTATATAAACTCTGGCTGGTCTCAAAATCACAGAGACCTGCCTGCCTCTGCCTTGCAAGTTCAGGTATTAAGGGGTTGCATCACCATGCCACACCCCAGCCCCATTTTCAATAAAACAAAAAAGCTAGGGGTTGGAGATAGGGCTCAGCAGTTATGAATGTGCACTGCTCTTTCAGAAGGTTTGAATTTGATTTCCAGTACCCATGTTGGGTGCCGCATTACTTGCTGTTCTCCAACTCCGTGGGGACTGGCTGGATTCAGCTCACCTTTCTGCATGGGCAAGCGCTCCACCAACTGAGCTACGTGTCCAGCCCACCATCTAGATAGATTTTTATAGCATTTTGCTCTATTTACTTTTTTAAATTTTGCTTAAACATTTTACAGGGATTCAAGTTTCTATGGTATTTCACCTCTATATATATATATAGCCACTAATACTTAACAACTGAGTTTCTGCAAAACAGTCCAAATGTGTGTCATGAGCTGGTGTTTGGTTTGCTTAAATCATGATCTCAGCCAGATCTCTGTCTTTCAGTTTGTCTAAAGTTTTCTTTTAAAAACATTTTTGCATGGATTTCGATTTAGAACAAAGGTGAAAGAATAGAAGAGAGAGTTTCCAGGCCAGGTTTTATCTCTACTCATTAAATGTAGGATGCATGGGGAGGGAGGGCATTCTCACCTGGACACTTAAGCTGCTGTAAGCTTGTGATCCTCTTGCCTTAGCCTCCTTGAGGCCACAGTAACAACCTGACCCCCTCACCAGCCTGTTACCACTGTACTTCATTTGACGGCTTTTTGTTCCAGTATCTTCTTCTCTACTTAAAGATGATTGGCAGATGTGATATTTCTCAGTATAGGTTATAGTGTGTGTTTACTTGAGAATAACTAGACTATCTTTCGAAACAAACCTACAGTTATGTCTTTCAAAACCAAGCTATAGACTTAGGAAGCAGAGGCAGGTGGATCTCTGTGAGTTCGAGGCCAGTCTGGTCTACAAAGCGAGTCCAGGACAGTCAAGGCTACACAGAGAAACCCTGTCTCAAAAAAAAAAAAAAACAAAAAACCCCACAAAACCAAAACCAGAAAACCAAAAAACCAAGCTGTAGTTAGAAAGTTGTGACTTAATGGAGCGTGGTTATGCTCAGATTTAATCAGTTACCCAGTGGTGTTGATTGTGTCAAAAGATAACTCAAACAGCAGGTTGACTTGCAATGAGAAGACCTACTTGCCTCTAGATTTTTAAAACCTAGAATGTGCTTTATTCAAAGGCATTTTTGGATAGGTGGAGTTGTGTATAGTTTTGTGACATGCCCCTCCATTTGGAGTCTTATTTGTGCAAGGTGTCTGTAAAGTGATAGGAGGCGTATGCAGCCAGACTCATTGCTTGTGATATAACTTGATGAAAGTTGTAGCTGAGTTTTCTGCATCACAAATTTCCTTTTCCTCTGTGTTTTAGGGTGAAAGAAGCTTTGGAAACTAACCTCGTGTTAGTTTTAACATTTCACATTAAATCCTTACAACTCTGAGAGTAGGTGCTGTCTTTTCAAATGTTTAAGATGAAACAATACAGAGATATTAACTTGTCCGTGGTAATTTTAGTGGAAACACTAGGGCCCCATCCAGACATTTGGACTCTTTATGAGGAATCTAGTAATTAGTTGTGATGCCACTTGTGCTTTATTATCAAGTTACGAAATTTACTCTAATTGTCTACTTGAATGACATTAGCTTTACTGGCTTCCTTTCCAGCGTCAACATTGGACACATTTATCGGTTGTGATGGCCTTTAGCAGTGCTGCTCTGTACACTATTAAACCGTTAGCTAAGGTGACTTAGCAGAAATATGTGGCATGGCTTCTAAGGCTCTGTAGAGAGCAGAATTAGAAGTTTTAAATATTGTTCTCAAAAATGAAAGAAAGCAAGCCTTGGGAGCTCATGCTTGAAATCTGCCCCCAGGAAGCAGAAGGATCACTGTCCCTCACTATCCCTCTAGGGTTATCTGGAGTACACAGTGTGTTGTAGGGCACCTGGGCTACATAGCAAGGTTGCCTTTTTAAAAAAAGAGAGAGAAGGAGGAAGGGAGGGAGATGGGGGTAGATGTCAGTGTCTCCAGTAAGATTCTGAGAACCCACTAACTGTTATCAGTGTAGTGAGACAAAATTCACACCCGGAGCTTACAGACAGCTGAATGAAGCAGATAGTGAGGTGCAATGACAGCCAGTTGACTTGTGCTGCGCCACAACTCTGCGCTGTGTAGTTGCTGATGGTGTCACTGAAGGCCTGATGGTGGTGGCCGTTGTGTTTAGCGTTTCACATCAAACCCTCACAACTCTGAGAACAGGCGCTGTCATTCCAAAAGTTTGAGAGAAAGGAACAATACATAGATACTAAATTATCCATGGTTATTTTAGTGGAAAAACCAGGCTACAGGCAGACATGGGACTCTTCATGAGGAGCTCAGAAAAGCAATTCATTTTAGATGCTGGTTGAATTTTATAATCAAAATGTAAAATTTACTGTAATTGTCTTGAATGAAGGAAGTGCCTGCTCTCCAGAGTATGGAAAACTTGAAATACCATATTTCGTCACTACAGAATCTTAGATTGGAGTGTCTCCAACTCCAGTTTGATCCAAATTTCTTTTTTCTTTTCTTTTGATTTTTCAGGACAGTTTCTCTGTACAGCCTGGCTGACTTGGAACTCACTCACTCTGTAGACCAGGCTGGCCTCAACTCAGAGATCCTCTTGCCTCTGCCTCCCGAGTGCTGGGATCAAATAAAGGTGTGAGCCACTGTGCTTGTCTCATGCATAAGGAAAAGGTTTGCATACTGTTCATAACTGGGTAATTCCAGGGTACTCAGACCTTTGGAGTTGGTTGATTACTGATAAGTCTGTTTCATCAGCTAAGTTCAAGCTTTAGTCCTAAAGTAATGCCACTTGGCAAGCAAATCTAGCCTGGCAATCAAATTACAGGTTACAAAGATCATGTATTTCCTAGAAAGAAGCATTCGATAATTAGTATATTTTTGTTCATTGTCCTATTAATTTTTTTTTAAAGAAAGAGAATTGAATTATATGCTTAGCTGTACTATGGCAAAGTATTCCTAATTTGCTTGATGGGGTGAGTGGCATCTCAGGAATGTAGTGAGCCCCCCCTTTATTTACCATTTGAATGCTGTGCTATATGCATGTGAATCCATTTTCTTTATAAAGTCTCCTCAGAACAGTTAAATAAGAGCTCTTTGAAGTTTAAAAAACAAAAACAAAAAGACCTTCACTATGACATTTCCAAGCTTTCCTATATTTTCTCTCTGTTGCTGTGATGAAATGCCCCGACTGAGAGAAACTTAGAGGAGGAAAGGGCTCCTGAGAGCTTACAGTTCCAGTTCACAGTCTATCACCAGGGGAAACTGAGGCAGGAACTTAAGGAGCAACTCACATCACATCCGCAGTCATCAACAGAGACTAATAAAACCTGGCCATAGTTAGGGTATTGCTGTGTCGTCTGAAAAATTGATGGCAAGTTTGTGGACTTGTACCTTCTGAATTCATCAGTTTCTCTTGCTTAGGTCAGATACCACCACACCTTTATAGTTGACTCTTGGCTGTTTTGAAAATAAAAACATGACAAGCATTGCTACATCTTGAAAGATTTGATCTGTACAAATACTATCAAACATAGTGTCAAACATAGTATGGGAGCCTTTTCTGTGTTTTTATTCCTTGGGTACCTCTCAGCCAGAACTAGAGTGAATGGTGGCCGAACCTGTTCCCTAGTGTCTGGCACTTTTCTGTTTGCCTGTATTACAGGAAAATAGGAGCACACTTGGTGAGTAATTTTGGCATTTACCTCAAGTAATACCAGCAAGGGAAAAGAACTTGCCAACTTTTTTTGTGGAGGTGAAGGCAGGTTTACCTTTCTGCTAACCAAAAGGTGCCTTGAGGTCCCTGACATTTGCAAACATTCAGGAAAGACTTTCTAAGAAAGAGCAGTTTCCTGTTTAGTTGTACAAATGGTCGTCATTTAAGTGTGTTTTAAACATAGTTAATCATTTTAGTTTGAATTTAGTTCGCTCGCTTACACACATCCATGCACTCTTTCTTGCTGTCTCTCTCATGCTTGTTCTCTCTTTGTCTGTCTGTGTCTTTTTTCTTCCTGAAATAAGAGTCTTGTGATAAAAGCCCAGGTTGACCTTATACTTAGTTAGGATCCTTCTGCCTCAGCTCCTGAGTAAGTAGGATTACAGCTAGAAGCTACCAAATCCAGCCACTTGAGTATTTTCAAGTCCTTTCCCATTATCCTTAAAATATTTAGTTCTGTGACTCGTTCTTCAGTTTATACTGGATCTTCAGTTTATACTGGACTCCCCGTTCCCAGTGCTTCCCTTCCCTGTGCTTCATGAGACCCAGCTTACGTGCTGACTGAGCTCTGCGTACCCTGTGGGATGTCGTCCTCAACCTGGCTATACAGTTCCTTTCTTTCTTTCCCTTTTCCTTTTTCTTTTTTTCCTCAGATGGTGTTTTTCTGTGTAGCCCTGTCTGTCCTGGAATTCACTCTAAACCAGACTGGCCTCAAACTCAGAGACCCACCTGCCTCAGGTTCCTGAGTGCTGGGATTAAGGGGTGCACAACCACCACTCAGACCCACCTGCCTCAGGTTCCTGAGTGCTGGGATTAAAGGTGGGTAGCACCACCTCTTGACATCTTTTTTTCGAAACAGGGTCTCTCTGTGTAGCCTTGGCTGTCCTGGACTCACTTTTTAGACTAGACTGGCCTCGAACTCACAGCTATCCTCCTGCCTCTGCCTCCCGAGGGCTGGGATTAAAGACCTGTGCTACCACGCCCGGCCTGCCATGTGCACTTTTGATACCCACAGAAGCCAGACATGAAGTTATGAGCTGCCATGTGGATGCTGGGCATCAAACCCAGGTTCTCTGGAAGAGCAGCCAATTGTCTTAATGCGGAAGCATCATCCAGCCCCTTGTTGTGCTTATTTGGGACGGGTTCCTGTACTCCTGGCAATCCTTCTGCTTCGCCATCTTGTGTGCATGAGTTGCAGGTGTCAGTCACTATGTCCTGCTCCTTATATTACCTTGTTTTTAATTTTACTTTAAAAAAAAAGATTCATTTATTATTGTATACAGCAAAAGAGGGCACCAGATCTCATTATAGATGGTTCTGAGCCACCATGTGGTTGCTGGGAATTGAACTCATGACCTCTGGAAGAGCAGTCAGTGCTCTTAATCTCTAAGCCATCTCTCCAGCCCTTAATTTTACTTTTTGACTTAACATTTTTATATAAGCCTACATTTTTCAGATACTAAAGAAATTAAACAGTGATAACTGAAATTCAAAAGTGTAGTAGGTGAAGGCGTGGTAGAGAGTTAGTCATAGAGTTCTCACAGAGTAATTCAGAAGCTGGTGTGCTGTGTTTCTGTGTATAGCTATATGAACTCTGAGCCATTGGAATACTTTTTGCAGCTACTGAGAAGGAAACGCCGCATCAATCCTTTGAGAGTCTAATAGTCCTCTAGTCTGAAAAGTAAATGTGTATTCTTCCTTGGAAACACGCTGGATTATTTAGTTTATCCAAGGAAAAACTTTCTCTCTGAATCCCACTCATATTCCATTTGTACATTTGAGGACAGCTTCCATTTGTCTTTTTCCAGTTCTGAAATTAAAGGTAGATATAAAAGTCACCAGTTCGTATGCTTACTGTAACAACATTCATTATAAGTTACCTATTTTATAGCTTGTGTATTTGCGGGGCATTGCAGCATATCTTGCGCTTGTAAAGCTGCTTAGTGCTGGTTAATGTAAAGCTTGAATGCCATGTGCATATTAATGGTTAGATAGTTGCTTGCTTCTTTGCCCTGGGGTGCTGTGTGAGTTATAACTACATTTTATTACTGGTTATACCTTAAAGGGAAGTGAAAATAAAAGAGCCTCTTGGTCTCATTCTTGACCTTATTCAGATCCTGGCTTGTTTATTGGTAACAAAAGAGTTTGACAGATGAATTCTGTAAGATACAGCTGACATTGCTCAGCCAGTGCAGTGAAGGGAAACTGCATAGCTGGGGACAAGGGCTTTTTCTCAATTTATTACTATGTAGCGAGAGGGCGAGAGGGATAGAGAATGCTCTGGCCAAAGCTAATAGAACCAGGCCTTCAGACAATCTCTTTTAGAAGGATTTAATTATCCAGAGAATTAGTGACCTATCCTAGTAGAGATCTTTCTAGTAACAGGTGACTTCTGTATTCTTCACACAATTGGTTTTCAAAGATTTACCATCTATTGAGCCACTGTTTGGTGAGCAAATACTGTAGTACCTGCTATTTATTTTTATTTTTTATTTTATTTTTTTTTTTTCAAGACAAGGTTTCTCTGTGTTGCCCTAGCTGTCTTGGACTCACTTTATGTAGACGAGGCTAGCCTAGAACTTACAGCGATCTGCCAGCCTCTGCCTCCCGAGTGCTGGGATTAAATGCGTGCACCACCGCGCCTGGCTGTACCTGCGATTTATACAGAGCATATTTTCTCTTTTCTTTCTTTCTTTTTTTGTTTGTTTGTTTTTAGAGTTTCTCTCTGTAACCCTGCCTGCCTGCTTGTCCCAAAATTCTCTCTGTAGGTTAGGCTAGCCTCAGACCTAAGATTTCTTCCTGCTTCTGTTTGGATTAAAGGCATGTGCTACCAAACCCAGCTATTACAGTTCTTTGTTTGCTTGTTTGGTTGGTTTTGGTTTTTTGAGACAGGGTTTCCTCTGTGTAGCCTTGGCTGACCTGGACTTTTGTAGACCAGGCTGGCCTGGAACTCAGCAATCTTCCTGCCTCTGCCTCCTGAGCTCTAGGATTAAAGGTGTGTGCCACCATGCCCAGCTTAAGTAGTTTCTTTCTCAAGTAGTTACAGTTCTTAAGTAGCTCTTTCTACTTATGTTATAACTTCAGGATTCTTATGAGGTAAATTTAGCTTGTCAAGCAAGCAATTCTTTCTTGCCTCTCTGTATAATCTTTAGTCTCTGATCAAGCCTTGCCTAGGCTCAGCGAGATTTTTAAAGTATTTGTAGCTCCCTGTAGTTATTTGTAGAGCCCTGTCTTTAGCATACGCTTCTCCTGGAGAGCCGTCTCTAAACTGGCTCCTTTGAAGAGCCTGTCTAGTTGTGGAGGCTGCTGACAAAGACCCTCCTGGAGAGCTTGTTTTGACTCTGCACAGGAGCAGAACTTTGTTCAGGCTAGTCTCTTTCTTCAGATAAACAATTCTGAACTTTTAAATCTTTTACTCCTTTAAAAATAATACTTTACCTTAAACTACAGATCCCTGAAGCTTAATGCAGTGGATAATTATGGTACACGTTAGTGGGAGGCAGAGGGGGAAGTTTAGTAGTTCAAAGTTCTTAACATTCATCAGGAAGCACAAGGACCTGAAATCCCTTGACCTACAAATGCCAGCTCTCAGAGTTGCTGTTTCCTTAACTCCATCTCTGCAGTTGCCATGTGAAGTTGTACTACTATTGACTGCCACGTTTGAGAAAGATGTATTGCTTTCTCATTGTTGTCACTGTTGGGCTTACATTGATGGTTAAGTTAGGATTCTTAGTGATGTTTAATAGGCGAATGTCAAATTTAATTACAGATTTGGCAATGCGGTCTGTTTTGTTTTGTTTTCCAGCTCCAGAACCAGGGTATCAACCCAGCGAACATTGGCTTCAGTACCCTGACTATGGAGTCAGACAAATTCATCTGCATTAGAGAAAAAGTAGGAGAGCAGGCCCAGGTGGTGATCATTGACATGAATGATCCAAATAATCCAATTCGAAGACCAATCTCAGCAGACAGTGCCATCATGAACCCTGCCAGCAAAGTGATCGCACTGAAAGGTATAAAGACTGTGGGTGGTTTTCTTGACATTATGCAAATAAAGTTATTGATTTGTACCTTCTCTTTTAGCATGTTGAGTAGATTTACTTAGATCTGTAAAGTTGAGATTATTCCTCAACTTGAGTTGGCATTCACGACTTTTACATGAACTGTTTCTGTGAAATGTCTTAGAATAGATGTATTTGGAATAATTTTAAATTTTAGGATAAGTACATTTAAGTTTATGACTGCTATAATAAAAGGCTAAAAGCATTTCTGTACAGGGGGATGAAAAGTAATATCCTGTGTAAGTCATAACGGTATTAGGACCTAAACATTTCAAAGTTCGTTGTGGTGCTCAGCTGCTTTCTATACTTTTTTTTTTCGTTTTTTTTCTTCTTTTATTCTTTAGATTGTTTTTTTCCCTCGAGACAGGGTTTCTCTGTGTAGCCTTGGCTGTCCTGGACTCACTTTTGTAGGCCACGCAGGCCTCGAACTCACAGCGATCCACCTGCCTCTGCCTCCCGAATGCTTGAGTTCACACTGGTTAGAATGGGGACAGGAAGGGGTGAAGGTGATGAATACCAAGCACGCTGGTTTGTCTGTTGGTTCATTTATTGTGGTTGAGTCCTGCTCTGTTGCCCAGGCTGGCTTTGAACCTGGAACTCTCTTGCCTAAGTTTCTTGAGTAACTGAGATAATAGGTAGAGGCAACAAGGCCCAGTCAGACTAACTTGTTTCCCACAGGGAATCGATCTGAATAGAGTTAAACAATCTCATAGTATCTTGAACCTATTTTCTTTCCCCTTGAACTTTAGAGTGAAGGTGTGCTAGAAGTTTCTAAGAAGACTAGGTGCCAAACTGCTGGACCCTGAAATGGCATTTAAAACTCTGCCTCCTTTTCCCTTTTTGCTTTAAGTAAGGACTGGACCCGATGTTTCACACTCTAGACAGGCGTGCAGATGATTAACAGTGAGCTAGCTATCCCCAGTCCTTGTTTTTCTTGATAATAAAAATAATTCAATTTCTCAGTAACTTATAAAAGTGTGGATGAGTGTTTAGAGGTGCTGAACTCTGCCCCACCCACCCCCACCTCCACCCACCCCCACCCCCAGCTGTCCTAGACTTGGTTTGTAGACCAGGCTGGCCTTGAACTTACAGGCCTGTCTCTGCCTCTCGGGTGCTGAGATTAAAAGTGTGTACTACTGCACCTAGCTGGTGTTAAACTTTTTAACTAATCTTTTCTTCACATCTGTTTTGTAGCCCTGGCTGTCCTGGAACTTGCTATGCAAGCCAGGCTGGCTTCAAAATCAAAGAGATTCACCTGCCTCTGTTTCCCTAGTACTGGGATCAGAGGCATGTGCCACCATGCCCAGCCCACTTAATTTTTAATAATACATCTTGAATAACTCTTATTAGAAATGCTCAGGTCTAAGCTGGGCAGTGATAGCACAGGCCTTTAATCTCAGTACTTGAGAGGCAGAGGCAGGCAGATCTCTGTGAGTTCGAGGCCAGCCTGGTCTGCAGAATGAGTTATAGAACAACCGGGGTTAAAACAGAAACCCTGTCTTGAAAAATCAAAGAAAAAAAGAAAAAAGAGCAAGAAAAGAAATGCTTAGGTCTAGAAGTATTGAGAACCTTTTGGCTATGGGGAGTTTTTTAGTATTCTCTTAAGAACATCTTAAGAGTGTGTGGGGCATACATGTGAAGGTCAGAAGATAACTTGGGAAATGTGTTTCCTGCTTCCCCCAGTTGGATCCCAGGGCAGGCTTGGCAGCAACTGCCTTTCCCTGCTGAGCATTTCACATTCTAGAGCATCACTAATCTGGTTTCATGTTACAGGTTTTGGGATATTTTGGAGTATCTTACTGACTAGGAAATAAATGTGGGCAGGATGGGAGCGCGCGCGTGTGCACGTGCGCGTGTGTGTGTGCGTGGTGTGTGTGTGTGTGTGTGTAGGAATAGCATAGTCAATCATCAGAATTTGTGTTGGGCAAAAGTTGATCTCATCTTCAGGAAAGATGTTCCACCTTTTACCTGGAACCAGATATTTTGTGACAGTATTCGTTTTTCTCTTATTAAAAGTACATTACGTTTTAAAGTATTAAAATGCCCTTCAGCTTCCTTAAATAATTTGAATTCAAGTGCTTACTGTCCATTGCACTTCTCTTTTTAAAGGCCATCAGTTAAGTTTTGCCAAATTCTTTTCTACTTTTAATGTTACTGTTATCTTATCACATTTCTTAATGCTCTCTTATGTGTGCAGATGGTGAGTTACCTTCAATTAGATTGTGCTGGTCATTGTCCTGTTCTATAAAAAGAATAAGTGAAAGCACAGCAATGTAAATAGTGTTATACTTAGTGTCCGTGTGTTGTCTGCATCATAGCTCTTATGTCCTGCTCCCGCCCTCAGACCTGGAAACTTACACATGGTCCAGTCCCTTTCATGTAAAACAGAAGAAAAGTCTAGTTATCTAGAGGTTGGCAGAGGCAGCAAAGAAAAGCAAATTCTTGCAAAATTCTGCTTCCCCCTGAAGCCAGCTTAAACTTCATGCCTTCTTTTTATAAACAGGACTATAACTTCCGCAATTTCTTGAGTCTGGTTGTGGGTTATAAGCTGTGTGGGATGGGAGTCACGTGCTTTGTCTTAGAGAAGAAGGCTTTGTTAATGTTGTAAGACGGGCTTGTGGTACAAAGCTCTTGGCCTTTGTCTGTTTCCCACCTACCCTGTCACTCTCTCACTCTGACAGCTTTTGTCCTTTAGGATCCAGATTCTCTGTGGCTCAGGGATGGAGTTGTCCTTAGTCTATGAGGACTAATCTTCATAGCCCCATCATGGCTGTGGGCTTTGACCTCTGTTGGTATTAGTGACATTACGCTTCTCACTGTGATAGATTTCAAATGACAAGTACAAGCCTTGATCTGACTGGACTGTTAACATTCAAGGCAGTTTTCACCTCTTTTTACTAAATGCTTCCTGTCTTAACTGGATGAAGCTTGAACTTTGTTCTCACCTCCAGTATATTAACAGCATTTGCAAACCGCCCTCCTCCCTGTCTCCCTCACCTTTCTCCATCACTTCTGCTTTCCCTCTGTTTCTTAGACCAGTTAAATGTAGCATGCACTGTGGTGACCCAGCAAAGTTGAAGCACAACTTCTTTTCAAAACGCAGTTTCCACAAAATTGAGTTGGGTGAGAGATGACTGCATTTTAAAAAGTGGATATTTATTCCTTGTGTTTTTATTAGATATGCTTTGTCTTATGTATATAAACTACCTTCGTTTATGTGTGAAATAAGTATATAGTGAAAGGTTTGTTTGTTTTTTTAATCAATAAGAAAGCTGCTTCTTTTGTCTCATTTTCATTTGGGATATAGAATCCTGTAAACATCATATGTTTATATAGTTATGCAGATGTGTTCATTAGAGGTAGAAGGGTTTTGATTAAGACTGTAGGTATAGCTAAGTTTGCTTGGTCTCAGCTGTTTACCTTTCAGTGGCTGTAGCTCTAGCAATGTGACTTGTATAGCTAATTATTAGTTTCAGGGTAAAAACCACATTACTTGGAACTTAAGGGCTAGTCTAGCTAGGTTTTAATTCATTTTGAACTTTGCTTTTTTTCATTATTTCTTAATTCTGTATTTAGCTGCAAAAACTCTTCAGATATTTAACATTGAAATGAAAAGTAAAATGAAGGCCCATACCATGACTGATGATGTCACCTTCTGGAAATGGATTTCTTTGAATACGGTTGCTCTTGTTACGGATAATGCAGTTTATCATTGGAGTATGGAAGGAGAGTCTCAGCCGGTGAAAATGTTTGATCGCCATTCTAGCCTCGCAGGATGCCAGATCATCAATTACCGCACAGATGCAAAGCAAAAGTGGCTGCTTCTCACTGGCATATCTGCACAGGTAACACGCTTTAGTTTCTGATAAAGAAATGGTCTAGGGAACTGTTTTGTTTGACACACACTTTAGTTGGGTTTTAAAACCCAATCTTGTTGAATATGACTTATTTTGAAATAACTTTTTCTTTTAATAAAAAAGAAAAAAAAAGTGATTGCTGATTTAAACCTTTAACCTGACATGAAATTTCAGTTCTCTCACTAGTTGTTTTTTACTCTTGCAGATTAAGGAAAGATTGAGTGATTTGAATTTATTATGGAGTCAGTGTGCTGTGCTGCAAAGTGAATCTGTATTATTGTACTAAGGTGGTATAAATAGATGATAGGATGAGGCATGTTTTATACATTCACATTAAGATAATATTTGGAGTTGAACTTAACTTATGTTGTAGCAAATCTACATTGAGAGACTAACTAACAATTAAATCCTGCTAAAAATAGCAAGGTATTGTAACTATTTTGCTAATTGAATCTGAGATCTACTGGGTCATTGGATCTCTAAAGTTGTTTTTGTTTTGTTTTTTTGTTTATCCTTTGTAGCAAAATCGTGTGGTTGGAGCTATGCAGCTATATTCTGTAGACAGGAAAGTGTCTCAGCCTATTGAGGGACATGCAGCTAGCTTTGCACAATTTAAGATGGAAGGAAATGCAGAAGAGTCAACGTTATTTTGCTTTGCTGTACGGGGTCAGGCAGGAGGGAAGGTAAGTTTTGTCTGTGATAATTATTTTACTGAGTCTGTTTTGGTTTTTGTCATCTAAGCTCAAAATAGTCACCTTTCTTCCATAATTTCATAGTATTCAGATTTGTGATGACTCAGAAGTAGTATGTAGAGTAAGCAATACTTGTATAAAGTGATGGTGTTGTTTTAATATTTTTATTTCCTACTCTGCCATCTGTGGACTTTACTTTTAACGTTGTCTTGTTAAATAACCTAAGCTGGCGTTGAAGTCAGTCCTCTGGCCTTCATACCATTGTGCCGGCTCTGAGCTCTTTGATGGTCTTTACCAAAGGCTTTTGTTGGTGTCTTTCACTTTACGCTGTATAGAATGATACGATTGTAAAATACCCTTTTGTGTTGTGTACAGTACATGTCAAGAATCTGACACGTTAAGTGTTGCCCAAGTCTGATTTGTTAGGCGCTGTCCTTTTTAAGTTCCCTGGTGACTTGATGGCGTGCACAGCAGTGCGTGCTAGGGAGTCTCATGCCTAGCTGTGTTTATATGGACATACTTTGTGTATTTGAAGTCTTAGTTGAGGACAGCATAAACAAGGTCTGGTTGATTAGAGGATAAAAAATTTATCGACAGGATATTGGATCCCTGGCAGTAGCTAAGACAGCTGTAGAACTAACCTTGGGAAATGAGAAATGAGCCAACTAGCCAGGGATCCACTAGAAATCATGCTGCAGAACTCCGAGCTGTGCTTTCGTTATGCTTGCACTGCTGGGTGCCTGATGACGCAGTTTGCAGTTTGCTGCTATTTTCACTGCTGGAGTAGACTCTCCCTCAGGCTTAAAATAACCCGGTGTCCTGAGCTCCCTTTTTAAAGTCCAGTATAGGCAAAGTCACATGGCTTGTATCCTAGCTCTGAGAGACATGGAAAACAGCTGTTGGCTGCCTCTAAAATGGAAGACTGGCTCTACCTGCTACCAGAACTTGACTACCCTCCTCTCTGACCCCAAGTCAGAAAAAGAGCAACCTCATCTTTGTTTTATGTTTTATACTTATGCACCCCATCACCTTAGTAAGCAGTTTTCAAGAATGAAAAGAGATTGTAGTGATCTGAGTCCTAGCACTTATGAGGCCCAAAGTGATTCCTCTGTCTTTACCTTTCATTTAGTCCTAAACGTGCTGAAATTCCAGAAGTACATGGCTTCCAGGGATTGAACTTAGGTGGTCAGGCCTGTCATAAAGTGCTTTTACTGGCTAAGCCATCTTGCCAGCCCCATCATGACTTTATAGTCAAACCTACATTCTGTCATTTCTCCACTTCAAGAATGATACATAGCTGGGTATGCTGGCACACACATTTTAATACCAACACTCAAGAGGCAGGCAGATCGAGGCCAGCCTGGTCTAAATACTGATTTCTAGACCATCCAGGACTATATTGTGAAGACCTTGTTTCAAAACAACAACAAAAGCGATCATGCAGTAAATGTGTGGCGTTGAGATCATCCTCCCCCTATTCAGTTCTAGTTTATGGAGGAGGGACCCACAGTATAGATGGATCAAATACAGTTCACTGATTATAGAATGTATTGGTTATTTCCATTTTGGGGCATCAGAAAACTTGAAGTGACCAATTGATACATGATTTAGATTGATAGGAGATTTTACTTTCTTTTGAACAGTTACATATCATTGAAGTTGGCACACCACCCACAGGGAACCAGCCCTTTCCGAAAAAGGCAGTGGATGTTTTCTTTCCTCCAGAAGCACAAAATGACTTTCCTGTTGCAATGCAGGTATTTTATCAAATAAATGGATTTTTAAAATTTTTACCTTAAATTAATTTAAATTCTGTTTTCAGTTGATTGAGTGGTGTTTAAAAGAATTACTGTAAAATAAAAATTATTAATAAAACTTGGTAAAATAATGCTCTTATTTTTATATAATAATTGAGTTATCTTGGGTTCTCAGAATTATGTTCTCTGTTGTCCTGCAGATTTCATTCACATCTTATAAGCTTCACGTCAGAGTTTTATAGAAAGTGTTCATGTTCTCTCTTCAGATCAGTGAAAAGCATGACGTGGTGTTCTTGATTACCAAGTACGGCTATATCCACCTCTATGATCTTGAGACGGGCACGTGCATCTACATGAACAGGATCAGCGGGGAAACGATCTTCGTCACTGCACCTCATGAAGCCACAGCCGGAATAATAGGAGTTAACAGAAAGGGACAAGTAAGGAAACTTGAAACTTAAGCATTGCAGTAGCACATTCTCAGACAGGCAGTGGTGGTGCACGCCTCTAATTCCATTACTTGGGGGGCAGAGGCAGGTGGATTTCTGTGAGTTAGAGGCCAGCTTGGTCTACAGAGTGCGTTCCAGGACAACCAAGGCCAGAAACCCTGTCTCAAAAAAACCAAAAAGAAAAGAAAAGCAATACATTATCCTTGGCTTGTAGAGAAGAAAAGAGATGAAGGTCAAAGGACATTAAATAACACCTGCAAGGTTAACAGGTTTTAGCCAGCCATGGTGGCGCACACCTTTTATCCCAGCACTCGGAGACAGAAGCAGGTGGATCTGTGAGTTCGAGGCCAGCCTGGTCTACAAAGCAAATCTGGGACAGCCAAGGCTACACAGAGAAGCCCTGTCTTGAAAAACAAAACAAAATGATGAACAGGTTTTGACATAAGTTCAGTATGAAGATTAGAGCTAATAAAATTTTATCATATTAGGATTTTGTGTTTGTATGGGGGAGAGAGGGGGGCGGGAGAGAAGAGAGAGGTTGGTAACAGGCATCTGTTATTTTTCTACCTGATTTTGAACGAAAAAACGAAGATTTATCTGTCTTGAGTGATTTGCCTGCATGTATGTACCCTGAATATATGCAGTAACTATGGAGTCCACAAGAAAGCAGCAGGTCCCTTGAGTTACAGAGGGTTGTGAAGCCACCATGTGGGTGCTGAGAACCAAAACATGTTTAAAAGATGCAAGGTGATGTTAGTTTTCTTTATTATGACCATTTTACTATTTATCATATGAAATCATTTCATAAACTTCAAATATACACAATAAAATTTATTTAGAAAGACTAGGGGCCAGCAGGATGGCTCAGCTAGTGGACATGCTTGTCACCAAACCTGGTGACCTGTGTTTGGTCACCACATGATTGAAGGAGAGAGAACTGATGTCCCCAAATTGTTTTCTGACCTCTACAAACATGACATGATGTGTGTTTATGCATGTGCACATACATACACATGCTAGATAAATATAATTTAAATAAATGATTGTTAATGTAGAATCTGGCATGGGTGCATACCTTTATTCCCCACATTTAGAAGGTTGAGGCAGGAGGATTTCTGTGAGTTGGAGGCCAGCCAAAGCTATAGCATGAGAGCCTGTCTCAAAAAATAGAAAGCAAACAAAATAGTAATGAAATAAGATAAAAAAGGTTATTGTTTAACTTGGGTTTGCATTGACTTAGTTATATTTACCTTCATCATTATTTTTAGGTCTAGTAAGTGGCATGAATCAATATTTAGTTTTTGTTATTTTATACATCTTGAGTATCTTGCCTGCTTCTATGTCTGTGTTATGTGTGGGTCCCTGATGCATGTGGAGATGAGAAAAGGTCACAATAACTCCTGGAATTGGAGTAATAGATGGTTGTGAGCCACCATGTGGATGCTGGGAATCAAACCATGGTATTCTGGAAGAGCAACCAGCACTAAATTTCATCTTTGAAATAAATGTTTTATCACCAAAATATATAAGCACTACAGTGTGTAATTGCAAAATCTTCCTAATACTGTCTTATAGGAACTGTTTGGTGTAGAGCCAGTTAAGCACTTAAATTCTTATTATCAAAGAAGGAAATCGCTGGGGGGAAAAAAAAAAACCTGTTTTTAACTTTCAAATTTGACAAACTCCTTTTTCTAGGAGTTCTTTTCCTGTTATCTCCAAGACAGGATCCATCAGCTGTAGAGATAAGAATTCTACCTGCACCACTTCCTAAGTATTACTAAATATTTAATGTCAGATTCATATGCTGAAAGTACCTGTTGTGGTGTCTGGAAAGTTACCCAGTTGGGTAATGTATCAGCCAGTTGATATTAGCTGATCTGAATTTGAGACATTTAATAACTCTTACAGCAAATAAGTAGTTCTCTTTCTGTGAGAGTATCATACTGAAATTAAGGAAAAACTCTACCAGGAAGTATTTTATTTTCTCAGATGGTTAAAACTGTTAAAGTTAGTATTGTATTGGTTTTGTCACTTACTGGTTTTCCTCCAGATTAGTATTCTTCCCAGAAGTAAAGGTTTCTTATTCAGCCAGTTAGTCTTTGATAGTGGTGTTTCTGATGGGGCATTTCTGTCTCCTACCTCCGCTCCAGGCTCAAGTGCTTTGCATCCTGAACCAGAAGTCCTTGTAATGTTTTTATCATACTGAATTAAAGTTGCTTGCTGTCTCAGTCACTGGTCTTCTTTTAAAAGGGGACTTATCTTTGTTTAATTGTATTTCTAGCACCAGCAAAAGGTAGTTTTGAAAAGTAAGTAGCTCTATTCAGTTGTATGTGTACCTCATGGGGAAAAAAAAATCAAGAATGAGTCAGTTAGGAATGATTTGATAAGCATGAGTTCCAGAGTCTTGAGGGCATCCTTCTCCCTGCTACTGAGCTGATGCTAAAGGCGATGCTTACCCAGAGCTCCTTCTGCAATTTTATCATACACTGTGAGCATTGACACCAAAGGTCGTAGGAATTATCACGGAAGCAAAACAAGCAAGTGTTAGAATAACCAGTTACCTCGTGACTTAGTCTAAATAAATTTAACACACTGCAGCTATTCTCTGATGGTAAAATTGCAGGTTCTGTCCGTTTGTGTGGAAGAAGAAAACATAATTCCTTACATCACCAATGTCTTACAAAACCCTGATTTGGCTCTGAGAATGGCTGTGCGGAACAACTTAGCTGGTGCTGAAGAGCTCTTCGCCCGGAAATTTAATGCTCTTTTTGCCCAGGGAAACTACTCAGAGGCTGCAAAGGTGGCTGCTAATGCACCAAAGGTAAAGATTAGGAAATTGAGGTTACCGTGGTTGTGGTGTTCAGTAGTCTCTGTTTCTGATACTGCCAGAAGAGGAACCAGTTTTTTAAGAGTAACTGACTACTTTCCACTTAACACTTTTCCTTTAATAGAATATGGTAATTAATTCTCAGTGTCTCTAGATTTGGTATTAAAAAACCCAGAATCTTAGAAGGCTGTGTAGATCTATACACCTATGGTTGATGTTGGCGCATCTATGTCCAGTTAAGTACAACACTGGCCTCATTAGTTGATGGCTTCCTATTTTAATTTGAAAAGTTAATCAATAAACCAATGCTCTTGAATTTGTAGTCTGTAGAGTTGTCAGAAGATGAGCCAAATTTTCTCCCATAAGCCTTTGCATTAGTTTATGTTGAACTGAATTGATAATGTTGCATTTCTAACCAGTGTTGAAATATCTGCTTAATTGAACTTGATTTAATCACTAGTGTTACTGGTTCATGATTGTTCTTATCCTTTTCACTTTTTTTTTTTAAGATTTTAATATAATTACATCATTTTCCTCTTCTCTTTCCACCTCAAGCCTTCTCATATACCCCTTTTGCTCTCTTTCAGATTCATGATGTTTTCATTGGTTGTTGTTAAATATGTATATGTATATGTATATATTCCTGAATATATAAATACACCCTGACCCATCTGTAATCCTGCTTGTGTGTGTGTGTTTACACATGCACATTAGCTGACCATTAGCTAGTAGATAACCAATTGCTGGGCTCTTCCCTGGGGAAGACTTTCTGTGCTTATTATTTCATGCACTGACATAATTAATTACCTTGGCAAGTTTCTGATTTTGAATAACTTTGTGTCATGTGACAGACTCTTACTGAATCTTTGAACCATAGGTGAGTATTTGAAATGTGGCATTACTAGGTCAACCTGTGCCATTCAAATTGATGTAAGAGGCATGAAGGGTTAGTAGTGTGATTGGATCACCAAGGAGTCTTTAACGTTTCTTTCTTTCTTTCTTTCTTTCTTTCTTTCTTTCTTTCTTTCTTTCTTTCTTTCTTTCTTTCTTTCTTTCTTTTTTAAGGGAATCCTTCGTACTCCAGACACCATCCGCCGATTCCAGAGTGTCCCAGCTCAGCCAGGTCAAACTTCCCCTCTACTTCAGTACTTCGGAATCCTTTTGGACCAGGGCCAGCTGAACAAATATGAATCCTTAGAGTTGTGTAGACCTGTCCTTCAGCAAGGGCGGAAACAACTTCTGGAAAAATGGCTGAAAGAAGATAAGGTACTCTAATTTATATTAATGTACTTTTCCTTTGATTAAATACCATGTTAGCAAGTTAAAATTGTTGGTTTCTGCCAAAGTATCTCCATCTGCTATTTGTTATTTGTGGAAATAGACCAAGAACAGACCTTGGCGTTTCAACACATGGTCCAAGATTATTGCTTGGTAGTCAAAACTACTAGGCTAGAAGTGAGTTACTAATCTTTTGGCCTTGGAAAATTCTCACATGAGAAGCTTACTTCATTGTACAGGCATATTTGTCAGGTGTATCTGACATTGTTCAACACTTGATATACATGCCCAGTAGTTCCTGTTTGCTCGCTTCCCTCTTTGAAATTATTTATTTATTTATTTTTGGTTTTTTTGAGACAGGGTTTCTTTGTGTAGCCTTGGCTGTCCTGGACTCACTTTGTAGTCCAGGCTGGCCTCGAACTCACAGCGATCCGCCTGCCTCTGCCTCTCGAGTGCTGGAATTAAAAGTGTGCGCCACCACACCCAGCCTGTGTGGCATTTTATGGTATATGTTTGTGCTCAGAGAACAGCTTGCATACTCAGTATGAGTCATGAGGAGTGTGAACTCAGGTCCTCAGGCTTGGCGGCTGAACTGCCTGGGGGAAAATTGTTTGTTTTTTATATTCAGCACTTTTTCTTTATACTGTTTTGTAGAGCACATTTTTATGTAGAAGAATGAAAACTAATAAATATTATTTGTAGGTCAACAAATAAGTTTTAAACGACTTATATTTATTCTTTTTAAACAATTACACAGAAAAGCCTTCATGCCTAAAGTAACAGTATTGAGCCACGTTTTATGCCATGTCAGGGACTGAGGTAGCATATCAGTATGTATTGGTAGTGTTGGTACATTCTGGAGTCTGAGTTCCTGTTTTTAACCTGTCTCTGCTAGTCTTGTCTTACAGGGTACTAGAGGATAGTACTTAAGACTTGAAAGGCTTGGTACATACCAAGAAAAGCCAAGCCAACACATCTGACAGCTGTCCTAATTGGATAAGATAACAGGATGGGAACAGCCAGGATAACTAAGTTGACTATGTAATAGGTTGCTAATTGTTTAACTGTCATTACCTTTTGTTGGTATTTACACAAGGCTCATTTGTAGGAAGCAATCTCTTCATTGTCTATTAGTTAGCATGCATAAATTGAGAACTTTGAATACTGAGTCATAAGGGCTATTCTTTTTAAAAAGTACCACTGAGACTCGAGAGATGGCTCAGTGGTTAAGAATATATATTGCTCTTAAAGAAGTTCCAAGTTAAATTCTCAGCACAAATGTCAGCAGCTCATAGCTACCTATAACTTCCATGGGGATTGGACAGGCTGACATCCATAGTTTCTGGCATTCATGTGTATATATATACATAAACCTATACAGCATACATAATTAGCACTCTAGAGCCAGAAGCAAGCAGACTGAGTTTGAGGCCAGCTTGGTCTACATAGTGAAACTTTATGTGTCTCCCTGCCCCCCCCTCCCCCCCGAAAAAAAAAAATGAAAAGAATGCAGGTTAGTGTTAGAGTACTAACTTATTTAGGATATACAAGGCCCTGATTCTCAAAACTTAAAAAAAAAGAAAAAGAAAGAAAGAAAAGAAAATTACGGAAAGCAGAACTCTTAGGAAACGATTTGCAGGAATATCTGCTGTATTCCTTCTAGAAATTATAAAATTTGTATCTTTTTTTTGACTTTGTAAATTTAGTGTCCTGCCATCCATCTCTAATCTTAAAATTATACAAGAAAGATAAATGATGGCTCTTGGGCTCTTGAAATGTAAAGGTTGTGTCTTAGTTTTAAAATTATCATTCTTATGTAAGTCAGGGTCATTGGCTCACTTTCAGCAATTAGTTGATTTACTTATTTAGAGACAGTATCTCTATTTGTGGCACAGGCAGGTCTTGAACTCCTTCCTGCCTTAACCTCCCAAGTGTTAACATTACAGGCCAACTGACATTGGTGATTTTCATTGACAGTACTGCATCAAAAGTTGCCTTATCTGGGGCTGAGAAGATAGCTTAGTGGTTCAGAGCCTGCATTACTCTTCCAGAGGCCCCACATGTTAGTCTTCCGGTCTCTGTGGGCACACACACAAATTAAAAAACAAAATGGTGACATTATTTTTGAAACGTTGAAAACTTGGCTGTAATATTTGAATATCTAAGATATATAAGATTCTATTATTAAGAAAAATACTTTTTAAGGGATTTTGGGGTTTTTTTTTGTTTGTCTTTTTTGGTTTTTTGGGTTTTTTTTTTTTGTTTGTTTGTTTTTTGGTTGGTTTGTTTTTCAAGACAAGGCTTGTTCTGGCTCTTTCTTTGTAGGCCAGGCTGGCGTTGAACTCACAGAGATCTGCCCACCTCTGCCTCCCGAATGCTGGGGTTATATACACCCAGCTGAAAGATACATTCAGGTGGTAGAAAATACCTGAAAGCAGAATCTCAGTGGGCTAAAAGCAAAATCTTTGTTGAAGGAGGAATTCTGGAGAATTATACAGAGCTGTTACTGTGCATATAGTACGAGTTTGCCAATCTCAAACCCTAATGCTTATGTTTTTAGAAAGCGAGTCAGTATCTTCTGTATGAGTTATATTTATAGGAAAATGTTATCAGCTGCTCGTTTATAAAACAGCTGATGCATCACTAACTTTTTTTTTTTTTTCCCTTTTCTGCAGCTGGAATGTTCTGAAGAATTGGGTGATCTTGTAAAATCTGTGGATCCAACATTGGCACTTAGTGTGTACCTCAGGGCTAATGTTCCGAATAAAGTCATCCAGTGCTTTGCAGAGACAGGTCAAGTCCAGAAGATTGTTTTGTATGCTAAAAAAGTGAGTTCAGTCCAACAAATTACCAACACAAACTCATTAAACAACAACTTGAGAGAAATTAGCCTTAACTTGCTTCGTTTTTATTGGTGGATTTCTTTAACCTTAGGATTACTTGGTAAACTGTAAAAAAAAAAATTCCTTCTTAACTGTCATTTGTAGTGTCCATCCCCAGTGTTAATACATGAAAGCAAGCACAAGTCTGAGGTAAAAGACATGTCACACAGGGTTAGTACAGGGTTTGAAATTGTCATTCATTGACAAGAAGTAATAAAGTTACGTCACCCTTTAGGTAAGTATGTCATCACAAAGTCTTCTTTGAAGTTTAATGCTCACCAGTAATTCTCTGTTAATAATATTTTATTACAGAAAAGGCTTTAAATGCTTTACAAATGAAACTTTGTGGCATGATTGAAGTCTGTGTACTTGTAGGTTGGATATACTCCAGACTGGATCTTTCTCCTGAGAAATGTAATGCGCATCAGTCCAGATCAAGGACAGCAGTTTGCTCAAATGCTGGTTCAGGATGAAGAGCCTCTTGCTGATATCACCCAGGTAATGGCATCTTAAAACTACTTCGTGGAGTTGGAGCTTGTGGGAGGTCTGACTTTTACAAACTTCCAGCTGACAGAAATGGCAGTTATGTATGCCTGAGTGGATAAACCCTGAGTGTCTTGCCAGAACACATTGCAGAAGAATAAGCAGTAAGACACCATTTATAACAGTTTTTAAATTATAAATATTTACAATTTAGTGTGTTAATGCAGCATAGGCATGCCCTGGAATGTGTGTGGAGGTCAGAGAACGGCTTGTGAGACTTGTTCTTTTTGCAGCCTGATTGCATTCAGGTGACTGGGCCTGCATTCAAGTGCTTCTCATTCTTTTCATAAATACAAAAATTATTTTGATTTAAAACAGTAGACAATTTTTTAAAAACACATACCATTTTGGTTAGGGAAGGATATGTGAAAATGAAATGCTTGATCTTGGCCAAATACCAAAGGCCAAAAGTGATACATACGAATGATAAGACACAGACAGTGGTGTCTGCCACTGGTGCAGGAGAGGGCCATATAGAGTGTGTAAGGCACTTTTTCATATTGTGCATCATTTGATTTTTATTTTTAAGCTTTTTTAAAACCATAACTCAAAGCACCTGAGTTTTCAATGACTTTAGTTTGTTTTGAGACAGAGTCTCATTACCTAGCTCCCTAACCCTGAATTCATAGTAGTCCAGGCTGGTTGGGACTTCCTACTGCTGCCCCCGAGCACCGGCCTTTATGGCGTGTATAGGTGTAAGCTAGTAGACGCTCACACCTGGTTTCTCCAGTAACTTAAGTACGATCTTAGGTTGTCAAATGATATTCTTTAAATCTGGTATTCGAGCATATATAGGGGGAGGAGGTCTCCCTCAATCACAGACATAGGGGAAGTGGGAGGGAGGGAAGAATGGGAGGAAACAGGGGAAGGGCTAACAATCGAGATGTAATACGAATAAATTAATAAAAAAGAAAAAAGAAAAAAAATCTGGTATTTGGGGGCCTGGAGAGAATGCTCAGCAATTTGGAGCCATTGTTGCTGTTGCTGAAGACCCAAGATTCCCAGTACCCACATGGTGGCTCACACACATCCTTAGTTCTAGTTCTAGGGGATATGATGTCTTCTTCTGGCCTTTGTGAGCACCAGGCATGCAGGTGATATATGTGCAGTCATGCATGCAAAAACTCACATCACATGAGTGTATATGATATACTACTCATACCTATATGATAAGTAAATTAAAAAAAAAACTGGTAAAAATAAATAAACCTCATATTTGTCCTTTGCATTTTTATATATAAAAGGATCATGTTGATTTTATGTGTGTGTCGTCAGTAATGTTTTGGGGATTTTAAATAAAATTTTATTAGTGTAAAAAATAGTTTAGCATGCTCTTTTCATGCATACAGTGTTGTTTGTTCATATTTTCCCCAACGCTAATCACTCTGTGGTCTTACTGATTTTCTATTTTAATAGATTGTGGATGTCTTTATGGAGTACAATCTAATCCAACAATGTACTGCCTTCTTACTTGACGCATTGAAGAATAATCGCCCCTCTGAAGGCCCTTTACAGACGCGATTGCTTGAGATGAACCTTATGCATGCACCTCAAGTATGTGTTGTTGCCTTAGGGTTTGTTTCTGTGGTAAACATCTAGACCAAAAGTAACTGGGGGAGGAAAGGGTTTGTTTCACCTGAAAGCTCTTCCCTCAGTCACTTAGGGAGGTCAGAGCAGGAACCGGGAGGCAGGAACTGAGACAGAGGCCATGGCGGGCACTGCTTCACTGTGTAACCAGGGCTACCTGTGGAAGGAGGGCGCCTCTCCTGGTGTGCTCTTCCTCTCCATCTTTAGAAGAGCAGCCCTCTACAGACTTGCCTAGAAGCTGTCTGATAGAGCTGTTTTCAAAACTGAGCTTCCCGCTCGCTTCCCAGATGCCCCTGACCCGTGTCAAGCTGACATAAAATGTCGCCAGCACCGTTGCACGCGTTAGTCATGCTTGCAGTTGGGTTCTGCTGATGCAGAAGATCACAGGTCATTATCCAGAGTCTTGAGATGTTTTATTTCTTAAGAAAATTTAACTGGTATTCTTTGAGACTTTCTTTTATCTATTCAGTATTGAATCTTAATGTATTTTCTGGGTGTTGGCGTGTGCTGATGTAAAGGAGAAGGAAAAACAAGCTCATCCTGTCTGTGGTTTTCTAGGTTGCAGATGCCATTCTAGGGAATCAGATGTTCACCCACTATGACCGCGCTCATATCGCCCAGCTGTGTGAAAAGGCGGGCCTACTGCAGCGCGCGTTAGAACACTTCACCGATCTATATGATATAAAACGTGCAGTTGTTCACACCCATCTTCTCAACCCTGAGGTAGTTTTTACTTATCTATTAGTTGTGATTAATTAGTGTGTTGGCACTAAGTGTTAGTAAATTAATAACTGATTTATTTATTATTTTTCCTCTAGTGGTTAGTGAATTACTTTGGGTCCTTATCAGTTGAAGATTCCCTAGAATGTCTCAGAGCCATGTTATCTGCTAACATTCGTCAGAATCTACAGATCTGTGTTCAAGTGGCTTCTAAGTACCATGAGCAGCTGTCAACTCAGTCTCTGATTGAACTCTTTGAATCATTCAAGAGTTTTGAAGGTAATTAGGAATATTAGATTGGCGATCAAAGTGTTGGAAATAGTCTTCCTGAAAAACATTTTAGTGGGACATGGCCCACAGCATAGAACACTTACTTGGATATTTTATAAGTGATTTAAAGGCAGAATTTTGGATAAAATATGCATGTTTTTGTGTTGATAACGTGAAAATACTGATGACTAGATATAGTAATACTTATTGCAAACAAAGATGTGGCTCTTGTAGCAGCAAACAATTCTCATGGGGCTTTGTGTGTCTCCTTAACCCAGCAGCGCTCCTCTGCCTTGTAGGTGCCTCTGCTCCTGGTTGCTTACTGTGTGGCAGCTGCACTGTGTCTGCAGATGCTGCCGAGTCTCCTACCACTCAGTCACAGGAACTCCAGTTCTACAGATGATACTTAATCACTGCCTAGGGTTCTCTCCTTTGTAGTATTAGTGCTGTAGATAGAAGGGGTAGGGTAGAAAAGTCTGTACATTTCCTTGTTTTTTGTGTGTGTTAACAATATGTTGAACTCAACATTTAGCACACTAGCTACTGGCCACATATAGCTAAGCTATTTACATTTATTTTACATTGTATAGGTAAGAGAAATTGTCACTGCAGAAAATCTTTATGGGCAGCACTACACTAAATTCTATTCAGAGTGCTTTTCCATGTCTTTTGCATGTGGAAAAGCATCTGGTATGTGATACTTCATTTAAAGTCTCTCATGGAATGTGCTGTAATAATTTGCATTGCTATTGATTAGGTGTCCCTTACTATTTGAAAACTTTCAAGCCAAGCATAGTTGCCACTTTGCTCTATTTCAGAAGAATGAGGCAAGGAGGTCACAGGTTCAAGGACAGTCTGAACTATATAGCAAAATCCTCTCAGACAACTAAAACATGGAAAGATGCTTTTATACAGAATTTTCTGCCCTGAAAGGATTGAAACTTATGTCTATTTTATTGAACTGGTTACTGGATTAATTTGTATTCTTACTTAACTTTTTAAGCAGCCAACTCTTATTAGGAGCATTTATTGTAACTTGACTTCTAATTACTTTTTAGTTTTGTCATTCTGAAAAGTGTCCATATAGCCAGGCTTGGTAGCATATGCTTTTAATTTCAGCACTTTGGAGTCAGAGGCAGGAGGATCTCTGTGAGTTTGAGGCCAGTCTGGCTTACACAACAAAATCCATGGAGAGACCCTGTCTCAAGAAACAAAATAGACCAGGCAGGATTATACAGTCAGTCTTTGTCTCAAACACACAAGAAAATGTGCTTATGTTGCTTAATCTCAGCTGTTTTTGTTTCTTTAAGGTCTCTTTTATTTTCTGGGGTCCATTGTTAACTTTAGTCAGGACCCAGATGTGCACTTTAAATATATTCAGGCGGCTTGCAAGACTGGGCAGATCAAAGAAGTGGAAAGGATCTGCAGAGAAAGCAACTGCTATGATCCCGAGCGAGTCAAGAATTTTCTCAAAGTAAGTGGCTCTGAGCTGCGTGCCTCTGGGTGATGGAAGGTCAGCAGCTCCACAAGGTTCTGGCGTGCCTTAAGGTGTTCTCCTTATGTTAGAAAATCTTAGCATTCTCAAATTCTGTGTGGTTTTTTTTTTTTTCTAAACTTCATACTCTGTGGTTTCTTAAGAAAAAAGGAAGGAAATTAGTAAGTAGTACGTAAAAACAACCATCTGTTTAAAAAGAAGGAAAAACTATTTCATTTTCAAAGAATTTCTTTTTTTTTTTTTTTTTTTTTAAGTTTTCAAAAGGCAAACTTTGGGGGAGGGGTGGGTGCTGAGACAGGGTCTCACCATGTAGCCCTGGATACCCTGGACTCACAATGTAGACTAGCCTGGCCTTGAACTCATAGAGATCTGTCTGCCCCTGCCTCCTGAGGGCTGGGATTACAGGCCTGTGCCTTTAATGCCTGGCTTAAGAAAACCACTTTTAAAGTTGTTCTTTTTTTGTTTGTTTGTTTTAAAGACAGGGTTTCTATGTGTATACTTGCCTGGCTTAGACTCACTTTGTATACCAAGCTGGCCTCGAAACTCAAAGTGGTCTACCTGCCTCTGCCTCCTGAGTGCAGAGACTAAAAGCTTGCAGCAGCATGCCCGGCATAGTTGTTCTTGATAGCATTTTAGAATACTTAGCTGTTTCCCCAAGAGGTGACACACACCTGTATTCTGAGTACTTGGAGGGCAGAGGCAACAGATCACTGAGTTCAAGGCTACATAGTAAGGTCCTGTCTCAAAATGGGGGAGGGAGGTGGGAGGCAAAATGATCACCATGACCTCTAGTCCTTAGACTACTTTGATCCCCCCCCCCCCTTTTCTTAAATAATTTCCCCCAGAGACAGGGTTTCTCTGTGTAATAGCCCTGGCTATCCTGGACTTTTGTAGACCTCTGTCTTTTGTAGACCTCTGCCTGCCTCTGTCTTCCAAGTGCTGTGATTAAAAGCCCACACCACCACACCCAGCCTTTTTTGTTGTTGTTACTGCCTTTAAAGTTTTGTCTGGGGAGAGACATATGCACAAGAGGTAGTGCTCTCCTCCACCTTGTAAGTCCCAGGCAGGTAGCACACTTTGCAGCAAGTGCCCTTACCCTTTGAGCCACCTTACCATGCCATCTTTCCTATTTTTCTGAGGTATACTTTCACTTCACAGTGTCTCGGCTGGCCCTGACTTTAAAATAACTCTGCTTCATCCTCCAGACGCATCGTTCCTGCCTAAGCTTTTTTCTTTCTTTCTTTCTTTCTTTCTTTCTTTCTTTCTTTCTTTCTTTTTTCTTATAACATTTTATAATATTTTCATTTTGTGTTGGTGATGATGTTCCTGTGCCCAGGCAAGCAGGTGGAGGTCAGAAGTCAATTCCTGACAGTCAATTTATTTCCTTGTGTCATATGGGTCCTGGGTCTGGTACTCAGAATGTTGGTCTCTGTGGCAAGCCCCTTTACCTACTGAGCAGTCTTGCCAGCCTCGGGCATACATGTTAGATGTTATTTATTTTTTCAGTTTACTTTTGGCATCATTTTCAGGATCCTTTATTGTAAGTCTAGAAAACATATAGGTTAACTTCCAGCATCAAATCAGCCTGAATCTAGAAAAGAAATGTTAGTCATGTATAATTCATAAATTAAGGGACATCAAGAACACTTGGCTTTGTGACACATGTAATCTGTTAGAGAGAGGTAAAGACTGCTTGTGCTGGAGTGAAGAGTCGTGTCATAAGGAATGCTAAGTTTTAGACTATAGTTAGGGCTCCTGGTTTGTTTAATATTAACTTCATTTGTTAGTGGTATTCTCCTGCCACTTATTTTATGGGGGAAGTAAATATTTGTAGCTAGCTATCTATGAAAGACCAGGAAAACTCTAAAACCCACAGAGTACCACTTGCCTACTGTCACACATAGGAAATTATTTTACTTTTGTCTTCTGGGAGATTTTTAGATTAAGCGCTAAATCATTATTACATGAAAAATGCATTTCCTACCTCTCTACCTAATATCCCTTGGAGACAGGTTATAGCTGGATTGGCTGATATTCTTTGAATTAATTTATCTAGGCTCTGTTACATAGCCACACCCACAGGGGTTTTTATGTAGCAAAATAGGCAAATGCTGACATTGTCTTATATTGTAAAACGAAAGATGAACTTCTCCCAATGCATTTGGGGAAAATGGATTTCTTAGCCCACATGACTTTTCTGGCTAGCCTAGCTAGAATTGATAATGTTCAAAGTCAAACTTTCTAGGATTCCTAAGAAACTTGGCAAATGTTGGTCCAATTTGCTAATGCACACACGCCATCTCATAGGACAAAGCTCACTTCCTCTTGAGTAGCATGACTGTTTCCAGATTCTTAGTTGAATTTCTTTTTGGAGTTAAATTCTTAATTTCTTCAGCCTGTAATCCCAGCCCTCAGCAACCTAAGGCAGGAAGATTATGACGAAAGCTAGCATGACCGACATCCTGAGATAATGGGGCGGGAGGACAAAACAAACAGCCTGTGAGGGCCTAGGGTGGGCTACCGGGGACAGGAGCCCAGGGCACGAGGCTGCCCACACACAAGCCCACGCAGTGTTGTTGGCGTTATTTGACTCACACACTAAGAGTGTGGCTCTAAGTTATAGTGAGAGGCTAGTTTAGACCCCTCTGTCTACTTCTTGCTCCCTTTATCTTTATACCATGCTTTGTCTCTTGAACTGCCTCAGTCTCCCTCGAGGACTCACTCTTGCTGGAATTTTCCCAGCCCTTCCTTGGCTTTTGGAAGCTTGGCATCTGCTCTAGACCTTTTTTTTTTTTTTTTTTTTCTGAGACCTTCATGTCTTGCTCCTTGACCTTCAGGTTCTGATCAAATGCCATGAGAGGTTTTCTCAAGTTACTGGACCTAAAATAGAAACTACGAGGGCTAGGGAGCTAACTCAGTCGGTAACATGCTTGCCATGCCTGCGTGAGGCCTGAGTTAGAGTCCAGAAGCCAGGTGAAAATGTTGGCTGTGACAAGGTGGATCCTTTGGTGAGCTCTAAGCCAGTGAAAAGACTTCTTAAATAAGGTCAACAGTGTCCCTGAGGAATGGCACCGGAAGTCCTCTGTGCTCACATGCATAGGCGTGCAGTCGAATGTCTATACCTAGTTTGTCCTTGATTGTCCTGCATCACTTTTCATTGTAATACCCTCTGCTGTGAAGGAAGCCTTGCTCTTCCTACTCTGAGGCAGTTTCCTTGAGACAGAGGACTGCCTGTTTAAGAATCTGATACTCAGTTAATAGTTGTTAAATTGTGTTGTAGGAAACCTCTACATGTATTTACACAATACCATTTCTTGTCTTTAAATGGTTGCTAACAATAATGGTTAACAGCGTAGTAAGAAGTTTAAAATGTATAGATAGGATGAGGCTGGAGAGATGGCTCCCTAGTTGACAGCAGTTTCTGCTCTTCCAAGGACATGAATTCATTTCCCAGCACCTATGTGTTGGGTTGCTCATGAACTACCATAACTCCAGGGGCAGCCAGTGTTTCTGGCCCTTGTGGCTCTTGTATTTATGTATATATCACCATACACACAATTAAAAATAAAATATCTAGAAATATATAGCATTAGTTTTATGCATGAACTGTTGTGAAGGTTTAGACAAACAGGAAAACACCTAAGTTCTAGTTGAGAAGGAAATAGCTAAGTGATCTGCTTGCATGTTTTTCCTCTAAGTGATTAAGCTTGTCTTTTATGTGATCCACTGAGGTTTTACATCTTTATTTAGGAGGAAAAATTGGCCTGGAAACTTTACTTTTGTAGCAGCAGACATCCTTTCTAGAAATGATTGTAGCAGCTATCAGGACAGTGCTTTCAGTTTTTGAAGTAAGCACTCAAGACCTTGGACTTTCCTCAGTGTGAACAGCCTGCAGTAGGGTGTCCACTTCAGATTCATAGCCATTCTAATTAAGCATATTTTCTGAGCCTTTCATGGATTAATCTTCATGTGATTTCTAATTGGCTGGCTAGAGCCTAATCTTAGAACCATTCTATTGTATCATGTTGCTCAGTGGTGGAAACCTTTTCTAGCCCAGTCTCCAGTACCAGAGGGGGAAAAACAAGCCATTTTATTCTAGCCTTAAAAATAAGTGGCTACCATTGGGGAAAGTCCATCCTGCTTAGTTTCTATTTCCTTAGTCAACTCTTAGAGGAATCATTTATTGTGGAATGTGTCTCTGTGTATAAATGAATTCCTGATGGAAACTGTTGTTTTTTGTGCTGTACCTTATGTCTGTGGAATATTGCAGGACATGTATCAGGTAATTGCTCACACAGGTCGTACCCTGACCTACCCGTCTATAGCACCTGTCAGTGTGTAGGTAGGACTGTAGCTTCCTTTTTGTAATGATAAAAGCAAGTGGCAATTTAAAGATGTCTTTTCTTTAAATTCTTTGGTGTGTTTGTTTAATTCATGGCCATTATCACAGTGTTCTTTGTAGACTTAGTTATAATATAATAGACTGTTAGAGGCTGGGTGTATTGGTATTGTGAGAGCTTGGTATTGGGGAGGGCTAGGAAACAAATCATTAGTTTGAAAGAAACATGAGCATTTGTGCCACCAATGTGAGACAATAGTTACTAAATCAACTTCCAAATTCAGCTGAACTGTTATTTATTAGTGAAAGTTCCAATGTAGTGATTTTAAAAACCTGTGCACTGCTGTTGGTGGCTCACGAATTTTAATTTGTTAACTTTTAAATTAAGGCTATGCATGGGAAGGGCTTGGTGTTTTGTGTGTGAATCTAAGCTTTACTTAGTAAAATGTATTGAAATGGGGAAATGTACACTCAGTTTTCAGGTCATTTGTTTATCTTAACTGAAGAGCCCAGTTTGTATGAGCCTCGCCCATCAGCACAGAAAGGATTCTCATATTATAATGCTAGAAGAAAACTGAAGGTTCTTTTTGTTTTTCTCCCTTTTCAGGAGGCAAAACTAACAGACCAGTTGCCACTTATCATCGTCTGTGACCGATTTGACTTTGTCCATGACCTGGTGCTATATTTATATCGAAACAATCTTCAAAAGTATATAGAGATATATGTCCAAAAGGTAAACATTTTTATACTTAGATAATTTAACCTTATCACTACAGTATTTTGAATTCTTCTCAAAATTTTGTGCCCGGTAAGAATGGTCTGCTAGAGTAGCTTTCAGTATTTTTTCCCAGCTTAATCTTTTCTTTGATTAAAATTTTACATCCATGTCAGAATATGAAATGTGAGAGCATTACTGCTGTAGTCGAACAAGTTGAAAAGTCTAGGAACTCAACTCCAAAGTACACGTCTTAAATGAGGAAGTATTAGAGACTTCACTAACTCTTATCAAGTTGGTCTAGCAAGTCAGTTTTGCCATAATTGCAGCTTTTGTCCTTTATACCTTCCGTAGTCGTCTTTCCTGCTGCTGCTGCTGCTGCTGCTGTTCTGCCTCAGCAATCCTGAGGTAGAACTAATTATCCAAACCAGCATGGAAGACTCTGGGCAAGCCTATACAAGGTCTTTCTAGCAAGCCTTCTGCCAAATTCCTTCATCTTGCTATAAATTTAGATGCATTGTTTATTACTAATTTTTGAAAACAGGGCTTTAAAAAGAAATGGTCTTTAAGTTTTTAATTCAGTTTTGCTTATTACTTTTATGATGTTCTTTTTTTCTCTTTTTCAAACATAGGTGAATCCGAGTCGGCTTCCTGTGGTTATTGGAGGGCTGCTTGATGTTGACTGCTCTGAAGATGTCATTAAGAATTTGATTCTTGTTGTGAGAGGTCAATTCTCTACTGATGAGCTTGTTGCTGAAGTTGAAAAAAGAAACAGGTGCAGTACTGTCTCCCCATCGTGGCATATGAAGCTGTAGCTCCTGGCGCTGTGCTGATAGCTGAGACACGGCTGCCTGCCTGCCTGCCTGCCTCAAGTTCCTCAGCACATGGGGTAAACTCATGGAGGTAGCTGGTGGAAAGGCGACATGCTAGCTTTTAGAGCTGAAAGTGTTCTGTTTTTTCTGAAATGTGACTCTATTTGTATTTTTTGGAGAAGATTGTGCTGTTTGTAATACTGCGTGTCTGGTTTTGTTTTTACTAGATTGAAGCTGCTTCTACCTTGGCTTGAGGCCAGAATTCATGAGGGCTGTGAGGAGCCTGCTACTCACAATGCGCTAGCCAAAATATACATTGACAGTAATAACAACCCAGAGAGGTTTCTTCGTGAAAACCCCTATTACGACAGTCGTGTGGTTGGAAAGTACTGTGAGAAGAGAGACCCGCATCTGGCCTGTGTTGCGTATGAACGTGGCCAGTGTGATCTGGAACTCATCAATGTAAGTACTTCTTACTAGAAGGATTTCCAATTAGCAAATTTTGAGTTTCTGTATGATTTTAGTTAATAAGGACCAGTTTTGGGCAGATGGTGGTGTGTGTTTATTTATTTTGTTTTTTAACTTTATTTTGAAGCCTGGCACGGTGGTGAATGCCTTTAATCCCAGCACTCAGGAGGCAGAGGCAAGCGGATCTCTGTGAGTTGGAGGTTGTCCTGGTCCAGGACAGCCAGGGCTACACAGAGAGAAACCCTGTCTCGATAAACAAAAAACAAAAACAAACAAACAAGCAAATTATCTGGAAATAGTTGTGAACCTCAGTCTGTAAACACACTTTCCTGCCAGGTGTGGTGGCTCACACCTTTAATCCCAGCACTTGGGAGGCAGAGGTAGGCGTCTCTATGTGAATTCGAGGCCAGCCTGGTCTACAAAGTGAGCCAAGGCTAACACAGAGAGACCCTGTCTCGAAAAACAAAAAACAAACCAAAACAAAAAGACATAAAAAACAACACTCTTTCCTGATTTGGCGTGTTGTAATTAGCTTTCTTGTGTTCTCATACACTGTCATCCTTACTAAACTAGGCATTGTAACCTATTAAAAACCTCATGGATTTTTGTCCATTTGCATTCTATTTTCTAAGAATAAAGTATCTTCATATAGATACTAGCTACTGTCAGTATGACATTAATAAGGATACTTTGAAAAGTTTGTTTTCTTTCAGTATTAGATTTTTGTTTTGTTTAAGATCATACTCTTCGGTCTCTTTATTCTGAATTAGTTCTTAGAATTTTTAAAAAAAGAGATTCATTTTTATATTTATATGAGTGCTCCATCTTCATGCACACCGGAAGAGGGAATCAGATTCCATTACAGATGATTATGAGCCACCATGTGGTTGCTGAGAATTGAACTCAGGACTTCTAGAAGAGCAGCCAGCCCTCTTAACCATTGAGCCATCTCTCTAGTCCACAGAAATATTTTTAATGATAGATACCTTTGCTAAAGCTCATTTTTTAAAAATTCTGTTAAAAATTTTTATTTGTAAAATAAATGCATAACCAGGTTTTTCATTTTAAAATGAATGTCTGAGGGACTCTGAGTAAATCCAGGGCTGCATGCACACTCACCACTCCTGCCCATCTTCCAGGCACTCATCACCGAGAAGGGAGACACTCTTCAGGCAGTTGTCTCCCTACACTCTCCTCCACAGACCCTCACAGCTGCCAACCACACATAACCCCTGTGGATTTGTTTGTGCACATGTATGTGAAGGTCAGAGGACAACTTGTGGGAATCCACTATGTCCTCAGAAACCAAACTCAGGTCGTCAGCCTTGGTGGCAGGTACCTGCACCTACTAAGCCATCATGCTGAGCCCTGTCTATTTTCTATGAGTGTGTAGCCTCCCTTGCTTCCTCTCCTGCAGTGCTGGGAAAGCACTGCATCCATCGGCTGAGCTGCATGCCTGGCCAAAAGGAAAACATTTCTGAGCGTTCCTGTAGTGCTTCTTGGCTTTTCGGCTAAAATCAAGTGTTTCTGTCATGGTTTTCTGTGATTGGATTTTTAGATCACACATTTCTACTCGGAATACTGCTTAAAGATTTTTGCCCCGTGCAGTTGCATGCAGAAGCACATGTTTGTCTTCATGTAGTCAGTCTGCACTGAGTTGTCCACTGTCCAGTAGGAGTTCTTTGATAAGCATACTCTATGGGCCTCTGAAACGTAAGATATTCTTTCGAGGCTAACAGCAACTTCAGCCCTTTCTCCTGTGTATCAATTACAGGTTCGAGTTCAATAGTAGAACACTGGGCTGCCATGAGCACGGCCCTTGGGTGTAATCCCCAGCACTGAAAAACAAAAATCTCATATTTATCAGTCAGTATTGTTGGATTCATAGATTCTTGTATTACACTCTATTCCTGTAATTTCTGTTGGCACCCAGATTGTCACCTGGTTTGTTGGGGCACTTCATTTCTGATAAATGATACAGAAAGCTCATTGTGCACCTTTCCCAGCTTAAAGTTGCTCATCTTTCCAGGTGAATGATGCCATTAATTACCAGGTTCTACCTTGGAGATGTATTTGCTTCTAGAATTGTTCAATTGTCAGAGCTAAGAAACTCTAAGATTATGTAGATGTAGATGCAAGTATATGGAAAAGTAACTATGTAAGACTAGCTGATAAAACCCTGACGGAAGGGTTTGTGGGGGCAGCCCCGTCATTAGAGTATAATACAGAGCTTATAATTTAAGGCAATGTAATGCTAATGCTTGAACATAGAAAATAACTTAGTATGGCAGTTGCATGTCTAGTTCCAGCCATTGAGAAGTAGAGGCAAGCTCAGGAACATGAGACTACTATCTCAAAAAAAATAAATAGATGAAATATTGGGATGCTTTTTAAAAAGCCCCTACAAATTTTCCCCCCTGTTGAGTTTCAGTGAGAATATTTCACTGTGGCATTCCCAAAATTCTATATAGAAGTAGTAGGTTTCTTACAAAACAAAGAGTTGATTGCAAGTAACTTTCAGAGGCATTATCTGTAGTTCTTACTTTTTGCGCTGAAATTAATCTTTGCTATTTTATTAGGTTTGCAATGAGAATTCCCTCTTCAAAAGTCTCTCCCGCTACCTGGTCCGTCGAAAGGATCCAGAATTGTGGGGTAGTGTACTACTGGAAAGCAATCCATACAGAAGACCATTAATCGACCAGGTAAAAATGGAAAAAAATGTTTCCCTTTTTTCTGACTTGGAATACTTTGCTCTCATAACATAGCCAAATGTACTCAGATGGGTCATATTTAACTACACGAGGCAGAAAGCAGAAAACGTGAAAGAACATTAAAATTGTACTACTTGTAAATTGTATATATGTATGCATTAAATATTATAAGTGAAAGAACATAAAATTATCTTTTATCATCATTAAAAGGAAATAAATTATGATTGACTACAAATTACCTGATACATGACTAAACTGAAGACATTTAAAGCAGTGAGTCAGCACACAATGAAGATTGCTAATACAAAATACAAAAATCCAAGTGATTTTTTTGGATAGATAGATGGCTTATGCCTGAAGTCCCAGCACTTAGGAGTCTGAAAGAGGGACAATGTGAGTTTGAGTTCTTCTTGAATTACGTGTGTAGCAAGGTCTCTTCATTCTTTTTTGAAGAGTGCAAGTAACTATCATGGAGATTGTTCCGTTGTCAAGAATGAAGACATAAGTTCTGATCCCTAAAAAGCTGGGCTCAGGGTCCCCTGTGTATAACCTGGTGGTGGCTGGACGGGCAGGAGGATCTCTGGGATATGCTGGTCAGCTAGTCCAACAAATGGATGAGCTCCTGCTTAGGGAAAGACTTGTCTCAAAAATAATGTGGAGAGTGATTGGTCAAGACACATGGTGTCAGTCTTTGATACGTGCACCTGTACACATTGATTCATACATCTACAGGAGCAGTCGTAACAGCACACACACAGTGACCACGACAGTAATAGTAAAGTGTAACTAAACAGCACAGTACCCAAAGTGAAGTGTTCACACCTATATGAAACTGGAATTTTGAATTTAAAATGCTAATTATTGCTCATCGTAATAATGATTTTTAAATTCTTCTGATAGACAAATAGAAACAGCATTTTGAATAATCATTTACTAGGTCCGAGTTATTCACTAACTCTCTAGGAAGCATTTCCAAGGCACATTCTCAAGTAGATCCAAAGACTCCTACAATCATGGTATGGAGCCAAAAGCAGGGCTGTTCATTTTATAATCTGTATCTAGGGATTTGAAAATAAGAAACCATTAAAATAATAGTGGTAAGTGTTTATTTATTATGGACAATGTCCTATCAGAGGGAGGTGAAATTACATAGTTAGCGATGTTATCAGCGTAATTATAAATAATTTGTGTTCATATATATTTGTGTACAAAGATCTTTGAGTAGAAAATTATTTTTTAATTGAAGTTTTTTTTTTATTAAACAACAGATTTCTTTTAAAAAGATTTTTTAAATTATGTTTACAGTACTCTGCCTGCATGTACACCTGCAGGCGAGAAGAAGGCACCAGATCTCATTATAGATGGTTGTGAGCCATCATGTGGTTGCTGGGAATTGAACTCAGGACCTCTCGAAGAACAGTCAGTGCTCTTAACCTCTGAGCCATCTCTCCATCCCCCTTAATTAAGATTTTTCTAATGAGAAGTTAGCTAACTTACTCTCATGAGGCAATGTCTTTTTAAAAATACCTTGATTTTTCGTAACTATTCCATGTCTATTCTTTGTAGGTTGTACAGACAGCCTTGTCTGAAACTCAGGACCCAGAAGAAGTGTCAGTAACTGTCAAGGCTTTTATGACAGCAGATCTTCCTAATGAACTCATTGAACTTCTGGAGAAAATTGTCCTTGATAACTCTGTATTCAGTGAACACAGGTATGGTGGCAAAGGATGCTTCAGCTTTCTGTTCAGTCTTTGACTGTGGCTGTCAGCTTGGGGAAGGAACAGAGTAACAGAGTGTTGCTCTGCTAATACTGTTTCTTCTCACCTTGTCCCTTGAGACAGTTAACCCTCTAGTGCCACAGTGGGTATTCCTTACCACTGATGGCCTCTTTAAACATTGTGCTTGAATGTCTTGGTTTCTAAAGGAATCTGCAAAACCTCCTCATCCTCACTGCAATTAAGGCTGACCGGACACGTGTTATGGAGTATATTAACCGCCTGGATAACTATGATGCTCCAGATATTGCCAACATTGCCATCAGCAACGAACTGTTTGAAGAAGCGTTTGCTATTTTCCGGAAGTTTGACGTCAATTCTTCAGCAGTGCAGGTAAGTCTTGAAATTACATAAGTTGTGATACTAACTAGCTTCCTCTTGATGCAAAGAATGCATTGTCCTGTGAGGGTGTGCACAGAATGCTGTCACTGTAGAATAATCATGAAATGCTATCAGTTTAAATGTAATATGTTGGGTAAGATCCATTTTACCATAACACCAACTCAAAAATGTTGCCCAGGTCTTGATTGAACATATTGGAAACCTGGATCGTGCATATGAGTTTGCTGAACGCTGCAATGAGCCTGCTGTTTGGAGTCAGCTTGCAAAAGCTCAGTTGCAAAAAGGAATGGTGAAGGAAGCCATTGATTCTTACATCAAAGCCGATGACCCTTCATCTTACATGGAAGTTGTTCAGGCTGCCAACACTAGTGGTAAGACTGCTTATCTTTATGTCTTTGAGACCTCAGAAAATTACAAGACCAAGCAGCATTCAGATGTCTAATGTAATTGTGTAGGTGGCAGACACTTCTGGTTACTTGTGAAACTTTAAGCTCAGCATCTTGATCCAGCTAAACACTGACCGCCTTTAGGCATTTGGACGATCCCTCTTTTGAGGTCTGATAAAATCCTGATAAAGCTTTCAAATATAACTTTAAAGGAAGCATGGGGGGGATGTATCAGATATTCTTAGGGTCAATAATGATACAGAAATGTAATGGGATTTTTATACATTTAGTCACATCCACTTTTATATTTGTCATTCTGTGGTGATGATGGACACCTTCCATCCTGGCACTTGGGGTGCTGAGGCAGGAGGCCTTAAGTTAATGGACAGCCTAAGCTACACATGTACCATGACACACACAAACTCAAAAGGCAGGGGAGCTAGTAGTAGACCCAACATACTTGTTTGAAAATATAAGGATGCTAGTTTATGGGCTTATTTTTCTCTTTATTTAGGAAACTGGGAAGAATTGGTGAAGTATTTGCAGATGGCACGAAAGAAGGCTCGAGAGTCCTATGTGGAGACAGAATTGATATTTGCACTGGCTAAAACAAACCGCCTTGCAGAATTAGAAGAGTTCATCAATGGGCCAAATAATGCTCATATTCAGCAAGTGGGTTTCCTGTTCGTGTGTGTGTGTGTGTGTGTGTGTGTGTGTGTGTGTGTGTGTGTGTG
>OU015746.1:33446307-33469309 GCA_907169655.1 Acomys percivali
TGTGTGTGTGTGTGTGTGTGTGTGTGTGTGTGTGTGTGTGTGTGTGTTTTCTGGGATGCTTATATGCAGGAGCATGTGAAGGACAAGCTATGTTTTCATCATTTAGGAACTATACACTTAAGAGGGGAAAAAAGACAGTGTCTCGTGCTGGCTTGGGTATAGCTATGTAATGTAAGCCACTGGCCAGCAAGCAAGAAAGATGAATCTGTACTGCCTTGGTGCTGAGATCACAAGCACACACTGTCGCACCTGGTTTTTTGTGGGGGTCGCAGGTGTTAAACTCAGACCCTAATGTTTGCAAGGCAAACAATTTTCCCACTGTGTTGTCTCCATTTCGCCAAATTTTAAACACATGAAAATTCAACGATTGAGCAGCTTTATCACCTTGGCAGGATCAACATGTTAGAGCAAGGAAATTTGAACTGTTCTTAGGAGGGCAGAGTGTGTATATGTTCATTCATTTTGTTTGTAATTTTGAAGACTGTATTCTTAGAGACTAAAGGGTGCTCTTGCCCCAACTCGTAAGTGCTGGGTTACAGTATATTCAACCATGCCTCTCTGTTCCTCAAGGTTAAGATAGGAATTTAGAAAAAGGGTTGAGCTGAGGCCTGTATTTTACTGATCGTGGTTTGCCTTTTCCTCTAGGTTGGTGACCGTTGCTATGATGAAAAGATGTATGATGCTGCTAAGCTGTTGTACAACAATGTTTCTAACTTTGGGCGCTTGGCATCTACCCTTGTCCACCTTGGTGAATACCAGGCAGCAGTTGATGGAGCTAGAAAAGCTAACAGCACTCGCACATGGAAGGAGGTAATCTTGAGTGATGAACTAAGATTCCGTTTGAAAATTCTTCAGTACTGTTGACTTGAAATGACTGCATTTGCATTTGGATTCTTATAATGGAAAATGTTTATTCTAGGTCTGCTTTGCCTGTGTGGATGGGAAGGAGTTCCGGCTGGCTCAGATGTGTGGGCTTCATATTGTGGTGCACGCAGACGAGTTAGAGGAGCTTATCAACTACTATCAGGTGAGACCTCTCCAGGTGCACGTGTGTGGACCCTGAGCACTTGTCTTCTCCTCTAACCGCACATCTGTCACCCTTTCTTAGGATCGTGGGTATTTTGAAGAACTCATCACTATGTTGGAGGCAGCCTTGGGCCTGGAGCGAGCACACATGGGAATGTTCACCGAGCTAGCCATTCTGTACTCTAAATTCAAGCCCCAGAAAATGAGGGAGCATCTGGAGCTGTTCTGGTCGAGAGTGAACATTCCTAAGGTAACTGATCTTCACCGCCTGGGGCTGTCTCATAACTAAAAGTAGCTTTGCCTTGTGAGGCTGAGAGCAGGAGTCGGGTTTCCGTCTGAAGCAGCTGGTCCTTCTGCAGGTGCTGAGAGCTGCGGAACAAGCTCACCTGTGGGCGGAGCTGGTGTTTCTGTATGACAAGTATGAAGAGTACGACAACGCCATCATCACCATGATGAATCACCCCACCGACGCATGGAAGGAAGGGCAGTTCAAAGACATCATCACCAAGGTGTGTGCACTCCTTAGCGTGGGAGGGATGGTGCACCAGGGAGGGACTGACCGCTAATGCCTGAGTTTCTCCTATTTTAGGTGGCCAATGTGGAACTGTACTACAGAGCAATCCAGTTCTACTTAGAGTTCAAGCCTCTGTTGTTAAATGACTTGCTCATGGTGCTGTCTCCACGGTTGGATCACACTCGTGCAGTCAATTACTTCAGCAAGGTAACTCTTTTGCACTGAACTTCACAGTGAGGCTTTGGATGTACTTGGATGACAGTTGTCAATCGTGGCTACCTTTCTAACAAACATTATTTTAAAGGTAAAGCAGCTACCATTGGTGAAGCCGTATTTACGCTCCGTTCAGAACCACAACAACAAATCTGTGAACGAGTCACTTAACAACCTCTTTATTACAGAAGAAGATTACCAGGTAAAACCTTTGGATTCTTGTAAATGTTTAACATCAGCTTCTGATTAGGTTTAATGCTGGCATGTTCTGTAGTAAAAGCTCCTGTTAGCCTTGTTTTTCTAATCATCAGGCACATAGATGGTTAGGCCCTACATTCAGCAAGATTTTAGAGATGTCAAGTTCCACAGTTTAGTTTACATATACTTTATATATTTCTTGAGAAAACAATTTTTTGTTTTGTTTTGTTTTTTTTGGACACAGGGTTTCTTTGTGTAACAGAACCCTGGCTATCTGGATTCCCTGGACCATGATGGCCTTGAACACACAGAGATCCCCCTGCCTCTGCCTCCCAAATGCTGGGATTAAAGGCGTGTGTGCCACCACACCCTCCCTTGAGGAAACAATTTAATACTGTTCTTTCCTCGATAACATCTTCACTGCACATCCAAGAGCCATTTATCTTTCAATTTGTCTATAAACCTAATGGCTGTTAAGTGGACCTAACTGTTTATTACTTTTCTTGCCTGATGTCTTAGGACTGGTCTTGTAAACTTGCTTTTGTGAAAAGCAGCACATAAATAGCAACCATCTGGGTTATGCTAACTGCTTTCTGTCGGCTTCCACTGTCTGTTGGACTGCCTGGGAGTTGGCCTAGTAATACAGGCTTATCTCAGACTCAGGTATCTTACTCAGCCTGAGTGCTTGAGACACAGTTCTGTGTCAGCACCCCTGGCTTGGCATGGTTTTCCTTTAGGCTCAGAGTCTTCTCTAGTCTGTAAGGCTGAATGTCATGCTGAATTACATTATGAATAGTTTCCAGACAGCATGAGTTCGGGTCCTCATTATGTAGTCTTCCAGTTCCTTAGCTACTCAAGTTAATATCAATACTGGAAAACCTCAGAGAAGATTGCACAGTATATTTGGCAATTTTATTTATTATTATTTGAGAAGTAGATTGAAGAAGATTGATACCTGAACACAGGTTACAAACTTTTGTATATAGTTTGACGCTTGAATCTATACTGTTACAGTTCATGCTGCCATCTAGTTGCCTCTATCAGAAGGAATTGTAGTCTATAAATGTTAAACTGAAAGCCTCTAGCTGACTTCTGAATGACTTTCTCTCTTAAGGCTCTGCGAACATCAATAGATGCTTATGACAACTTTGACAACATCTCACTTGCTCAGCGTTTGGAAAAACATGAACTCATTGAATTCAGAAGAATTGCTGCTTATCTCTTCAAAGGCAACAATCGCTGGAAACAGAGTGTAGAACTGTGCAAGAAAGACAGTCTTTACAAGGTTGTTAACGTGGGCGTGGGCTATTCAAGCCACTCATGGTATCTTACAAGTGATCTTACTGAGCTGTTGGTTTCATGGCAGTGAGAACTGGCAGTATGTCTCCCTTTTGTGATGGCAGTTTTTAAGTTAGTGGGGTTTTCCTTACTTCGGGGCTGGTTTAAGTCAGCATGTTGGGTTAACCTCTGTGTCCTTCATTGTTTCCTCCAAATAGGACGCAATGCAGTATGCCTCTGAATCTAAAGACACAGAGTTGGCTGAAGAACTCCTACAGTGGTTTTTGCAAGAAGAAAAGAGAGAGTGCTTTGGAGCTTGTCTCTTTACCTGTTATGATCTTTTAAGGCCAGATGTCGTCCTGGAAACTGCATGGAGGCACAATATCATGGATTTTGCCATGCCCTATTTCATCCAGGTCATGAAGGAATATTTGACCAAGGTAACGATGCTCAGAAGCATATTCAGAACTAATAATTGGGAGGATTTGTACATTTCTACATGTATATTACTTTTCAGTTTTTTTCTCTAGTGTAAATTACTCAGTTGATCATAAAATGTTCCTATTGGAATTTTTCTTGATGGCTAACAGATGATATGACTAGGAAGGGATGCAAGCGTTGTCAGTGTCCACCCTCTGAATATTCACATCAAATATACCCTCTATTTTAACATTTGTAGTACTTTTAAATTAACCCCTATGACACTGAGTCCCATGTATACTTCCATAGATTTCGTTTATTTGTTTGGTTCCTGACTTCATGTCTTTGCCTGTTTCTTATGGGGAAGCTGCATTATATTAGCAGCCCACTAATTATCACAGATTTTTTGATAATCAGTGACCTAATTTAAAAATACTATAGGAAGTTTGCAGTTAATCATGTTTCATAAATGCACATTAAATAAGCTAAGGGAAAACCACTTATAAAATTTTCTGTTTGTCTTAGGATCTCTTTTAGATGTTAGAATACTTTTTGCTTGCCCCGAGTTAGTAGCTTTATGCATAGAAATTTTAAATGATTTCTTAAAAATCCACTTTATCAGAATAAATCAAGCTTAAAAGTGAAGTCTCTCTTTGGCATGCCTGAGTAGAAAGTGGGGAAACACTACTAACAGCCCACCATGTGTAGAGATGTTTTCCTTAGGAGACCACATAACCAGACACCTTGTGTTGCTCTTACAGTTTTTAAAGGAGTAATATTTTATATGTAAGTCCAGTGTGATTAAAACAGTTGCCTCAGCTTAGCCACAGGTGAGAGGAGCTTCCTTTCTTACGCATAACGCCACCTGGGAGGCCTGGCTGCTGTTAACCTACGTGCTGCCCTTGTCCTGGCCACTGCGCTGCTTCCTTCCACACTGGCTCAGCTCAGGTCCTTCTGCAGTGAGCTTTGACCTTAAACAAGACTCTAAACTTGGCTTCCAGATGCCCTTCACTTCACTCTGCTCCTCCCTTTTTCAGTGGTTAGGTGTTTCTCCCTAAACCTTGGTTGCTGATTCTACCTTTTTATGCTCAATATGGAATTTGATTTTTTTTCTAAGCTGCACCTTCTGAATTCCTTTGCAGGTTGATGCAATAAAGGAAAAGGTGAAAGTTGATTCTTTTCCATCTTTAAGTCTGGAGGACTAAGTCTAAGGAATTTGCATGATTTTTTTTCCTTCCTTTTCTACACTGCTGCTGCTGCTTACCCCCCTCCCCAATAAATTTTCACTAAGCCTCTGCAAGTCCCTTGAAACATAACTATAATAGAGCTGTAGGACATTAGTAGATGTTTGCTACTAATCGGCTAATAGGCTTTAGGAAGGGCAGGAGGCTAATCAGTAGTTGGTTCACAGTCTCTCTTTAATATATTATTAAAACTGAGCATGGTGAGTTTCAATATTTTCCCTGTCAGGGCATCTGGACTATAGTAGGACTTTCTTAATATTTGAAATAAATTAAAACATCTTTTTTTATTTTGTGAGCCTGCCTGACAGTTGTTGAATTTATATCTGTATGTACATGCCCTAAGAGGCTTTTGGAGTTCTGTGGGGCTTTTGTTTGTTTGTTTGTTTTCTGGGGTTTTTGTGGTATTGAAGGACTGTGATCCAGTTTCTGATCTCTTGATTCTTACTAATTTTTTTGCTGAAAGTAGCTACAAGAGATACTAGCTGCTTCCGAAGAGGCTTCCTCACGCTTCTCCAGGTGTCCAGTTCTCATGGTGCTAGTCCATTTTTAAGAGGAACCAAAATCTTTTCAATCATGAGAGAGCCAAGCTTGCTATAACTGTTGCTAAGCAACATGGATTATTTATATTTATAACAAGGCAGTATTAATACCTATCTGTAATAAAGCATGCCTTTGAAACCACCTAAATTTGCTGTCATGTTAATTAGTTGGCTCATCATCCAAGAATGCCAAATTGAGACACCGTATGGTGGCTGCTTTCTTCATTGGCTTATCTCCGTCCCACTGTAAATGAAAGAAACTTTAAAACTTATTCCTGGGGTAAAATGGTTAGAAAAGGGTGGGGAAGTAAAGGAGCGTTACATTTTAAATGAATTTGGGTGGGGCCAATGCCTTGGGGTTATGTCGATCAGACTAGAGTCACCACTGGAACTTAGGGCAAACCTGAGTAAAATGCATTGTGTGTGAGACCCTTCAGCAGCTAGTAAGCAAGGCAGTTAGAAGGCGTGTGTGTGAAAAATGGGTAATAGAACTGTAGTGTTATGCGTTGTTCTAAACCAAGCATGTGTAAGTCATTGCAATACATCATACTACTCTGAAACATAAGAGCATTGCTGTGGGCTGTGTGTGTCTCTTGAGAGCCTGTATGGCACCAGTCATCTTCAGATCTCACTTCTTGCTTCAGTACTTTTGCCTTTTTTTCATGCACACATACACCAAAATAACTGACTGCATGTTAACTTTTACTCTGCAGCATATTGCAGTCTTTGTGGAAAAGCCTTTTGCATTTTAGTGGATTTTCAATATTACAAATGGAACTGATTTCAGTGACATGCGTATGTTTAATTTTTCTTTTTAAACCCAAGGATCAGAAACTTTTGTTACAGCTCTTAACAAAAGCTTGTGTTCATAAAATCTTCTCCCATTTTTTCTTTTTGTGTGATCTAAATTGGGCTTTAACAAAAATTGGATGTTCCTGTCCCAGAGGCTATCCCATTACAATTTTAGTATATGTGCTGCCAAAGTGAGCACAGGCTATCCCATTCCATAAAAACATCAGCACTTTTGCTTTTACGTTGATGTTTCTCCTCTGGGATTTGTGTTTTTCTGCCTCCCTCCTTGCCTCTGTCAGTGGCTGGGCATTTGGATAATCCTGGCTCTTTGGTCCCCCATGTGTTTCTGTATCAACAGTTAATCAGACATTAACTTTTATACGTGTCTGTTCACTTAAGTTTTTTTTTCCTTGAAAGTCTGGGGATGTATTGTGCAGTGCTGGGTGTTTTGGGTTCGTTTTGCTTCTTTACCTTAGAAATTATTTACATACAGGCATCCATATGTGTCCTGTATGACTTCTGTAGTTCATTCTCACATACTAGTGAGGTTAGCAAACCCCAAGTGACCCTGATGGCATAGCTGCTTTAATTTCTGCAGATGAGTTAATTTTTCGTGTCAGTTTGGATCCAAATAGTGGATATTTCACATGAGCCTTACATTCCATGGTAGGCTTTAATTTGTAACATATTGTATAGGCTACAAAATAAGAAAATAGTATATAAAAGCAAACCACCAACCAGCTCCCTCCCCAAATACCCTACAAACCCTGAAATAAAGCACACCCATCTTCAAAGGCAGACTCCTGAAGCTCACTCTCAAAAGTTCTTTTTTGAGGCCCAGATTGCTTTTAACATGGAGCAATTAGAGTAAGTAGAAACATCTGGAGCCATCTCAGCTGGGATGGGCATTTGCTGCCAAGCTTGGCACTTGGTTCTCTCCTTGAGACCCACATGGTAGAATGAAAAAACCAACTACCAGCTTCTGCAAATTGTCCCTTGACCTTGACATGCACACCACGGCACATGCTTGTTGTCCCCAGCCGGCCCAGTAAACACATATGATTTTTAAAATTAGAAAACTGTCGTCATAACCCTCTGTGCTGTATGCACACTCAAAGGCACTATTTTAAGTTTCCAGTACAACCCAGGTACTGCTTTAGCATTTTTAAAAGATCTAGTTTTTATGACTTTTTCAAGGATCTACATTTCTGTTCATGTGCTCCCTCCCTCATTGTCTTTTGGGGTCACATAGAGGCTCCTCTCTACACTCACATTCTTAGCACACTTTTGGCCTTGAAAATAGTACATAAGAACACTGAGATTAAAAAAAAAAAAAAAAAAAAAACACTGAGATTTGAAATTTAGTTGTATAGAAAAACTGGCTCAGGTGCCAACTGTTTAATACATATAAATACAGTATACAGCATAGTATAAAGGCAACAGAAGTATATGGTAGGCAATTGTGCAACGCCAGGGTCCTGTTGTTTTCCTCTAGTGTGTCTCAGACTTACAGAATGAAGTTATGTTAGCCTTATAGGGAACTCCCAGCCTCTTTCAGCCTCGCTTTCTAGAGAAGGAAATCCAAGGGCTGATAATTTGGTTTGCCAAAGTTCCCCTCTAACTCCTAAAGGATCTGGGTAATACCACTCCCGGCGTTCACTCATACTTGGACTGATAGTATCTGATATTGGCCACTGTGGTTAGCTAATATACAGTAGCCATTTATATCCTTGGCTTCATTAAAAGTAAAAGCTTTCTTCTCAAAGTTGGGGCCAACTCAGGCAATCTCAGTTACTTCTTTGAGCTGTGTCCCATTAGTGTTTTTGCACTTTGTCTCAGTCAAGTAAGGAAAAGGATGTTATACATCACAATAAGGTTGAGTGTGGAGCTCCTTGAGACTTGAGTCTCAGTTGCAGAATGTAAGCCTCAGCAGGAGATGTGCAGAGCTGTCAAAACAGCTCATCCTCCTGCTCAAGTCCTTGCTAGCCATTTGACTCATTTCACTTTTTTGCATCCTAATTCCCCTGGGGAAGAAGTCCTGATGGTTCACAAATTCCCGATCACCTCTGATAGTGTATACACGTCATTTGAAAAGTGGTTCCTTCTCACTTTCTCCCTTGCTCAGGCTGCATCCTAGCATGTCCAGTCTTTAGCCTGGTGTGAGCTGTTATGGCATTTATAAATACCTCCTTCCTGAGGGTTTATAAAGACAGTGCTGAAAAACACCTTGACTGAAGTATGAATATTGCCATTGAATTTGAGGGGCCTGGGAATGTTCTTGCCAGTCTGTTTGATTTTGACAGAGTTTAACATACTAAGGCTTTTCCACTCTCTGCCATAAACCTAAGTCTGTAATGCTTTTGGGGTTCTAACGTGACTTGTCTTTCTCTAGGTGGATAAACTAGATGCTTCAGAGTCACTGAGGAAAGAAGAAGAACAAGCTACAGAGACGCAGCCCATCGTTTATGGTAACCTTCTCTCTTCACGTTCAGAGGGGCACATTAGACCATCCTTACAGGCAGCAAGCTTTGAAAGGGGCAAAACGTTTGCTAGGTTAACGAGTAGTTCTCCCAACACTTAGCATTTTCTCCTGAGGACCACTTAAACTCATATTGATGGCATCCACTCTGATAATCTTCCATGCAGTTTCTCAAAATTAGTAACTAAAGATGGCCTAGGCTCTTCTGTTGCCTGATTGATGACTGATCTAAATTCACTAAGAAAGAAACAATATAACAAGGCTGTTTTCAGTGCTTTGCATAAAGAATGCATCCTAACTTTAAATCTAGCTAGGACAGAGAATGAGGCTTGAGTGGCCATTTAAGAGCTTTCCAAGCTGGGCATGGTGACACACGCCTGTAATCCCAGCACTTGGGAGGCAGAGGCGGGTGGATCAATGTGAGTTTGAGGCCAGCCTGGTCTACAAAGTGAGCCAGGATTACACAGAGAAAGCCTGTCTCAAAAAAACAAAACAAAACAAACAAACAAACAAAAAAAGACCAAAAATAAGAACTTTCTGGAGAGAGTGTCCAAACCCTAAAATAATTACTTAAAGGAGTTTGACTTCCTCTTATACTCACCTGTGCAGGTTACTTTTCCTTTGCATTTCACATTGGATTTGAGGGGTATGATCAAGTTGTATAACCAGCTGTTCTTTGTAAGGAAGCATAAAATTTTGTCTCAGGCAATTAAGGAAAATAATACTATAGGAATCTTTATTATTATAACTGTGGTTGTTGTTGTTGTTATTATTGTAGATAAGCTGTTTGGAGGAATTTACTGGACAGGGTAGTTTTGATGAAAGACTAGGTAGACCTAAAATGCTACATGAGGTTTGACTTACTTAAAATAGGAACAAAATCAGAGGGCTACTTTTTTAGTAGGCATCCAGTGCGTAGAGTCGTAAGTAGATAGTTGAAATAGGTTAGATTTTTCAAGATAATCCAGAGGTGATTCCTTGATTAAACCAGTTTCCAAAAAGCACACAACACTTACTTAAATACAGTTTTGGTTGTACTACAAGAAGAGGACACGGGGAGCCTGTGTGTTGGGAGAACAGTAGCTTCCATTTTAGCGGGAGATGATTTGCCGGGCTAGGGAGGTGTTATGTTTCTCTCTCTAAAAGTTCTTTACATGTCATGTTTTCTTTATGTGGTCAACAACTATTTCAGCTTCATCAGCAAGTGTTTGATAGAAGGTATATATGTTCTCGTGTTTTTCTTTTCATACCTAATGCATTGCATATCTAGTGCATATTTGAATGTGTTTTTTCTACTGCTGTCTCTAAATTAGCGCTGGATTCTTTGCTAGAATCCTATTAGGTTTCATTACCATTCAGATATTTAGAATCAGAGATTGAAATTAACTTTAACAATTTGTAAAGTTTTCCTGTGCTAAAATTTTATTCACTAAGTGTAATGTGTATTATGTGACAGGCTTGTTGGCAGATGTATGGCCTGATTCTGTCAAATGTGCATGTGTTACTGCTTTAAACATAGGGTGTGGTGGCCCTCAGGCCTGCACCGTTGGCTTCTTTAAGACAGGAAACCTTTCTCAGGGCGAGACTGTATTCCAAATTGGGACAGTGCCCCATACAACTTATTCAGTGAATTGTGATTGCGCTGCTAGAGTGAGCGAGGTGATAGCACTAAACCCCGGGTGCTAACAGATTCTCCTCTTCTTTGTCACCTTTAGGTCAGCCCCAGCTGATGCTGACAGCAGGACCCAGTGTGGCAGTCCCTCCCCAGGCTCCTTTTGGCTATGGTTACACTGCGCCCCCATATGGGCAGCCACAGCCTGGCTTTGGGTACAGCATGTGAGGTGGAAGCTCATCTGTAGTCTGTTTTCATACGGAAGCATCGTCTACCCACTTCTCAGTTTATAAACGGGGAAACAGGCAGCGTGTACTTGTAACCTTTATTTCATGAAGGACTACTTTTTTGTTTCTAACTATAGACTTGGATCGCCTATGTTAAAACCTTATTTTCACATTCCGCATCATTAGAACTTCTTTTCAAAGGGGAATAGTATCCATGTGGGCTTTTTCTCCCCCTCATTCTTTGAAGAACTGCTTACTATTCAATCTCTTGTGAAGAACCTGATTTGCACTCTGTAGTGTTTAAAGAAACAAAGAAACTCTAATATTGAATCTCTTAAATTTAGTGTATGTAAAACAGCTTTCAATATGTTGTCTAAATGCATTTAAATCTCTTTTATTCAGAGAAAAGCTAACGTGAAAATACTGGTATGTGACCATGCCAGACTGTCCATGCCAACGAAGGCTACACTAATCAGCATATCCTACACAGGATCACCGCGCTCTCCAAATTATTTGAAAGATGCATACAGACAACTTGCCTGATTTTTAAACGAGTATAAAAGGCCCTTTAACCTATGCAGGTTTCCCCATTACGCATATAGAAAATGCTAGTGTGTTTTGCTCACTTCCTATGTAACAGGTGCCCTCATGTTGTGCTGTATCCTGTGCTTTTTCTGTGGGACCATTCCATTCAGGAAAAGGAGCACCATGATTCCACGCGTGTGTGTTTACTAACCCTTCCCTGAGGTTTGTGTATGGTGGATATTGTGGTGTTTTAGATCACTGAGTGTACAGAAGAGAGAATTCAAACAATATTGCTGTTCTTCAGTTTTGTTTGTGGAATTTGAAATTACTCCAATTTAAAATAAATTACTGGACTGTGGAAATAACATGTAGAATTGAAGTTTTGATTAAATACATCTCAACCCAGAAGAGTGGTGGTTTTCATAGTTTCATACTGGATGCTGCTGGAGCATGACAGGGAGGAGTGGAGGGAAACTGAAAAGGCTTGCAGTGTGCCATTTGCATCCCTGTACACAGTGGTCTTAAAAGCAGTTTCTAAATAGTGGGCTCCTTCTCCTGTTTCCAACATTTTAACCGAATGCTGCTCCAGGGCTATAAGAACTTCACCTAACTAACTTAATTGTAGGTGTTATATTGACCTGAAATAAAGGTATATTTTTAATAGTAGTTAGCATGGTATTTCTTACAAACTTAAAGGGTACCAAATTTAAATCTTTTGCCATGGCTGAGAATATTGAATCTATTTCATTACGACTTAATTTTCTATAGTTACAGAGCTTATGCTGCTCTACAATTCTCCTGCAAAATTACCATAAGTTTCACAGAATGATTTTTTAGAAAAGCTTATGCACACCCTTAGCAGATTGGTACTACTGTGCAAGTCATTTTTGGTTTGTCACAGGGAAAAACATGGGCTCTTCAGGCCAGAGCTATTCTGTGTTCCGAGATGTCTACCTACACTTCATTGTAAGGAATCAAGAGATATGTCAGTTTGTTCTTGACATTTCCTGTACTTGTGAATGTGTATATATATACACACACATACATACACTATGTGCATACAATGCCCTCAGAAGCCAGAAGAGGGGTGCTCAGATCCTCTGGGACAGGAGCTAAGTTACCCTGTGGGTGCTAGGAATTGAACCTGGGTCCTCTGGAAAAGCACTCAGTGCTTTTAAACACCGAGACATTTCTTTCTTATTGTGTCCTTGAGGATTTTCCCCCAGTGAAAATTCATCGTGTATTGTTGTCGATGCCAAGTTGCCACTTAAACCATCCATATTGGGCAACATAAGGACAAAACCATAGTCAGTTGGCTGCTAAATTTGCTTTTGTTTTTTTTTTTTCTGTATATATACCAAGTGCTTTATCACTTTATGTGTATGGATGTTTTGCCTTGATATATCTGTGCATCGTATACATGGCTTGAGGATCGAGGAAACCATTGCTCCACTCTCTCCAGCCTGCTGGTTTTTGATTCAGGGTCTCTGTGTCCAGGCTGGCCTTCCTTGAATTTGAGGATCTTTTTTTCCTGGGCCTCCTGTATGTGGGGATTGTAAGTATGCGCCATCTGTCAGATTATGAGATACCCAGCCAAGGGCTGGGCTGTGATGTCTGTACAACGGACAGGGGGCAAGTTGGCATTAAACTGTCTTCACTAACGTCACTCTCGAGTTTGTCACTGGGCTGGGTTCTAGATTAAGAAACTGAAAACAATTGTACTAAATAGTTACTATAAAATGTTGCTTAAACCAGGAGGAAATGGGGGGTGGGGTTTACTGGGAAAGTCACGTGAAAAGCTATCTGATCTAGTAGCACATAAAACAGAACTTTGTATATTGATACAGAAAACATGCACTTGCTGTCTGGAACGCAGGAGCCCTTGCCGAGCACATGTGGGGCCTGCGGCTCAATCCCCAGCACTACCAAGTTTGTTGTTTCTACGTTCAATCCCCAGCACCGTGCACATGGCAGATGCTGTTGGAGAAGGCTATGGGAGAGCCTGAAAAGTTCTCCAAACCTTTCCCAGTTGTTTTCTTAAAGTGGCTGGTGCATTTAGATTTTGAGGAAATATCTGCCAAACACTCAGGTTTGGAGCAATTGTAGTCCCTTTTTGTCTTGTTCTGGAGATAAGAATCTCACTGTTGACCTGGAAACTCGAAGAAATCCTCTGGTCTCAGCCTTCAAAGCGCTGGGATTACAGTAATGAGCCTCCACACCTGGCTACTTTCAGGGTTAGTTAGTTCTTAAATGTGTATTGTCAATATGGGTACATTTGACAGCTTCCAGGGATCAAAATTGAGTTATCAGCCTTTACCCATGGAGCCCTAATTTCATTTGCTTAAGGTTTTATTTTTAAATCATACACAGACGTACTTATTTAAGTAGGTATATCAATGAGTGTTGATGTCTGGGGACCAGAAAACTGTTGGATCCTCTGAAACCAGTAGTAATGAGCCAGAAAGCAAACATGGATCCTCTGTAAGATTCTTAGCTGCAGAGCCATCTCTCCAGCCTCGTTTTTTTTTAAGGTTTAAAAAATCATTTATACAGTATTCTGCCCACATGTGTGCCTGCTTGACATATTTCATTATAGATAGTTGTGAGCCACTCTCCAGCCCTTGTCTCAATTCTTATAGAGATGTTACAAATGAGTGATGCCAGCCTTTTAGACAACTAGACACTAACAGTCATGGGTAAAAATTTTTAATGTTTTTTAATTGAGAGTTTCACACACGTATACAGTGTAATGTGAGCCTAGCACCCCAGCCCCCATTCATCTCCCTCCCAAGTTAATCTTTTTTCATAAGAATGCCTTGAGTCCAATCAACGCTGTCGTTTATTGTAAAGGTATGGCCTAATGTTTATTATTAGCCTTATAATTATTATGGCAGTATTATCTAACCCGCTATCACATATCATTGAAAACACAGGCACCAGATAGATTTTAGAATAGCCTTATTTTACCTGGGACTTGGTGGGCATTACCTCCTAAAGCCCCATACCATGGCATCTGCTCTAGTAATTTCTACCTGGGCTACCTCCCATCCCTAATTCCAAAATAGTTGCTAATGTTCTTCATCTGGGCCACTTTCTCCATTCACACCTGTCAGGCCATGTGCTTCTCTCGTCACTGTCACTAGCCCATCACTGTGGCTCTGTAATTTCTTAGGCAAGTTGTACTTGAGAATGTGCTCAGCTGAGGAGCGACCAGCTCTTGGGGGCCAGTCCTTCCCATTAGAATACTTATCACCAGACAACTCCCAACAGTTGACTTTGGATGCCTGTTGGGCCATCTACAGGAGCATAGGCAACATACCAGGGAGGACTTCCTCAAAAAGAGTCCCTATTACACAGCCTTGAGTTCCCAAAGCACCTCCTGCTACATACACTGTGAATGTGGGGCAGTGAAGGACATAATGGCTACTTGTTGAGAGAGATCATCAGTGGGAATACACTAGAGAGAAGAAAATGCCTTTAATTGAAGCTAGTGAAAACAGCGGTGTAGAGACTCCTTGGGCTCGGCAGAGTACGCTTTGAGAACTACTCTGTAAGAGTCCTATGAAGTACACATCAAGAACCGGTGAACCAGAAAAACACTGATTTGTTACCAGAACTAACAGTTTACACTGTGTCCTCGTAGGTAAGCCCTAGCTTATTACAGGTCCTTGAATCAGCCACCCATCCTGCTGGGAATCCAGTCTTTCAGTGTTGAACCACTTGTCTGCAGTAAGCCTCATAAATTACCAGAGTTCTAACCATGTACTTAAGATTGATTTCTACTCAGTTACATGTGGTTGCATCACTTTTGACTCCTGTATAAACATTCTGTTTAGAAACTGTTGCTACTGTGGCATCATTCAGGGTTGTGACTGCTTCTGGATCATCTATGCTTCTGTACGATAAAGTGCAGCAAGCATTATAACTTGGAGACTTCGTACAGTTGCCTTTATCATTATGTTTAGTTTTAATCTTCCAGAGCTGTAGAGAAAAATGGATTCTAGAAGACTGTCAAGAAAGCTTTATATAGCCAAGCATCTGGTGCGCGCTCTTAATCCCAGCACCTGGGAGGCAGAAGTAGGAGGACCTCTGAGTTTGAGATCAGCCTGTTCACCATAGTGCGTTCCAGGCTCGTCAGGATACACAGTGTGGAAAAAGTGCACATAAATAATAAAGTTTTCAGGAGAGGCTGGCTGGGTACAACTACAGACCTTTAGTCCACAAAGTTCACTTCACAAACTCATTGGTTTCAGTGTTAAAGGAAAGGAACTTTTTATAGCTTAGGAGTTAGAACCACTCTGAATTACCTTAGCCTGAGCGGGTCAGGAGAAATGAGCATCAAAATTTGCTACACCTGTCATAAAACTGCAACTTTGAACTAGAAGTTTTTTATAAAGTGGCTGGGTATGTATGCATACTTTCACACCCAGCATGTGGGAGGTCAAGGCAGGAGAAATGGCTACAAGTTCAAGATTAGCCTGAGCCACACCATCTCAAAACATCCAGCTAGTTAAAATCGAAATCAAAACTGCACAGTGGGTCTATGCAGAGGGGAGGGACATTGATTTAAAAAAAAAAAATCATTCAAAAAGTAGCAGCAGGGAAAAACTGCAATGACTTCTTGAACCAGATCCATAAAGAGAGGGACAGCAGCATGGCCTAAAGAGTGAGCAGCACACAGGGCTCTCGTTACGCACGCTCTCCTTCCCACCCAAGGCCACAGCGGGCATTTTCTCACTTTGTTTCCTCCAGGACCTATCACTCCACAAGAGCATTTAGCCAATGCATTTTTACTCTTTAGTTTTATGAGCGTTCTGCCTACACTATTTACGTTAACTGTGTGTGCCTGGTGATTGAGTTGAGGATGCCCCGGAACTGGATCTGGATGGTTGTGAACTGCCATCCAGATACTGGGAACTGAACCAGGGATCTCTGCAAGAATAACACATGCTCTTAATCTTGGAGACGCCTCTCCAGCCTGGCGTATTTTAAGCTCAAGATAGTAATGGTCCAGTACATGACAGAAGAACATGGGAACAGATTTTAAAGTGGGGCAAGAATTAAGCTTTTATTGGTCCTAACAGGCTTCCCACTCTGCGGCCAGAATCACCATCACACGAAGGCCCATCTAGTAAAGCTTCAGGTGCCCAGTAACTTCATCAATTAGTTCTACTGGTCCTGGCCCAATGCCCAGGACAGTCCGAGAGCCTGGTTCAATCTGAGTGCGTCCAGCATCTTGGATTAAACTCACAGTTAGTCCCAACATTTTTGCATGGGTGAGTAATTCAATGAGTGTGCTTTCATCTGGGGCTTTGACCACCACTTTAGGCTGGCCACAGTACTCCCACTCTTTGAGCACTTGAGGGTTTCTCCTTTGAATCTGTTTGTAGGCAGACACAGCAGCATGAGAACACTGCGCAGCGACCTTCCCTTTCCCCATCTTTAAGTCAGTTCGAACCACAAGAATCATTTTATATTCCCCACTCTCTCCCAAGATGCTTGCTTCAGTTCCCATCTCTGTGTCTCTATTTGTCTCACTTGTTGAGTTCTGGGGAGACATTCCAAGGTGGCTCCGGAGGCCCCAGCCCAGACACATGCCACAGGCAACTCCAGCAGCCAAGCTGAGTGTACCAGGATGAGCCAAATACTCCATAACCAAGAACTTGGAGAGCATCTTAAGAGAAAAGAAAAACGTTATTACCTAGAATTCAAGCTATTCAGATAAGTAACCTACAAATAGCAAGCAATGTTTTAAACCATACTAAGTCATGCAGGGGAAAGGCCTTCTAGATCTTATCCATGAACCATATTTCCACCCACCCCCAGGCACTAGTCGATTCAAAGACCTACGTGAAGTAGTTTGGTCATTTTGAACAGGCAGCAGAATCTCTTCAGTTAATTGTGTGGGATAAAGGAATGATGGCTTGGCCAGTATGCCAGAACCCAAAGCAATGAAAAATAGCACACTCTGCCTCTTTTTCTGGAAAGCAGGGGAGAGTTGTGCTTCATAATACAGTTGTTCTCACTGGAGACAGTACAGTGTGGCCTGTGAAAGGTACACCAGGCCACGAGTCAAGATGCTATAAGCAAAGTTGCAGCACTGTATATTAGCAGGGATGGGAAACCTACCCAAGATCCTAGCCCAACTTCATGTTGTTATCCCAACACAAAGTATCTGAAGTAGGGTTCCTACATTCAATGAGTTTCTACAAGTGAAACTCTCCTAAAAGCAGGAATCCTCTTCTCTCCTTCCTCCCTTTACAAGGGTCCACTCTACAGTCCATTACGCCCTGGAACCCAGACAGGCCTTGAGCTTGCACAGTCCTCTGGCCTCGACCTTCCAAATGCTGGGATTACAGGAATGAATAAACCTGGCGATGGTGCAAACAACCATCAGTTTCTTCCTCTAGTGTGTATCCAAGCATTTATATGCATGAAACCACCATTTTTTTTTTAAACCACCATTTTTACAGTGCATAAATGACACCCTAGGAACTGGGCAACACTTATTTCATCATAAATTTCCCTTCATAAAATAAACATGTTAACATATGCTAGTATTACAGATTGATTATAAAGTAACTAAGATGTTCACTTGAGGATAGTATAGCAATATAAATTATTAAAATATAATTCACAAGCTGGACATGGTGGTGCAAGCCTTTAATCTCAGCACTAGGGAGGCAGAAGCAGGATCTTTGTGAGCTAGAGGCTAGCCTGGTCTACAGAGCAAGTCCAGGATAGCCACGGCTACACAGAGAAACCCTTGTGGGGGGGGGGGGGAAGGACAATAAACAATAAATAAAGGATATAATTCACAGTTGGGTGACAACAGTGTACACCCTTAATCTCAGCACTCCTGAGGCTGAGGCAGGCAGATCTCTGAATTCTGGCCAGCCTGGTCTACAGAGTGAGTTTCAGGATGGCCAGGGCTACACAGAGAAACCCTGACCTGAAAAACAAGAACAAAAGAAATTCACATACCGTGACATTCACACTTTTAAAGTATACCGTTCTGACTTTTTGGTTTTTTTGTTTTGTTTTTTGTTTTTGCCTTTTCTCTTGTTTGATTTTGTTTTGTGAGATAGTCTCACTCTGCGGCCCAAGCTGGCCTTGGATTGTGTAGATCTCCTGCCTCAATTTCTCAGTGCTGATATGTTGTTAGGCTAATATACCCACATCATTGTCTATTTCCAGAACAGGCAACCGAGTCAAGTCCAAACGGGATTCCAGCAAGCTGAGGTGCTTCTGCCCAGCACAGGGGCTGCCAGATAACTGGGCACTTTACATTACAGAAGCAAGCACATTTTTTGGAGGCAATGGGGATTGATCCAGGACCTCAAAAGGCTAAGGAAGTGTTCTACCACCACCAAGCTGTACGCACGCCTTCCTTTTTTTTTTTTTTTTTTTTTTTTTTTTTGGCTTTTCAAGGCAGGGTCTCTCTGTGTAGCCTTGGCTGACCTGGACTTGCTTTGTAGACCAGGCTGGCCTTGAACTCACAGCGATCCACCTGCTTCTGCCTTCCGAGTGCTGAGATTAAAGGAGTAAACTACCACGCCTGGTTCCAGTTTCCTTTTTTTTTATCTTTTATTTTAAAACAAGGTCTCACTAAGTTGTCCAGGCTAACTTGGAATCTGTGATCTTTTCCCCTCTCCTTCCCAAACAGCTGGGATTACAAGTCTGGTACCAGGTTGCTGAAGCAACTAAAACTTAAGGACAAACAAGTGTATCAGGTACGATGTTAAACTCCTAGATCTTATTCCTATAGGAACTGGTCTGTGGAATATTTTGAGTTAAGCAATGATAGGTTGAGCAAAGGGCTTTTTTTCTTTTTTTTTTTTTTTTAAATGAGACAGGATCTCGTTACGTAACCCAGGTTGGCTACAACTTCCTAATTCTCTTGCCTCATCGCAGGCACTGGGACTACAGGCACATCCACTACAACTGGCTCCTTCAATTACAGTTTGTTCATTGTTGTGGTTTTTGAAAGTGGGTCTTACATAGTTCAGGCAGCTTTGAACTCTCCAGGAAGCCCAAGCTGAGCAAATTAATTTTCTTCCTGCCTCCACTTCCCAGGCACATGCCACTATGAATCATTTTATGTGGTGCTGGGAATCAAACCCAGCATTTCATGAATGTTAGACAAATACTCTACCAAATCTTCAATTACAGTTCTTAGTCACTAAACAGATACATACCATAACGCTCACTTATAGATCAGGCGGGCACATGAACTATATAGTTCAAAACCAGGACAAGGTTTATAGTACAAACCTTAGATGGTTCAGCTATCTATTTAAACCCAAGTGAACTGGTAATTACAAGCGTGTGAGAGTCGGTATGCATGCTTTGATTATTTATGTGACTATGTGATGTTGTAAGTATTAACTCTCAAAACGAGAGATCATTTTATAAGACAAAGACTCTGATCTGGATGTAGGATCATTTAAAACATGAATATTTTCTTGGGATACAGCCACACAGGGTTGATGTGCTGGAGTTTTAAGAAAGATAGTAACGATGTTTGTCTGGGTTAAACTTGGTAAGAAGCATGGGTCCTGCAGAGGGTTGACATAATACAAATAATTAGACAAAAGCAGGACTGTCCCACTAGATTAGCTAGGGAAGCCAGAGAGTACATAAGAATGCACATGACTATCCAGATAGCCAGAGTAGTAACTGAAGCAGAAAATACAGACATGCCTTATTTCCTTAGTGAAAATTGAGTCATCGGCTATGAAAACATAACAAAGGTTTGGAATAGCTATTAAGGTGACTGAAGAGCATCTATAACAGAACGGTGAAGTATTCAGGCCTAAATGTGCAACTGTTCAGATTTCTTAAGTAGGATTCCTCCCATGTCTAGGACTAACAGGTGTCTGTGATGGATAAAAAGGTCACTAAGAAAGGAACTGGCAAGGCAATGTTTGAAACGTGTGTGTGTGTGTGTGTGTGTGTGTGTGTGTGTGTGTGTGTGTGTGTGACATGTACACACACATGGATGAGAACGTGTGGAGGCCAGGACACTTTTCCTTGGAAGCGTGTTCTTTTCTTCCACCGTGTGGGTCTCAGGAATTGAATTAAAGTTGTCAGGCTTGGGGACAAGTGCCTTTACTTAGTGATGAGGCAGTTCATTAATGCCCCCCCCCCTTTTTTTTTTGCTAGGGGTAGACTCTAGAGAGTGCTTTTTGACCTTCTTAATGCTATGACCCCCCAGCATAAATTTATTTCTACCTCATAACTGTAACTTTACTGTTATGAAACATAATCTAAATATCTGATATACTACCCAGGGGCTGGGGGGTCAAAACCGCTGCTCTAGAGCCTCCCGCACGTTAGGCAAGGGATCTCTGAGCCTCAGACTCTCCTGTTTGAGGCATTTTCCTAGGCTGCCTAGCCTACTCTGGAACACGAGTAGGATCCTCTTGCTTCAGCCTTCCCAGGAGCTGGGATTCTAGGTGTTTGCCCTCGAGCCAACTCCCTCTCCACAACTCTTTTCCAAGTACGCACTGTATGCAGATCTTAATGAATAAGCATTCAACATAGAAAAAGAGGGGTGGGGGAACAGAGAAACTGAGGCCAAGAGAAGTCTGATACAGCAAATGTTTGTAGCTGTTCACCAGGTAGAATTAGGAGTCCTCACAATTTCTAGGTTATAAGATAAGCAAATATTCCATATACCAGATTCGGGGAAATTTGACCTATTTACAAAGTGTCGATTACAGGATGGATAATATACTATAATGTTTACCTATAAAGTTGTCAAAAATGGATTCACAGCCAGGTGGGTAGAGCATGCCTTTAACCCTAGCACTTAGGAGATAGAGGCCAGACTGGCCACATAGTGCGTTTCAAGACAGCCAGGGCTACTTAGAGACCCTGTCTCAGTAATTATATAAATAAAATCAAATTGCTTTTGTCAGTGCCGAACAAGGAATAAAGCTAGGAGGTAATAAATAAGAGGCTCTCGTGACTGACTATGACGGGATACTGCCAGACTGACAACCTCACACGGAAAACTACTGCGGGCAGTAAAAACTGCAAAGATTCTCAAGTTCCCTGCTTAGGCCGCACACCTCTACGGGGTGCTCCTCCAGGGTCATGTTACCCCAATCGGACATCATCTAACTCTTCTAAAAGGCGGTTCAGTCTCTGCAGCCTCACTAGAAACACACCAGTAAGCTCAGGGCTTGACACTGCTCAGTATCGGAGATACGCGTTAACAGCACAGTAAAATAACTATGTCCATAGAACCATCTTCTCGGGGCCTTGTAATTAGCCTACCTCACCAAGCATGTTTCATCAGGCCCCTTGCTCCAGACTACCTCCTGAGCCACACTCTCTAACAGCAATCTACTCCATAGGTTCTTTGCATTTTCCAAGCTAAAAAAAAAAAAACAACCCTTTCCTAAAATCTTTAGCCCACAACAGCATAATTTCCCTCTTTTACTTCCAATCTCAATCACCTGCATCTCCTAGTCACTGTGTCTCGGTGCCTTTCCTACCTCACTCCATCAGAAGTGCTGAAGACCCAGAGGTTTGTCATTGTACCACAGTTGTTTCTTTTGGGGTTTTAGTCTTGAGTTTTGTGCACCACTCCCTGGTGACTTTTAAAACTTCAAACCTTCCTCTGAATTATTTAAACCAACTTTCACCCAGTGCTGACAGTTTACAGTCTCCCAAGCAAAACTGCCTGCTATTTGTGAGGAGATGTGGATGGATAGTATTATACAAATTTACATAGTTGCCTCTTCTACCTGGATCTGGGCTGTCCAACCTGGTAGTCATTAGTGCCATACATATAGTTAGGAACATTCAACTTACGACTGTTCTGTTCTAAGGTTATGCAAAGCCACAATTCAAGTGCTCAATCATTCAACAACGTGAAATGACAAGTGTTCGACCTGAGAGAAAGGACACCTCTCACTTGCCATCACTGAAGAAAGCTGTGGTGGTTCTCAAGTTACATCTTAAACGGAAGGACGGCTGCGAAAAACCATTTCCCCAATGTTCATGGTGGTATACGCCTTTAATCCTAGCACTCGGAGGCCGAGGCAGGCCAACAGCCAGGATTACAAGAGAAACCTTGCCTCGAAAAACCAAAACAAACAAAAACTTTTTTTTTTCACTGTCCCTCTGGACAGGTGTCTTGGATGGAATTATGATCTGGCAATTAAAAAAAAAATCAGAAGCCACTAGGGTTGCACAAGAGGCTTAGGACAGGGCCCCTTCCCTTTAATGGGGCTGCTGGAAGATTCCTGGGCAATGACTAGGAGCTTTAAGCAATGGTTGTGTTAGCGTTCCTGTTTCCCAACAGGTGACAGGCTTCAAAAGCCTCCAAAGTAAGGCGTTCCTCCCCCTTCCCTGTTCCCCACACAACTTTCTTTCTATCCTGCAGCAAGATGAGCCGCCTCAGCGGGCACGGTGCTGCTGCACGCCTTTAGTCCCAGCACTCAGGGGCAGGCGGCTCTTCTGACCGAGCTCCTTTTGCTGGTCTCCTGTGCCCCACTGTTGGCAGTAACTGGATCCTGCTGTATCTATTGTTGTAAGCCCATCCCCGCTCTTTCTACCTATAGTGTCCTAATTGTTTTGTACCCAAAAAGTCCAAAATTAACTCTGTCAACTCCAATCTTTGAGGGAGGAACATCCCAAGTTCAAGACCAAGAACAGATTGGGCACCTTACAAGCCCGTTTCTGAGTATAGTGCTACACCAGCCTGCCTCCATCTTAGGCTTGAGAGCCATCTTACAGTGACCCTGATCTAGATTCCTTTCTGTTTACCATTCAATTTGTTTCTATGACTAGGCTATGGCCCTCTTCTAACCTTCACTACAACTGGTTCTGAACTGCTAGTTCTAGGAAACTGCAACCATGCCTTTGTGTCTCTCTCTCTCTCTCTCTCTCTCTCTCTCTCTCTCTCTCTCTCTCTCTCTCT
>OU015746.1:33483077-33497445 GCA_907169655.1 Acomys percivali
CACACACACACACACACACACACACACACACACACACACACACACACGTATTGGGATTATGGGTATGTATCACCACACCCAGCTTCTCCTAAATGGTCAAATGCAAAAAGGGGTTTTGTTCTGTTTGTTTGTAGCACATATCAAGTCCGGCACTTTACCACTATAGTCTGACTGCACAGGAACCTTCTTTCTTAGTTTATTTGCCTTTGAGAAATAGTAAAAATTTTAGCTCTTTCCCCTCTTCTTAATCTCTTTCTCTCACCTCCCTCCCGCTCTTCTCTCTCTCTCTCTCTCTCTCTCTTTCTCTCTCTCTCTCTCTCTCTCTCTCTCTCTGTCTCTCTCTCACCCCTCCCCCTTTCCTTCTTTCCCCATGCTCATTTAACAAACCTCTATATAATTTTTTAAAAAAAAGATTTTTAAAAACTTGTTTTTAACACTGAATTTGTTTTGTTTGTGAGGTAGACTGACTAAACAAAAGTAATTTACATCCCTGTATTTCTAACAAATAAAATTCCAAATTATTTTATGTTTTATAGAGAGCATTTTTAAGAAGGAAATACCAGTAAGTTGTTTTTAGCATGTTGTATAAAAACAGATTCCCTTAAGTAAATAAAAATTTCTGCTACAGTATTTTAAAACAAAACCTTTAATTGCACAATACCTTTGTTAAATTCTGCTTTAAATGAATCCAAGTTGTTTTGAATAAACCTCTTTTGTCTATTCAAGATGCCACTAAGGACTAAGGGAAAAGAATAAATAGGGAGAAATGAGTTCAACTAGCAGAATGGTTTTGCAGGGGTGGGTGGTAATGGAAAGCTTGCTTCTTAATGTGAGCCTTTGTGTACGCATATGTGCGTGTATAAAGCTTAGATGCATGATCTCAGCACCAACTAGAACTTATTCTATAGTCCAGGCTGCTCAGATGTGTGGCCGTCCTCCTCCTGCTCTGCCTCCTCAGTGTTGGTGTTCAAGTGTGTGTCACAATACTCACTTTATGTTCTCTTCCTTTACCTCAAATTGAGCACGTCTCACTTGTTGTATTATATGTGGATGGCTATGGATTTGGCTAAATCCTAACCCCTACACTTTCAAAGATCTTTAAATTTTACATATAGCTTTTAGTTAAATACCTAGAAGGCTGGGTGTGGTGGGGCACTCCGTGAATCTCAGCAAAGGCAGGAGGGTCTCTTGAGTGCAAGGACGACACCCACGGCTCCACAGAGAAACCCTGTCCTGAAAATTATACCTAGACGGTTGAAATCTTTCCCTTCTTGTAGACAGTGCTGTTTCACACATCCTCTGTATACTTCATTAGTACTAGATCTCTACTTTGTAAGCCATTTTAATGCTCTGATTTTATTTTTTCACAAAATAGCTTTGTCACTTTGTCATGGTAATGGTTTGGGCTATATTGTGTTTTGATGATATCTTTACAGAAATTTGACATAAATTTCTAAAATCAAACTTGGAATGCGTTGTCCTCTGAGCTCATTTTCATTATATTAGGTAATATATATTGCAGTCAATATGAAAGACGTGGGAAGAGCTAGGGAGATGACCAGGCCAAGAGCCTGCCACGCAAGCATGAAGATAGGAGTTCAGATCCCTAGAGCCCAGATAAAAGCTAGGCATGGCAGCACACGTCTGTACTCCCAGTGCTGCTGAATGCTGGGACAGACTCATCTCTGGAGCTGAATCAGTGAACTCCAGGTTCAGTGAGAGACTCTGTCCCCTCGCCCCACCCCAAAAAAAGCAATGGTGCAATATAACCTGATATATATCTCTGGCCTTCACACACACTTACTCATGTGCACACGTCCACTCCACCCCCACAAGGATGAGGCTTTCCATGTTTGTATGTTGTATATATTACCTTTAATTTTTTTGTACCTGTTGATGATCCATGTGGTCCCTATTTTATAAATTAGAGCAACCAGTACTCTCAACACATAGGAAGTTGGAGTAAAAGATTATTGTGGAGTTCAAGACCAGCCTGTTACTTAATGAGTGACAGGCCACTTTGGACCATGGAGTGAGACCCAGTCTCAAAACAGGGGCAAAGTTAAACTTTTTTTTTTTTTAAGTGTAACTCCCATTTTATTTGTCCAAAGTAGTTTTTCTTCTGTCCTGTCTTTACATGGGCTTTGGTGGAGGTCGTGGTGCAGCACCAGCGGGTCTAAAACGAGGTGGGGGTGTTCGGTCCTTCCGGGCCTCACGGGATCGGTTCCTGACCACCTTGCTGTGAATGGCACAGCTCACGCAGTAATGCAGCTTGACGTAGAGCTTGGGCAGCACGTAAGCGTCAAAGACGCTGGCTTCGGAGATGTCCCTGACAGCAGCGGCCTCTACAATGCTCCGGATGACGAACTTCTTAATGGCCTTGTCCTTGGGCACGCACCGGGCGCAGTTGGTGCAGCGAATTGGCTGCACGTGGCCGCAGCCCTTTTTAGCACGGCCGTTGTTTCTTCTTTTTTTGGTCATCTTGGAGCCAAGGCCCGAAAGAGGATCGCAAAGTTAAACTTGTTTGTAGAGATTTACTGCTTGTTCAAGCGCCTAGAGTAGCGAAGGTTAGATTTAAACCCAGTTCTGCTGAACTCTCAACCCTATTTCTATCTAATCTCACTAAAACCCCAGTTTCATCGTGTGTTGTAATTGAACTCATGGTTTCTGTCAGACTCCCCTGAAGATGAACTTTATCTTACTCATATTGCTCACCTCACCTCCAGCCTGTTACAGATTAGTAGTAGTACCACAGTGGCGTCACTGATAAGGTAGCGTGAGGTTGATTTTCTGGTTTACGTAATTTCTAAGTTCATTGTTTCATGCACCTTCTACCCTTTGGATGTCTTAGGGTTAGTTTCACACCAACACATATGCACACGCGTACTCTTTTATGTAAATGTCCTGTCCCTGGACAGCCAGTGATCACCTTCTTTTTACTCCTGTGCATATTGGTGTGTGAGTGTTTGTGTGCTGGCACACACACATACAGCAGCACACATGTGTATAGGTGTGAGCAGCTGAAGGCCAGAGGTCACCTCAGGCATTGTTCTTTAGTCACTGTCTAACTTGTATTTTGAAATAAGGTCTTTCACTGAGACCTGGCCTTCAAAAAGTGACGAGGCTTGCTGGCCAGCTGTCCTAGGAATCTGCTTGTCTCTACCTTGCCAGTGCCGTGGCTACAGACACACTGAGCTTCACCTTGACTTCTACATGAGTACTAGGAGTCAAACTCAGGTCTTCATGCTTGTGTGGCTGGCACATCACCAACTGAACTGTCTCCCTGACTTCTGTCTTTGAAGCAGTCTTAGACTGTAGTCCATGCGAGGCTGGTTCTCTGTGAAACAAGTTGGCCTCAAGCTTGTGGTAGTTTCTTCCTCAGTGTCCCAAGTTCTGAGATTGCAGGCCTGGCCCTGATTTTTGGAGAACTTGTTTGGTTCCAGCAGAGGAGTGCGCCTACTCCAATACCCTTGGCTGGCAAATGTCCACCCTCTTTAACCCATCAAGCCTGCACCTTTGGAAGGGACATGCACGGAAGGAGGAAAGGACTGCATCAGCCAAGTCAGCCTGGTAAACGGTCACACTCACAACTGTTTCTCTCTTTTATGGGTGAATAAGTTGCATTGTTTGAATGTACATCACTTCCCTTTTTTAGATAGACTTTCACGTAGCCTGGCCTGGCCTTGAACTTCCAGTCCTCTTCTTTTCCTGTGCTAGGATGACACTTGAATGCCACTTTACTGATTTTATGTGGTCCTGGGATTGAGCCCGGGGCTTTGTGCATGCTAAGCAAGCATTCTACTACCAACTGGCTATGTCTTTAAATATATGCCTCATATATTTAAATATGAAAATCTTATCTTCTGTACCCATTACCATTCTAGTCAGTGTTTCCTACATAAAGCTGACTTTGGATCTGTGACATTTGTGTTGATAAATGAACTTATTTTTCTTTTTAGAAAATATTTAAGGGGCTGGAGAGAATGCTCAGTGGTTAAGAGCATTGGCTGCTCTTCCAGAGGTCATGAGTTCAATTCCTAGCAACCGCATGGTGGCTCACAGCCATCTACAATGTGATCTGATGCACTGTATACATAATAATAAATAAATTTTTTTAAAAAGAAGATATTTATTTATTGTTTATATAGTATTCTGTCTGCATGTAAGCCAGCAGGCCAGAAAAGGGCATAACTATCTCATTATAGATAGTTACCAACCACCGTGTGGTTGCTGGGAATTGAACTCAGGACCTTTGGAAGAACAGCCAGTGCTCTTAACCTCTGAGCCGTCTCTCTAGCCCCCATGAACTTGTTTTCTAATAATGTTAACATGACTATAAAAGTTGAGAAGATAAAAAGATCTGGTAAATGTTGCATGATATTTGATTTCATTGTGAACTGTAAAAATCTGTTTCTTGTTTGTGTTTTGGCCCTACCCCATACCTTTAACCCAAGAGCCTTCTGTTAACTGTAAACAAGTCCTTGTTGTGTGGCACGACCCTAGTACACACCCTAGTCCAAGAGCCGAATAAAGTCAATCCTAGGTCAAGAGATGGAGCAAGAAACCAGCTGACAGGGACTAAGCAGAGAGGAGGGGCCCTGAGAGAAGGATATTTGAGACAGCGTGGAGAAGAGGGGGCATTTGGATTTTGGTTTTTCCATTTGGGATATAGGCTGAGTAAGAAAGGCTTTTTCCTCTTGGGCATAAGCTGCATAGGAAGGTCATCTGGGTGCTTTCTCTGTCTCTCTGAGCAGGCAGGTTTTCACCCCAGCGTTTGAAGCCTGAGTTATTATTAGTAGAATCGAATGGCTGAGGTTTTTTCTTTTTTCTTTACAACAGGTAAATTTCAAATAGGGTATGACATTAATTTATAAATTAGATGATATCAGAGTTATCAATATTTGAAGGTGCTAGTACTTGATAACCTTTATTCTGTTAGTAAAGTGCTCCCAAATTTAAAAAACAAAACAAACATTTATCATGCAGTGTTCTGCCTGCATGCACACCTGTGGCCAGAAGGGGGCACCAGATCTCAAGTTACATGGCTGTGAGCCATCATGTGGTTGCTGAGAATTAAACTCAGGACCTCTGGGAGAGCAGCCATTGCTCTTAACCTCTGAGCCATCTCTCCAGCCCTGTTTGGAGGTTTTTTGGTTGTTGGTTTTGTTGTTTATAGACGGTTCTTCCTAGCTGGCCTGGAACTCTTAAGCTCTGAGCTATCCCTCTAGCACCTGCTCTCAAATTTTAATCTGGAAAAACATTCACTAGAATAACTATTTAGAAAAGGCTTATAGCCACAAGCTCTTGTTTTTTACTGCAAGCTTTTATATAGAATTGTATAAATTGTTTATAAAAGGGAATAGTAGTGTGAGCACATCACACTGTTAGCATTTAGGATATATGCCATGTTGCTCCTATATTCAGATTTATTCTCGGATGTGAAGTAGAAGAATCTTATGTATTGCTGGGCTTTGTTTTCCTGTTTTAGCTCCTCCAGAGTTACTGATCTATGACATGGCAGAGAATGGGAAAAATTGTGACCAGAGACGTGTAGCAATGAGTAAGGAACAGCATAATGGAAGTTTCACAGGTAAGGACTATGTGGCAGCAATAATAGCAAGCCGTACCTGGGCTCTGGAGTGTTATTCTTGGGGGGGGGGCTTTACACGTGTTTCTTCACTAGTCCTTCCTTACAGTGACCAAGTGGTTGGCCTCTACATTTTGCAGTGGTGCAATCCGGCAGAGGCAGGGGCAGGCAGATATCTGCATCTGTAGCTATGTGATGAGACCCTGTCTACAAACAAAGAAACAGCAGCACAGGTAGCCAGGCTATACTTATCATTCCCCAGATTTATAGTTTTAGTCCAAATTCAACTGCTGGGATCTTTGGGGGTTTCGGGGGGGCCACTTTTGAGACAGGCTTTCTCTGTATCCCTGGCTGTCCTGGAGCTCACTCGGCAGACCAGCTTGTCCTCAAACATACAGAGATCTGCCTGCCTCTGCCTCCCAAGTGCTGGCATTAAAAATGTGCACCCCCACACTGGGCCATCAACTGCTGGATTCTTAGTGCCCTTCGTTCCTAAGCAAATACACACTATGAAAGGAATTAGCAAAGAACATGGTTTCTTAGTGTGTGCTTTATTTTGGTTTTGCTGGGTTTGTTGTTGTTACCTCAGTAACACTGATGGGAAAATACCAGCTCTGGGGCTAGTGGTGCAGTTCAGTGGCAGAGGACATGCACAGCTTGTGTGAAATCCTGATCCAGTCCTCAACACCAAAAGTGAATGGCAACCTTGATTCATTTTATTTCTGAGCAATAAGGAATAGCTGAGTTTGGCCTGGTTGCCGTTTCTCAGGATTACAGGCCTTGCCGTGAGTGGTTGCCTGTGACATGGATGAAATTCTCTTCATCCACTGTATTTCTAAGCAGTCACATATTGCGCCATTCTGCTCCATAATAACTGAAAGAATACCATGCAAAGTTGCCACTGATGGAGTGGAAAGAAGTGGCAAGATGTTTAGACACATGCGAACCCATTGGCCCTCAGTTTGGAGCCGACACAGCCCTTGGATTCCCAGCACTTGCTGAAGTTTGTTCTGTAGGTTGCCTCCTCTGCCAAAGGGACAGCCTCAGTACAATAATTTGAACCCTTAAATTTACATGGTCTCAATGTTAAATCTCACTTTTTCCTTGGAGATTTTTTTTTCATGCTGTCTTAGAGATATAAGATTACATGGTAAGTCAGTTTCCTTATCTTGGGAAATGTGGCACAGATGTTAGGAATTCTGTTTTACTTTCCATGCTGTTGTTTTTCAGACCCCTCTTCAGTGCATGAAAAGAAGAGAAGGGATCGGGAAGAACGGCAGAATATTGTCCTGTGGAGACAGCCACTCACTACCTTGCAGTATTTTTCCCTGGAAACTCTTGTAGTTTTAAAGGAATGGACCTCAAAGTAAAGACTTTTCTATTTCTTTTTTTATATAAATTGTGTTTACTAATTTTAGAAGTCTGAGCCATCTCCTACTCCCTGCCATCTGTTTCACCAAAGTGGATTAATTAAATTTAGAACATGATCATCATAAGAACATTTGTTTCCTTCCTATAGTTTAAAAAGACGTAGATGGGGGGAAAGCGATGTAGCTCAGTTAGGGTGCTTGGCCCCCACACAAAGCCCACACCACACCAGAACCAGGTTTTCAAGGCCATCCCCTGCTGTACACGTCAAGGTCAGCCTGGGCCAACCCACTACTGCCTGACCCCGGATTGGGACATTTAACTTAAGGAAAAAAGAAAAACGAAGAAACGTTATTTGCTTGATGGTTGTTTATTGCAGGTCACTGCTGTCTCACGGTGAGGCTCCCGAGAGAAAACGCTGGAAGGGTAGTGGTTGTTTTTCTCCTGAGTTTATCTTCTCAAAGAATCAGGCCTGTGTGCAGATGATACACCAAGGCTGCTTTACTGATAGCCAGCGAAAAAGAAGGCTGCCGTGAAGTGTGTCCTGTCTTTAAACTCCTTGCTCCTAGCTGGTTCCGTATCACAGATAGCAAATTGGGCTTCGACGCCTTGTTATTTTCGTGTCCTTTTGAATAACCTGTGCCTTACAGTTTTACCCCACTTAAAGCCAATAAAGCACTTTGTGGCACTTCAGCTCCTTTGAGCCCTCAGGGTCCCCACAAAAAGGAAAAGCAACTGTGTGATTATCACGATTTTAAAAGCAAAAACCCAAGATCCGATTGGACAAATGCCTCACTAAAAGCAATTGTCCAGCCCAGCCTCTGGCTAGAAAGCCTGCGCCCTTCCTGTTGCACTGCAGGACCCCTCTGACTTGAGAGACAGGTGTGAACAAGGCCAGGCTGTGGGCGGAGAGGAAGGCTGTGTAAGGCCAGGCTGTGGGCAGAGAGGAAGGCTGTGTAGGGCAATCTGGGTTCGGCCTGTGCACCTTCACTGACTCCTTTCTGCATCCCAAAGGCTGTTCCTGCTAGTTGCATGATTAATTCAACGTTTTTTCAATTTGTTTTTAAGATTATGGCATCGTCAAAGCATTGTGATGTCCTTTTTACTGCTGCTTGCTGTGCTTGTAGCTACGTATTATGTGGAAGGAGCGCACCAACAGGTGAGATGCTGAATAGTCCAAGTAGTTCTCCAGTCTCATGGCATTTCAGAATGAGACTAAGTTTCATAGAATTTCACTTTTAAGCATACTTTTAGATGTTTAATTTTATCTGATAACTGGTATCTTAATGTCTTGTTCTGTACTGTACACTAAAAGTACCCAAGCATTGTTTTGTAGCTCTTCAACATTATTTTGGTGTTTAGGATTCCTTTTGCTTTCAAAGATTTAAGCTAATTTTTGGGTTTCAGTCAAAGGAGCATGGATCATCTCATCTCTGCCACAGAATCCTTATAATATCTATAATATGCCTTTCTGATCCATCCAAACATATTTCATCCTGGGTTGAAAGTTAGGGTTTCTTTACTTATTTACATGTTTTTCCTACTTGTTTATTTATTTATTTTCTTTACAACCTCATCCCAGCCCCCACTCCTCTCCTTCCACTCCTACCCTCACACCCCTTCTCCCCAAACCCCGCTCCTCAGAGAAGGGGATGCACCCGTGGTGCCAACACACCCTGGCACCTCAAATCACAGCAGGACTAAGTACATCCTCTCCCACTGAGTCCAGCTAGGGGTAAGGTTTCCAGAGACGGGCAACAGAGTCTGAGAGAGCCCCTATTCCCATTGTTAGGGGTCCCACATGATGATCAGCTGCACATCTCTACATACATGTAGGGGGACTATATCTAGCCCATGCAGTTTCTGTGAGCCCCCCATGAGCCCAAAGTAATTTATTCTGCAAGTCTTCTTGTGATATCCTTGACCCCTCCAGCACCTTCCGTCTTTCCTCCCACTTTTCCATACAACTCTATTGTTTGGCTGTGGGTCTCTGCATCTGTGTACATCAGCTGCTGGATGAAGCCTCTAGGAAGAAAGATAAGCTAGGCTCTTGCCTGTACCAAAGCAGAGTGTCATAATAGCAGGATCGTTTTAGAAACATTTTCTATTAAAATAGATTCACATTTCACTATTTTAATGAAAAGGTGCTAACAAAATGTTACCTCATTATTTTCCCATTGGTACTAAGACTGTAGACTGTAGTGGAACCAAACTACGTTTCAGGATATCACTCAGAAGGGGAAATAAAATAGACATCTCAGGTAGATAGAGGGAGGGAACTAGGTGGGAGACTGAGTGAGGAGGGTAACGGGAGTGAGGTCTGAGGTGGGGAGTATCAGGAGAGAGAATGAAATGAAGGGAGCATCTCTGGGACAGGAGATCTGTGGAGGTGACCCCAGCTGAGTTTCCTAACAGCAGAGATATGGAGCTGAAGTGACCACCCTCTGTAGCCAGGTGGGACTTCCAGAGAGGGGGACACCAACCCACCCATAAAAACCTTTGATGTAAAATTTGTCCTGCCTACAAGAAATGTAGGGATAAAGATGGAGCAGAGATTGAGGGAATGGAAAGCCAAAGAGTGGCCCAGTTTGAGACCTACCCCATGGGAGAGTGCCAACCCTGTCACCATCATCCCCCCCATTTCTTCCTCTTTTTCTTCCTCGTCTTCTCCTCCGCCGCCGCCTTTTCTCCTTCTCTTTCTTCTTCTTCCTTCCTCCCTCTTTCTTCTTCCTCCTCCTCCTCATCCTCCTCTTCCTTCTTCTTCTTCCCCCCTCCCCCCAGTTTTTCAAGACAGGGTTTCTCTGTGTAGCCTTGGCTGTCTTGGACTCACATTGTAAACTAGGCTAGCCTGGAACTCACAGAGATTCTCCTGCCTCTGCCTCACAAATGATGGGATTAAAGGCCTGTGCCACCATGCCCAACTAAGTAATTTACTTCTAATGTCAGGGAAGGTTATTTTCCCTTAGCTCATTAGAGCTTTGTTACGCTGATTGGACATGGTGCTGGTTAGCATTGGCACGTTCCTAGGCAGGGTTTCCAGTTTATACCTTGTGCCTTCTGTTTTTCAGTATGTGCAGCGGATAGAGAAGCAGTTTCTTTTGTACGCCTACTGGATAGGCTTGGGGATTTTGTCCTCTGTCGGTCTTGGAACAGGATTACACACCTTTCTGCTTTATCTGGTAAGAATGACTTTCTTTTAATAAACAAAACCAAAGCAGATTCTTCTGTCTTTATTGGTGCATTTACTTCAGAAGCTACAATTCTAAATCTGTATTTAATTCCCTCTGTGTTTCCACACGTTCTGAGCTTCCACCCAGTGCCTGAAGTTGAGCTTCTTGTTGTGCTCAGCATTTCCTTTAGTGCTGAAGATTTAAAGGAGAATGAACAGTTAAGCAAATACTATTGTTTACATAAATTAGTTCCACCAGAAAACTTTTTTCAGTTTTAAATTTTGTGTAATGATTAGTTTGCTTACATAGTTGTTGTTTTAATAGTACAAATTAAGCCACTGTGTGGTGGTGGCACCTGCCTTTAATCCCAGCACTTGGGAGGCAGAGGCAGGAGGATCTCTGTGAGTTCGAGACCAGCCTGGTCTACAAAAGCAAGTCCAGGACAGCCAAGGCTACACAGAGAAACCCTGTGAAACAAACAAGCAAACAAACAAACAAAAAAGTGTATGAAGCTTAGAATGAGGTATACCATAATCTCAGCACATGTGAGGCTAAGGAATAGAATTGCCGTGAGTGTGAGGCCAGGGTAGGCTATGTAAGAAGATGCTGCTCACAAACACAAAACAGAGGAGCAGCTCAGCTGGTAAAGGAGCTCACAGCCAAGCCTGATGCCCTAAGAACCCACATGGTAGAAGGAACAGAACTGATTCCTGAAAATTGTCATTTGATCTGTATTGGTGAGTGAGTGCACACATACCAAACAAACTAACAAGTGAAATAAAAATAGCCTAAGAAAAGATAAAAAACAGAACTGAGAAAAAGCTTAAAACGGATTTGGACAATTGTATCTGTTATTCAGCAATGCAAGAGCAATGCGCTCACATTCTCTGCAGCCATGTGCACATGTGTATAGTTGTTTGTATGCTGTTATTTAGTAGAGGAAAATAACATGTAAAACTAAGTGATTTTTTTTTTTAACCCTTTTAACAGCATTTTTGAAAGTACTTCCTTGGAGAAATACTAGTTGAAGTAAAAGAAAGTAAAGTTAAATTTCCTTATTTACAAGTGAGCTGAGAAAACTGAGGCACGCTTAGGGGAGTGGAGGGCAACTGAAGATAGGACAGGAGGTTCTAAGTCGCTGCTCAGGGGTGGGTGAGGGAGGGAGTGGGTGACCGCTTCTCTTGTTTTGTTCTTATTCCTGAATAAGAAGTTAAAAGCAGTTCCGAGTCTGTAGTTTTGTCTTCACTGGGGAAAAAGGATATCACAATGATATTCAATGTTGAATTAAGTCCATCATTTTGAGCAAGTGTGCTTTATACGTACTAAATTTATTTATGACTCCAATATGTTAATATTATGGCGAGGATGCTTGGCATAGGAAAGTATTGAATTAATGATCCCAAGATAATTTGGAAGTTAATCATCGTTTCTCAAAGTTTACTTTAACACTTGGAATTTTAAGCTAGACACAGTGGCACATGGTACTAGCTGCTTATGGGGGTCTATAGCCAGAGGTTTGGGAGTTTGAAGCTAGCTTGGACAATATAGGGAGGCCCCATTTCAAAAATCTTTTAATTTTAGCATCATATTCATATATGTTTGTCTATTTTATCTGAGATTTTAAAAATTCATAAAGCAAATGATGTTATTAGTTCCTTAGTAACTGCTAAATTTTTTGTGTATGGTATGAGTATTTATTTATAATATATGTATATATATACAGGCGTGTGTGTGTGTGTGTGTGTGTGTGTGTGTGTGTGTGTGTGTAGATGGAGGCCAGATGTCAACATTAAGTGTCTTTCTCAATCACATTCCACCATATTTTTTGACACAGGGTCTAAATAAACCTGCAACTCACAAGCTCCCTTAGATTGCCTGGCCAGCAGGCCACGGGGATCCTCTTGTCTTTTCCTGCCTAGGCTGAGATTACAAGCATACTTTTCAACTTTCTGCATAAATGCTGGGGACCTGAACTAAAGTCTGTATGCTTAATTTGAACCGTCTCTGCAGCCCTAAACTGCTAAATTCTTAGTAGGGTAATACTGCATTCATGTGCAGGGGAGGGAAAGACAGGTTCTAGGATATCTTTCTGTTCTTTCTCCTTTTTCTTTGTGACAGGGTTTCTCTCTGTGGCTCTTGCTGTCCCAGAACTCACTCTGTAAACCCATCTGGCCTCACAGAGATCTGCCTGCCTCTGACTCCCAAGTGCTGGGATTAAAGGTGTGCACCGTGATACCCAACAAAAATTTTTTAGTCTTTTTTTGTTTTTGTTTTGTTTTTTTCTTTTTCTTTCTTCTTTTTTTCTTTTTTTTTTAAAAAACATTTATTTATTTATTACTACGTATATGTGTACACCTGCATGCCAGAAGAGGCCATCATATCACATTATAAGTGGTTGGGAGCCACCATGTGGTTGCTGGAAATTGAACTCAGGACCTCTGGAAGAGCACACAGTGCTCTTAACCTCTGAGCCATCTCTCCAGCCCCCTTTTTTTCTTTTTTTAATTTTTTTTAAAGGTTTGGTTTCTTAGACTTGATTTTTTTTTTTTTTTAAGATTTATTTATTATTATGTATACAGTGCTCTGCCTGCATGTACACCTGCAGGCCAGAAGAGGGTATCAGATCACATTATAGATGGTTGTGAGCCACCATGTGGTTGCTGGGAATTGACCTCAGGACCTTTGGAAGAGCAGGCAGTGCTCTTAACCTCTGAGCCATCTCTCCAGCCCTTTTCCTTTCTTTTAGTCATATGCAAGCACAGCACAAATTGGTGAAAATAATTTCCTCATGATAATTATCTCAGTCCATGTTGAAACTTTGTAAAGTACATGTGACATCTTCCATAAAGATAGGTTCTACTGATTGACTGAGAAAAACAATCTCCTGATAAGGATCTTGGGGAGAATCTGCTGTGATCTTGGACAAACAGCACGAAACCCAGGATATTAACCACCTCTGCTCTGAAAACAGGCTTTATATCCTGTGTTTTGTAAGAGCACCCTGCACATTTAATATTCCTGGTTTTCTCTAGTGCTTATCTGTGAGCACCCGGACCTCTGTGCCTCCTACACTTAAAATCTCCATTTCTTTTGTTTGTTGTTTGTTTGTATTGGAGACAGGGGTCTCACTCTTTAGCCCAGGCTGGCCTGGTCACCACTGTGCTTGGTTTTATCTAGGAAGTAGAGTTGTGTTTGGGAAGTGGTGATTACATATGCTTTCTTTTATGAGCGTCTGTGTAACCCTCACTTAGATACGGTAATGTACGTCCTGATGTCCTTCCTTTTTGGGCTGGTGAAATAGACACTGCTGCCTGTATCTTATAACCCTCCATCTGGAGGCCAAGTGTCACGTCAGGAGTGCAGCCCTCTTGGCAGACTTGGTAGCAAATTAAGTGACTTCTTACTTGTAAAGACTCAGAGTTCTCACGGTTTTAAAAGCCTAACTTTTCTTTACCATGATCATGTCTACTTAGAATTGTGACTTAAAAGTAATATGAAAATGCATTGCAAGTTTTCTTTTTGGAGTTACACTTTGCTAATTGTGACTGAATATACACCAGATGGTTACTTAAAAGACTAAAAAAAGCAGATCTTAAAATGAAGTCGTATTTTTCAGTTGATGAATGATTTCCTTGTTTTAAATTTAATTGCAAGGTTGTAACTTGAAATTGGATGTGTTGGATCTCTCCTCCTCCTTTAAGCACAGTTGCTGTTCATAGAAGAGCAGTGCTGTGAACCAGAGAGGGAAACAGATGCACTCTGTCGTTGGCTCAGTAGTGAGGAGGGTGGGTAGTAGGACCACTAGGTTAGACTGCTTGCTCTCCTCATTTTAGTCATTGGCTTTAGAAAGCCTATTAATTTCCTAAATGCTGTACTTCTGTGTCTAGGAGAATAAGCTTTTTCCCCCTGTTGAAAAAAATCTATATAGTGTTCACATTCTCCTAAGATCGACATCCCTGAGTGACTTGACATCATTCTTCTAGGGGACCTGGGTTCGGTTCCCAGCTCCACATGGTGGCTCACAGTCATCCCTAATTCCAGCTCCAGCGAATATAATGCCCTCTGCTGGTTTCCACAGGGTCAGGCTCCTACACATATATGCATGAAGAACATCCATGCATGTAAAATAAAATAGATCTTAAGAGCTGCTGCTGCTGCTCCTTCTACTGCTGCTGCTGCTGCTGCTGCTACTTCTTTTCTTCTTCTTCTTCTTCTTCTTCTTCTTCTTCTTCTTCTTCTTCTT
>OU015746.1:33500618-33524566 GCA_907169655.1 Acomys percivali
TTCTTTCTTTCTTTCTTTCTTTCTTTCTTTCTTTCTTTCTTTCTTTCAGGGTGGGTCTCACTATTTAGCATTGGCTGCCCTGGAGCTCGCTATGGCAGGAGCTCACAAGACTGGCTTCTACTTCACAGAGATTGCCTGCCTTGACCGAGTGTTGGGATAAAAGGGTGTGCCACCATGCCTCCCCTTCAAGCTTTATGAAAAATATTGGAAGTGATGGATCATCTAAAAATCTTGAGTTTAGGGGCTGGAGAGATGGCTCAGTAGTTAGGGGGCACTGACTGCTCTTCCAGCAGACCCAGGTTCAAATCTCAGCAAACACATGGCAACTCACAGCTGTGGGTGACTCCAAGATCTGACACTCACATAGATATACATGCAGGCAAAACACCAATGCACATAACATAAAAGTAAATAAAATTATTTTTTAAAACCTTAGGTTTATCAAAATACAAGTATACTAAAACATCATACCATATTTAAACTAATACACAATTATTTGTAAACTTTTAAAACCTATTTTAAGTTACTTAGTTTTAAAGAAGAAACATGAAGTATGCTTTCATGTCTGGCAGAATACAATTGCTTTCAAAAGGCTCATGAGCTGCTAATACTTTTGTTTTGCCTAGCAACTATGTACTTATTTTACTTTATTTTATACTTTTAAAATAATAATCCTAGGGGCTGGAGAGATGGCTCAGTGGTTAAGAGCACTGTCTGCTCTTCCAAAGGACTTGGGTTCAATTCCCAGACACCACATGGCAACTCCCAACTGTCTGTAATTCCAGTTCCAATGGCTCTGACACCCTCACAATAAAATTAAATTAAATTAATTATTTAATTATTTTTTAAAAAAAATAATAATCCTATATTCTTGCCCTAGCATATGAGCCTTTATTTATAGTCATTATTATATTTTTAAATATTTTGTTATATTAGGAAGATAAGATAGAATTCTAATTATACCTTGTTAAGTTACAGATTTAAAGACCTGCCACTTACATTAACTAATGCCCAAGCTATCGTGTTTAGACATGCCATGCTTCATTTTATAGAGAAGAGCTGGGGCCTAGCTAGAAACTTGACAAAAGAATCTAAAGAATGGGTCTGGGCACTGGAGGGGTGGCTCAGTGGTTAAAAGCACTGGCTCTTCTTCCAGTAGACCAGCACCTCACAACTGCCTGTACCTCCAGCCCTCGGGGGTCCAACACCCGTCTCAGGCCTCTTTGGGCACAACATACATGTAGACAAAATATCCATGCAAATAAAATTAAAAAGGAATAAAAGAGTAAATCAGTTTTTCAATAGTTCTATGATCTGCCTTTCTAGAAGTACTTGCTGTCGATCATAACCGTAAGTAAGTTGTTTTCTGACTGAGGGGGAACGCAGTGGTATTTAACTTTGGGGCAGTGGGATTCCTGTGAAGAGTTTCTAATGTCCCCTAAAAAGTTAAACTTTTAAAAAGAAAGAAAAGCTTGCAAGTGATGCAGACATCCATTTGTCATCATCTCACATTTATTTATCTCCTAGATATCCCTAATGAGTCACATTCTAGACCAGCCACCATCCTTTTGTTCTTTAATAAGGAGTGAGGCAAACACATGTTTTCCCAGTGACTTAGCTTTATTACCTTTGACCTGAGTTTTCCAGACAAAAGAGATGGGAAATTTTGCCCTAGTGATCTCCGTTGACTTCTGTATGTAGATGATGGATTAGGCTATGAATTGACATTACAGATGTTGTCGAATTAACACCAGTCTTTAGGAATGTTTTATCAGCTGCCTCAAGTGTAAGGACGTCAGCGTGTCTTAGGAGTACTCACACTTACACAAACACACACACACACATACACAGTTGCATGCACACTCACATATACATTTACACTCTTACACTCACATACACATTGACACACAGGCACCCAAATACAATACACATACACACAATTGCATGCACACTCATACACAATGTCTTCAACATACAAAGAAGCATGACTAAATTAACTTCTAGTGAACTAATGTAACCATTTTAGATTTTTGTTTTTTAAAAGATAGCTAGCCCTAAAAGTAAACTCAAAGATATCTCCATCTCTCTGTGGTTTCCCAGATTATATATTTTGTATAAAGAAGCTTTGGTAAGAATATAGCCTTTTCAATCCCTTGCATGCTAAAAAGTGTGGTATTATAATAAATTGTGACCTGTTCTAATGTACATACTAAGAATTTGAAAAATTGAAAACCCAGAAAATGGCTTGTTTGAAATAAAGTAGAAATACACATACTATTTCATCATTTTACAGTTATAATTTTTTAACTGATTGAACTGTGAGTATATTCATGTCTCCTTATGAAGACCTTAATTTGTGTTTGTGACTCCAGAAGGTCTTTTCTTGGGCATATTTAGATACTACACAATTATCAGGACTCAACTCAACTTCTCTACCACCAGATTAGGGGTTGGCACAATCTCAGAAATAATCACTTATAAAAAAAGTATTTTTGAGCCATTGAGATGGCTGAGGACCTGAGTTCGATCCTCAAGACTCACTCTAATATCTGGCTTGGCTTTGGCTCACTTATTTATTTGGCATAGCTAAAATATGACTTTTATATAATTCATTGTAGTGGGGCTTGTACTTTTTAGAAATGATTCTTGGTTTTTTGAGACAGGGTTTCTCTGTGTAGCCTTAGCTGTCTTGGACTCGGTTTGTAGACCAGGCTGGCCTCAAACTCACTGAGATTTGCCTGCCTCTGCCTCCCAAGTGCTAGGATTACAGGTGGCACCACATGCCCAGCCAGAAATGATTCTTAAAAGATGGTCTCAGTCTGGGGGTGGCCAGTAGGTGAGTGATAGAGTACCCGCATCACGTGTGTGAGGCCACGGCTCCAGTCCCAGCACTGTAAAGAAAACAGAAGTGACTTGAATTTATGTGTTTTCTAAAGTATTTTATTTAGAACACTTTACCAGCCAGACATAGTGGCATACTCCTTTAATTTTGGCATTCAGGAGGCAGAAGCAGCCTATCTTCAAGTTCAAGGCCAGCTTGGTCTACAAAGTGAGTTCCAGGACAGCCAAGACTGTACAGAGAAACCTTGTCTCACAAAACAAACAAACAAGAAAGAAAGAACACTTTCAGTTAGTCACACTAGGAACAATAAAGCTGTAAAGTTGAAAAGAACTGTAAGGTTTCCTGTTGATAAATATAGTCTAACCTAAAATGTCATAGTGTAGGCTACACATCGACTTGTGAAAATGAACAAAGGCCAGAGCTGAGTTGTTAGCCCAGCCCCTTAGCTTTCATTTTGTCTGCAAAGCACATCTGCTTCCACGCTGAGTAATCATGACTTAGTAGTGAGGCTATGGGAAGTATGTAGCACTTCTGAAGGAAGGAACAGAAAGGCTCTCACTGTGTGACCCCAGCTGCTCTGAAACTCCTTAAGTACACTGTGCCCAGATGGGGTTTCACAAATCTTGCTAGGTAGCTGGGGATAACAGACTTCTTGTCCTCTTGCCTCTGGGCACTGGATTGTAGGCATGAGTCAGCACAACCACTTTCCACTGTTGATGGAGCTCGGGGCCTGTGCTTGCATTCAAGGCAGGCCTCTAGCAACCAAGCTGCTTCTCAGCCCTTAAAAGTCATCTGTAGGGAAAACATTCTGAAATTGATGAGAATTTACTTTTTTAGAATCACCAAAATTAAAACTATATCAAAAAAGTTTATTTTAATGGGAAATATATTTAATTTATATTTTAATCTATGTTTTGGAATATAGATGTCTATCACATCCACATCCACAGCCCAGAGCTTGGAATTGGAAGGAATCTAGGCTTGCCAGGAAAGGGTTGCATCAATTAACTTCACCAACTAGCTCCAAACCATTGCTACCGTACTTTCTGTTTTCACCACCACCACCCTTTATTTTTTTTTTAAGATTTATTTATTTATAATATATACAATGCTTTGCCTGCATGTACACCTGCAGGACAAAAGAAGACATCAGATCAGATTGTAGATGGTTGTGAGCCACCATGTGGTTGCAGGAATTGAACCCAGGACCTCCAGAAAGCAGTCACTGCTCTTAACCTCTGAGCCATCTCTCCAGCCCAGCCCACCCCACCCCCCTTTTTAAAGAATCTAGCTGTATTTATAGTCAAAGGAAAAGAACAGTTAAAGTCTTGCATTTTTCCCTTTTAAATTACTGCATGTATCTTGCATGTGTGTTTTATGTTAAAAGTGTTGTTTTTGAAACTAGGTCTTATGATGAAGCCCTGAATGGCCTAGATCTCTGGATAAAAACTCAGGGAGCTACTTCTCCACCCCCTGTGCCTAACTGCAATTACTATATTGGATTTGCTAGACGTTGTTGTATCATTATTCTGGAGTTATTCAGAATATCTAAATTTATAACTCGATTTTTTTTTCATATTTTCTTTTTGGTAGGATCAGAAAGTAATCCTTTTATCTCGCAATTGTGGCATCTATTTTCTACATATAATGTTAAAAACAAACAAACAACAAGTTTTAGTTTTCATTATTAAGCATGATTTTTTTAAAAACCTGATTGAGGGTACCTGATAGGACTTTTGAGGATTTTAGTATAATCTAAATATAAAGTATTCATATCTGGAATTCCCAAAGAATAAAATTTTTTTAATAAAAAAGGACAAAATAAAAATGTTCTTTTTAAAACTTGCAATATTTAAATCTTGAATATTGTTATGTAAGTATTTCCAAGAATTAAAGCCCAAGAAAAAAGCAAAGTCCAAAAAGTAAAAAGATCAAATAGATTTTTAAGCACCTTTCTTAAAAATCAAATAACCCAGTAAACAAGCAAGTAGGTAAACAAACGTATAGGAGTTGGAGAGACGGCCATGCCGTTAAAGAGTGCTGACTGTTCGCCCAGAGTTTGGTTCCTAGCACACACATCAGGAGGCACAGCTGTCTGCAGCTGCAGAGAACTCAGATCTGCCTCACAACACCCTTAACCCCAGCTCCAGGGCGTCCATCTCCCTCTTCTGGCCTCTTTGACCACTGGGCACATGTGGATGCATGCAGGCAAAATACGCATGTACATAGAATAAAAATAAGTATTTTGTTATCTTTGCAATAAGTAGGACTTCTTTAATATATTCTTTTAAGAATTATTTGTTTACAAGTACAGGTACTAGTGTACACATGGAAGTCTCAGGACACTAGTGGGGTAGCTCTTTCCTTCCAGCTTTTAGTTTCAGGCAATGGGACTCAAGCCATAGGCTTGATAACAAGTGCCTTTACCCTTGGGACCATTCTGTATACTTCTGTATACTCCTGTAATGCTTCGTTTTCATCAATATATCTTATATAGTTGGCTTTTTTTTTTTTTTTTAAGTTTTATGTATTATGTATACAGTGTTCTGCCTGCATGTGTGACTACCCACCAGAAGAGGGCATCAGATCACATTATAGATGGCTGTGAGCCACCATGTGGTTGCTGGGAATTGAACTCAGGACCTCTGGAAGAGCAGACAGTGCTCTTAACCACTGAGACATCTCTCCAGCCCCATAGCTGGCTTTTTAAATGACAAACTCATTTATTCTCTGACCTTAAATGGCTTTGATACACAGTGACCACTTCTTTTTTTTTTTTTTTCTTTTTTTAGGTTGAGTCACTTATGAAAAGCCAGTAGAAAAATCTTTGCTAGAAACCTTCATATTCAGAAATTCACACAGTATGGACATTAATAAAGTTTCCGGGGGGTATAAACCTGTTGTATAAGAGATAATGGCTACTATGTGTTATATAGTAATAGTCACCAATCTATGCTTAGGAATTCTGGAAATTGGGCTCATGTAGTTACTCAACTATCTCACCAACCCCTGTTTTTACCAAACCTATAATTGATTTTCTGAATTATTTTACTTGTAATTGTGTATGCATGTGTGTGCTCATGTGCGTGTGTACATGAGTGCAAGTACCTACCGAAGCCAGGAAAGAGCATCAGCTCCCCTGTCCCTGGAGTTACAGGCATTTGTGAGCCATCTGAAGTGGGTGCTAGGAGCTGAAGGCAGCCCCTCTTAACTGCTGAGCCAGCTCTCTGGCTCCCTGTAGTTGATTTTAATGCACATTCCTCATCATGTGCAATTAGAAACCATTGGATATAAAAATTTATTGCAGGGGCTGGAGAGATGGCTCAGAGGTTAAGAGCACTGTCTGCTCTTCCAGAGGTCCTGAGTTCAATTCCCAGCAACCACATGGTGGCTCACAACCATCTATAGTGAAATCTGGTGTCCTCTTCTGGTATGCAGGTGTATATACAGGCAGAACACTGTATGAATAATAAATAAATCTTTTTATTTATTTATTTATTTATTTATTTATTTTGGTTTTTCGAGACAGGGTTTCTCTGTGTAGCCTTGACTGACCTGGACTCACTTTGTAGTCCAGGCTGGCCTCGAACTCACAGCGATCCGCCTGCCTCTGCCTCCCGAGTGCTGGGATTAAAGGCGTGCACTACCACGCCCGGCATAAATAAATCTTTTAAAAAGCTTTTTAAAAAGAATTTATTGCATGTCTAAATATTAATTTGTTTAATAAGTTTTAATATTGAAAAGTATCACAAAATTGCTGTAGAAAAAACTTTTAAAAATAAAACTCATTGATAAGTGGTTACACGGTTTTATCCTTGTTTAGAAGCTATTGGAAAAGGTAAGTGATATTCTCAAATTGCACCTAAAGGATAATGTTCTGATAGGTAATTCTGGATAAATAATATACAGATCAATCAAAAAATGAGATAGGTTGCCTAGATCTGGCTCGGGGAATGTTGTTTTATCAAACTGCTTACTGCATCTTAAAATATGTCTTTTCGGTGGAATCCTGTTCTCTGAAAACAGTGCTTTCCATGTGTCATAATGATTAACATCATGTTGACGTGAGGTGCATCAAAACTCCTTTTTCATTAGTGTTTCTCATCAGAGGTTTCTTGCATTTGTTTTCCAGGGCCCACATATAGCTTCAGTTACATTAGCTGCTTATGAATGCAATTCAGTTAATTTCCCTGAGCCACCATACCCTGACCAGATTATCTGTCCAGCTGAAGAAGGCGCTGAGGGAGCGGTTTCTCTGTGGAGCATCATCTCAAAAGTCAGAATGGAGGCCTGTATGTGGGTAAGAGCTGCATGTTCACCTGTGCCTGAAGCTAGCCTCACACGGCTAGCCATGTGCAGAGGAACGGCCATGTATTTCACTAATAGATTAAATAAGCATTGTGTTTGTGGAAAATTTATTTCATTTTCAGCATCGTTAGTGTGAAGGTCTACCATTTCTCTGTATAAGCGAAGCTTCCTAGCAGTGTTGATTTCAGACTGTAGCTATGTAGTGGTCCTGTACTCAGTTGCTCTAGTCATTCTACCTAAATTTCCTTTAGGAAACTTTTTTGGGGAAACATTTCAATGGCAAATGTATTTTATCTTGGTTAGATTTTTGTTTCTATTTAGGCTTACTTAAGTGTTTCTCATTAAGGCATGCATCGTTTAATTCTTTAGCCCATTTAATTTATATTCTCTTACATTTTCTTTTTCCTCAGTATTTTAGGAAATAAAAGCATGTAAAAGTCATATACAAATCTTCACTCAGGTGCCAGTGAGAAGGTGCCTGCTACCCAGCCTGGCATCTTGAGTTTAGTCCCTGGAACACTCCTATGGTAGGAGAGAAGCACTCTCCATACTCTGTCCTCTGACCTCCACACCAGGGCACACCTATACACGCACATACACCTGGGTGTGCAGGCATGAATACACACAAACAAGTAAATAAAGTTTTATCTTAATTCCACCTTTAAGCCCAGCAGAGGCAGGTGGGTCTGTGAGTTCGAGGCCAGCCTGATCTTCAGAGTAAGTTCCAGGACAGCTATGGCTGCACACAGAAACCCTAAGAAACAAACAAACAGGGTTGGGGATTTAGCCCAGTGGTAGAGCACTTGCTAGAGGCCCTGGGTTCAGTCCTCAGCTCTGGGGAAAAAAAGAAAAAGAAACAAACTGACGGACGTGGTGGCTAACGTCTTTAATCTCAGCACTCGGGAGGCAGAGGCAGGCAGATTGCTGTGAGTTCCAGGCCAGCCTGGTCTACAAAGTGAGTCCAGGACAGCTAAAGCTACACAGAGAAACAAACAAACTAAATAAATTCTTAATTCATTAAAGCAGCAGTTGGTACCATAACTTAGGAGAAGCAGATTTGGTGGTGGTGGTGGTGGTGGTGGTGGTGGTGGTGGTGGTTGTTGTTGTGTTGTTGTGGGTGTGGATGTGTGTTGATGTGTATGGGTAGTTCTCCTGCATACATGGTGCATACTACTTGTGTACCTGGTACTTGTGGAGTTCAAAAAACCAAGCCAGAGCCCCAGAGCTGGAGTGTGAGCCGCCATGTAGGTTCTCCTCCTCTGGAAGAGATGTGCTCTTGGCCATAAACCTTCTCTCTGGCTGTGGAAGAAACAGTTTTTAAAGTTACATATTAATGCCTTTTCTTCCCAGGTGGTTCTGGAGATCAAAGGCTGAGCCTAGCATTTGCTAAACGCCAAGAAAACTACATCCTCAGCCTAGCCATTACGTTTTGCTTTGAAGAAATTATGAAGCAAATGCCATATGCTGAGTTTGTTGGTTATGAAAGGCAGGAAGAGTTGTCATGTTTCCTGTTGCTCTTTTATAAACACTGGAGACAGATTCATTATGCCAGTTGTATGTTTTATGGATTTGAAGAAATCATTATGAAAAATTATTATTAGAATAACAGAAAGCATTTGGAATGTGCTATAAAAGAGGCTACCTATACAGTTTCTTGTTTTTGTTCTTTCAAAAATTATTTATGTGGCTTGATTAATACTATTGCCAAAAAGAAAGCCTCCTTTAGGGCCGGCAGCCATTCCGGCTTTCTTCAACATCTTCTAGTGTGTGCTGTCTGAAGTGCTTCTTTGGCCAGGCTACACGCCTGCTCTAAGGCCTAGTATGATGACTTACTTCCCCAAATACTAATTGCCTTCTGAAAACAGAAGCTTTCTTTACATGTGTGTCCTCACAGTAGTCAGCACCAAGCTTTACCCACGGTTCAGGATTTAAACTGTCCTTTGTCATATAAAAACCTTAGTACAAGCTGGGTGTGGTGGTGCACACCTTTAATCCCAGCAGATGCAGGGAGGCAGAGGCAGGGCCAGCCTGGTCTGCAAAATGAGTACAGGACAGTCAAGGCTACACAGAGAAACCTGTCTTAGAAAAAACAAAACAACAACAAAAAAAACCTTAGTATGTATCAAATGTGGCTTTGGGTTTTCTTTTTGGTGGTGGTTTTGTTTTTGACACAAGTCTCATTATGTAGCCCTTAGCTGGCCTGGAACTCACAGAGAGCTGCCTGTTTCTGCTTGCTGAGGAGTAGGCTTAAAGGCATGCCCAGCTAGCGCCAAGTTATTTTAAGTTGTCTTCAGTGTTTACAAGAGTCTTCTCACCAAATGCTGTTGCATAACATGATACTCATGTTTGAAAGGTTGGAGTTAAATCTTTACATCACATGTGGGAATTAACCTAAATACATAAAAAACCTAAAACTGAGCTAAAACAATCCAACTTCTAGAAGAAAATATAAGGAAAAACATGCGTGCTTCTGACTTTGGCAATGGTTTCTTATAGTTCACATGGTTTCTTATAGTTCACAACAAAAGCGCGGGGGAAAGAAGATATAAAACAGTGGGTGCTGTAGACCACGAAGAGATTGGGGAGATAACCCAGAGCAGAGGCGGCTGCCAGCCGCGCGGATGGGCTTTGAAGAGCTGTCACCCAGCAGTCACATTTTAAAAGGGCCAACATGGGATGGGTTTTCATTCAGTGACAGAACACTTGCCTGGCATGTGCAGTACTTGGGTTCTAAAGCAAAGAGGATGTCATGCAGCAGTGCCCAAACAGATGTTTATCCAAAGGACACAGACGGAATGGTCAGTATATGCATGTATGAGAAGGTGAGCAACAGACTGTTGCTATTCCAGACCACAAGCAGATATCCATTCTTAACGACCCTAGTTTGATTATTATTAAAATGATGATAGGCCAGGCATGGTCGTGCCCAAGAGGCTAGGGCAGGAATATTGCCATGGGTTTGACGCCACATGGACTACAGGGTCAAAGTAAGACCTTGTCTTGGAAAACCAATAATGTTACCAATATTAATGATGATAATAATGAAACAGTGGAACTAAGGGGCTTCCAGGATGTTAAGAAAATGGTGCAGTTTTTTAGCTGCTATGTCCTATAGATTGGCAGAGAAATGCTTAAACCAAGAATGATCATATGACTGTCTTCTAATTCCACACCTACATAAATACCAGGAAGAAATGGGAAGAGTCAGACCCTCGAGCTTCACTGTTGACAGCGTTCTCACAAGAGTGGGAGTGGGACCGCTACCCAGTATTCCTCAGCGATTAAATAAACAAAGTGTGGGGCACGACAGTGAATACAGTGTGTTTTGTTAAGTACTAAATATAGATCAATGAAAATACTCCTTAATATGAATAAAGACACTTAATATACATTTTTAAAAAACGAAAGAAAGAATGAATGAAAGAAAATACTCTACTAGGGCATGGAGAGATGGCCCAGCGGTCCTTGCTGCTCACAACCATCTTTACCTTCAGGTCCATCCATGGGCACCAACACACACCTAGCACACAGCCATACATGTAGGCAAACCACTTGGACACATAATTAAAATAAATAAATCTGAAAAAAATAATAAAAAGAGAGGGCAGCAGAGGGGGAAAGTATGTATAAATGCTACAGTGAAACCCATTACGTTGTATGCTATCTTGAACTTTTTTAATTAATGCTTAACGAGAACAAAGTTCCCTCTTTCTTTGTTTTTTTTTGTTTGTTTGTTTGTTTGTTTGTTTTGTTTTTTGTTTTTTGTTTTTTTTTTTTCCGAGACAGGGTTTCTCTGTGTAGGCTTGGCTATCCTGGCTTTGTAGAGTTTCCTCTTTCTTTAGGTGTGTGTGGGTGGGTGGGGGTGGGGGGGGCTATGTATCAGTGGTCACATGAGCCTGTAGAAGGTGTGGTGCTGGAGTTATGTGTGACTGTAAGTCACTCACCATGGGTGGTGGGGACTGAACTCTAGCAACAGGCACTTGTAACCACTGAGCCGTCCCTCCAGCCCCTGAGCACTGAGTTTCTATTTGAGGAAAAATATTAAAAGCAGTGATAACTACTTAACATTCTTTTTTTTTTTTTTTTTTTTTGGTTTTTCGAGACAGGGTTTCTCTGTGTAGCCTTGACTGTCCTGGACTCACTTTGTAGACCAGGCTGGCCTCGAACTCACAGCAATCCGCCTGCCTCTGCCTCCCGAGTGCTGGGATTAAAGGCGTGCGCCACCACCGCCCGGCTAACATTCTTAAATACAGTGAATGTTAGTGAATTATTAGTGGCACACAATCTTTTTTTTTTTTTTTTTTTTTTTAATCTTTGAAAAGCAGTTCCAGTGTTTGGAAGCCTGACTGCCAATGTAATGCAGTCTTGATTCATAGAATTTGCCTAATTTTAAAGTTTTTATATAATTTCCAAATTAAAATATCGTTATAAACTTCACTATTTTGAATGTTGTATCAATAAAGCCATTATCATCTTAGATGCCCCTATAGACTTCACTATCATCAGGAGCATGTTGAATCTGCAAAGCTATTATCATTTATATCATGTCTAGGAAGTGCCTCACTTCTACCATGTTCATACATCCTTTGGAGCACACAGAAGGAATTGCATGATAGGTTTGCTCGCTCAGGTATCTTTCAGTTTGCATCTGTGTAATTGGGTACTGCTTTAGTGCAGCAAATACCTGAGATAAAGAGTTTTTTGGTTTTTGGTTTTTTGTTTTGTTTTGTTTTGTTTTGCCTTGCAGTTTTGGGCATTCTGATCCATAACCACTGGGCTCCATTTGGAGCCTGCGGAAGACAGGGGATGTCAGGGGGGTATAGCATTGCTGTGAAAGCCTTGACTCTGTTGGTGATTTCAAGATTACTTTCCAAGCCTTTACCTCCTTAACCTCTCATGGTTGTAGTTTTAATAGTTACTGAATAATGGTTTTGTGATTAAAGGACGTTAACATTCTAATAGTGTAAAACTATGGGTTCCAGGAGGTCTGTGGTCCAGACTCACACCATTAAACCTAATATTTCTTGATTGTAAGACCACAATTCTGCTTGTGCATCTATGTGACAGAACTTTTTCCAGTACATGAAACATATTTCTTCTCCCCAAACCTTTGAATAAAAATAACACACCAAGGAGGTACTGTGCTTATCACTTTGTTCTCATGTTTTGTGTTCATTAATTAAACTCTTGACCTGTCCCAGAAGCATTAACATCATGGTAGTGGTTACAAGAATTGCTTGTCTTTTCTTTTTTGCTTTGTTGCTTTTAGTACTGAGGGATCATTTGTCTTTTTCTTACAATAAAAAGAAAACTTCCTTTATTTTAATTCCTCCTTTTCCTTTTAATTAAATCTGGACTAACATTTTTATTTATAAATAAACAATTACAAAGGGTTTTTAGAGCCAGTAGATGGCTCACTTGCCATCCAGCTCAGTGCTCTGAATTTGATCCCCAAGGACGCAAAGCCTCCATAAATTAAAAAGGAATTAGAAAACTATCATCATCTCCATCATCAGTAGTAGTAGTATTGAGACAAGGTCTCCTGTGTGCCAGACCAGCCTTGAACTCATGATGCAGCCAAGGTTGACTCTGAATGTCTGATCTTCCTGTCTCCATCTCCCAAGTGCTGGGATAATAGGCATTTGTCAGTTTATGCCATGTTGGGGGGGGGGGTCAAACCCAGGGCTTCGTGCATGTGAGGCAAGCACTTTACCAAGTAAGCTTACAGCCTCAGCACTAAAAGAACTGTGGAAGCCTGAGTCCTCCGTGCCCAGTTTGGAGTGACTAACTTTGTGTCTAGAATGTCAGGTTCTTGAGAACATGCCTGGATGAGTATTCTTTTTATTTAATTGTACAATAGCTGAACTCAGACATGATTACCATTCTTTTCTATAAACATTTCTACAAAGACTATTAAAACATGAATCGCTGTGATCAGCTCCTTAGCTGCAATTTCTCTCCATTCCATTATGTTACTTCCTTGCTGGCTTTAGGGAAATTTGTCACAAGTTTGAATCAGATGATTGCTGCCAGAATTGTTGACGTTTGACTTTACATCTGAACTTAGAGAAGTTCACATTTTAACTAACATGTTACAATGACCTTTTCTTCTACTCTCTGTTATGGAAAAGTTCTAAAAGTTCCCCAAAAGCATAGAAAGAAATAAAATGAACTTAATGTACTTTTACCAAACTTCAACTAATGTTTATGTTCATCTGTCTTGGCTGACTCTGTTACTTAGAGCAAATCCCACACATTTTATCTGTGAATTTATTACCCTTCAAGTTTAAATAAATAGACCATAAAAAATTAGTAGTGGTCTCTTAAAGTCATCTACTTAATGGTTAAATTTTCTTAGCTGTTAACTTTCCTTTCTAAGCTTGTTCATTGATGAAAAGAGTTTGTCAGTTTCCCATAGCCTGATTTTACTGGCCTTTCTCTGGTTTGTGAGCTTTGTGGTTTAGTTTTAGTCTTTTTATTGAGACAGGATTTCTCTGTAGATCTGGCTGTCAGATACTCACTGTGTAGCCCAGGCTGTCCTAGAACTCACAGAACTCCACCTGCTGCTGTGTGGATTGGAGGTGGTGTGCTCCTCCATGCCCAGTGTAAGTTATGTTTTTTGTTTTTGTTTTTAAACAGGAATAGCTTTGTGTGTTTCTGTCACAAGGTGCAGTAATGTCTCGTTTGTGACGTTAACACCAGTGGTATTTCCTTATATATATTTATTATTTACTAGTATTCATAAAAATAGTGTTCCAAATATATCATTTTTTCTTTTGTTATTAGTTAAAATAGCTTTTTCTCCTCTGAGGCTTACTCTGCTGCCCACACTGTCCTCAAACTCCTTTTCAACCTTATAAGCAGGGACTTGCAGTCATGTGCCTCCATCCCTAGTTAAAAAGAGTTCATAGAAGAGATTTCCTCATCACTAGTTTGGTTGCCCTGCCTGCATGTACACCTGCAGGCCAGAAAGGGGCATCAGATCACATTATAGATGGTTGTGAGCCACCATGTGGTTATTGAACTCAGAACCTCTGGAAGAGCAGACCACTCTTAACCATTGAGCCATCTCTCCAGCCTCTTCAGTATTGGTTTTCCTGTTTGTTTGGTTGATTGTTTGGTTGGTTGGTTTGGTTTGATTTTGGTTTTTCAAGACAGGGTTTCTCTGTGTAGCCTTGGCTTCCTGGAATTGCATTGTAGACCAGACTGTCCTTGAATTCACAGAGATCTGCCTGCCTCTGCCTGATGAGTGCTACAATTAAAAGAGTATGTTATCATACCTGGCTCACTTTAAAAAACAAAAAACAAACAAACAAAAACCTCTTTATTAGCCGGGCGTGGTGGCGCATGCCTTTAATCCCAGCACTCGGGAGGCAGAGGCAGGCAGATCGCTGTGAGTTCAAGGCTAGCCCAGACTACAAAGTGAGTCCAGGACAGTCAAGGCTACACAGAGAAACCCTGTCTTGGAAACAAAAAAAAACAAAAAAAAAGAACCTCTCTATTGATTCTTTGTGAGTTTCACATCATGCACCCCAATCCGTTCATTACCCTATCCCCTTGTATCCTTCCTCAGCCCTTGCAACCTCAACTCCCTCCATAAGAAAATAAAAAGCACACAAAAAGTAAACAAAACATAGGAAACATCTTGTCATGGAAGCTGAAGTATGTCACAGTGTGTCCCACAGTGTACCCCCAGTCCACACATCTTCACATGTGAGAGTTCACTGCAATGAGTCATTACCTATCTGGTATTGAGGTTTCGGGGGGCCTTTAAAAGAAAGGAAGGAAGGAATTAAAACATGAGATTAAATTAAAGCATGAGATTAAAACCTCTGAACTGTATTGGAGAGTTGTAACCTGGCTGTACTGGTGATTTCACTTGCTTACTTGGAGGGCTTTGTTTTGTTTGTTTTTGAGATTTTACTTTGTAGTCCAAGCTAACCCAAGATCAAACTTCTAATCTTCCTGCCTTCTAACTGATGGCAACTTTCTTCTTATCATTTGCATTAAAAAAAAAAAAAAAGTGACAGGAGCACTAAGCAAACCACCAGGACCTAAGGAGAGAGATACTATATTGAGTATGTGGCAAGGAGTGATTCAGAGACTGCTTATTCTCTCAGCTGGCTTACAAGTCAGAACCAGGGCTATGGTTCAGACGCTGAAACTTTTGATTTTTGCAGCATATGTATACAGTATACATCAAAATACTTTTGGAAATATGGAAAAATATAATTTGATCTGTTCTGTCACTGTGCTGAAAACCTCATAGTAAGTGGGTGTTTTGCTTTTTCATGCAGGGTATCGGTACAGCCATTGGAGAGCTGCCTCCGTATTTCATGGCCAGGGCAGCTCGCCTCTCAGGAGCTGAACCAGACGATGAAGAGTATCAGGAATTTGAAGAAATGCTGGAGCATGCAGAGAGCGCACAAGTAAGAGCAGTATGGGGAAATGGAACTCTGATCCCTGACTCAACTGATGCTAAGGTAGAATGGTTAGTAGTTGCTGAGCAAAAGGAAACTGCCAAAGTGAAAACAAAATAAAATATGGCCCAGGACAGGATATGCAGAAATACTGAAAGTAAAAAATGATCAATACATTCTGGGAGTATAGGTTCCTGATGCATTACCACGGTATGCATGGGACCCTGGGTCCTGTGCCTAGTACTTTGAGGAAGGGAGAAGCCTAAATATACCCTTTGTCAATGGGTTTTTCCGAAACAAACTAGTAGCAAAAAGATAAAAAGCCACTCTTTTCTTCCCTAGGAACTCATAAATGTCACCTATTTGCTTCAACAAGAGACTGTGTGTGTGTATTTTTGGGTGTAAATAGTTGAGTTTTGTTTATTTCTTGATAAAGTACAATTTTGTAGCATAAGGTGTTCTTGAACTCATAAGGATTACAGGTGTGAGTATTGCAGCTAACTCTGGCTGTCTCTCTGGTAGCCATTTCCTCCTGGAAACAGCCTTGGACTTCGTCCTCATGTGAAAACACACAATGCTTTAAGCTACTAAGATGTTTGCTGTAGTAAATAAACATGATGTCATGTTCTTAGTTATGGAAGCATGAGACTAGGAAGCAGCTTGTGTTGTTAAACTTGACAGTATTACTTTATAGGCATTGAACAATTCAAATTAGCCCTTCTTTACCTTTGAATGTTCCAGAGAGTGTCCTCAAAATGGACAGAGTAAGCCTAAATTCCTAAGTAAAAACCCAAGTTCCAGGCTTAGGTAGGCTGTGGTAATTGATTAAGGCTTTTTTCTTTTCTTTTTGGTTTTGGTTTTTCAAGACAGGGTCTCTCTGTGTAGCCTTGGCTGTCTTGGACTCACTTTGTGACCAGGCTGGCCTCGAATTCACAGAGATCTGCCTGTCTCTGCCTCCTGAGTGCTGGGATTACAGGCCTGAGACAGCCTATGTGCCAATCTCAGTGTTACGGGGTGTCATTTTATTCATAGGAAGACACCTCAGAACAATGTAAGAGGAAGCTCAGGTTGGCCTTAGAAAACACTGCAGTGACCATTGTACAAAGTGACCTCTGCTTGCTCTCTCTCTGTACAGTTGTGTCTGACTAACCTAGTTTAGATGAGGTTGAGAACTTTGATACTTTCAAATAGAAGGAAACAGAAACCTAATAAAATAACCTTGTTTCCAAAAGAAAAAACCCAACAGGAAGAGCATGGGAGAGAAATGAAAATCATTTGCCTTACTTGATTTTGGAAGGCATTTTCAGGTGTTTTCAGGCTTCTGGTGTTGGCATGAGAGTGGCAATGCCCTTCTGAGACTTTAGTTTTTTATGTTTGTTTATTTAATGTGGCTGTGGGAGTGATGTGTGTCATTGTGCCTATGTGTAGATCAATGGGCAGCGTGACAACCTTCCACTGAGTGGGTCCAAGAGCTCAAACGCAGGTCCTCAGGCTTGGTAGCTAACACCTTTACCTGCTGAGCCATCTCACTGACCTAAGAGAGGGTCTCTTACTTGTCCTGGAGCTCACCAGGTAGGCTAATTGGCTGCCCAGTGAACCCCAGGGTCCACTTGCCTGGACCTCCCTAGCACTGGGGTTGCAGGTATGAACCACCATACTGAGCTTTCACATGAGTGCTGAGGAGCCACATGCTTGCAGCAAGTCTTTTGCCGGCTTTACCACTTGAGCTGTCTCCCCATCTCCGGGTTATTTTAAAATAGGAATTGTTATATTGTCAGTTATCTGATTAACTGAATAACATAACCACCCTATTAATGGTTAATGTTCCAAACAAGAGCTCCTATCTGTCGTGCTCGTGGACATGTTGAGTGCCTTGTCTCTATAAAATACTTTTCAGAGATCTTGTCTGCACTGCTCCCGACATCGGCTAGACCAGCAGACTATGACTCATTTCATTCTTGGCAATTTTTATTTATGGATAATGCATTTCATACGCTTATTGCCCTTGAAACACTCGGTTTAAGAACTCAGACCTGCAATATGATGAAATAACACAGTAGTCATGCTTTGTCTTTTGTCTATAATTGGAGTTCTTGAAGACTCCAACCAGTTAGTCTTTACTTACTCACTGAGAAAGTAATCTTTCATGCTTCTTGTATGGTCCTGATTATTTGTGCTGCTTCTGATTGGATCTTTCTAATTCAACTTCAGCTTTCTTAGATAAGGTACAATTGGGGTGTTTTTGTCCTTCTTGGCTTTATGCCAGTAATTACAAACATGATTTTAGGATAAACTATACATTTTTTACTCCCTAACTTCATACTTACTAATCTTTAAAGTGAATAAAGCAAACTATATGTATTCTATTTCCTGTCCTTTAAATCAGAAGTTATATACCTATGCCTCCTGCTTCTTGCTGTGCTAAAGGTTGAATCCAGGGCCTTGTTCACTGTTGGACAGATACTTTACCACTGAGCTACCTCCCAGCCTGCTGGCTCTGTAAGAACTTTCTGTTTAAATGCTTACTCAAAGTGCAGTTGTGTTGTCTGTTGCCATACAAACTAGAAAATAATCTAGTAAAACAATAAGAAAAAAATATTAACTTGTACATGATAGCTATGGTTTTCTTACTAATTTTTTCTAAAAAAAATCAATAAAAAACCTGTGTATTAAACAGTTGACTAAATCACCTTGCCACACGGAACTAAAGAAGTATTTTTCCTGGTTTTTTAGTGGTGTGTTGTTTCGGGTGGTTCTGCAACTTTGTTTGAGGTTCAGCAGGTTAGTTCTCATCCACACTGACTGGCTGTAGAGTTTGAATGTGGTAACAAAGAGGTTGCTAGTGTGCATAGCTTGTTCTGTGAGCCCTCATCCTCATCACGTTGGACAAACGTACATGGATGCGGCATGCAACGTTCCTTATTCCTTTAACCCAGCTGACTTTAGTGCTTCTGCCATCAGTGTGCACATTGTGAGTTCCCATCTCCTCCAATTTCCAGAGTTCTTTGATTGAACGAAGGCCAGGCTTCCTGGAGCCGACTCCATGTTTTGTGAATGCTGACTGTATGTTCTCGGGCCACCACCTCGTTGGTGGCAGAACAGCTCTTCTTCTTGCCATCCTCTTGGTGGGAGTCATTCTGCTGGCTGGGGACAGGGGTCCCATTTTGTTTTCAGTAGACAAAATATTGTACTGTATTACCCAGGTTGGACCCAAACTCTTGGTTTCTGTTAAATCTCCTACTTTCTTTCTCTAGTAGCTGGTGGTATTATTCCAGTGCACCTGGCTTATCCCTGATGTGAGTAAGGAATCACACTCAAGAGCACAGGGCCAGTCAGGAGCAGTGGAGCATGCCTGTAATCCCAGCACTCAGGCGGGTGGGGGTGCAGAGGCAGATGTGAGTTAGAGCCTGATCTACAAGCCAGGACAGCCAGGGCTACACAGAGAAACCCTGTCTCTTAAAAACAAAAGCAGAAACAAACAAAAAGAACATAGGGCTAGTGAATAACAGTCAAAGTCCAAGCCCATTTTCTGGCTCTGGAAATTAACATTGTGTTTACCAATTTTCACTCTTCTTAATGCTATGAAAGATGAAGAGCTAGAGGCTGGAGAGGCAGCTCAGTAGTTAACAGCACTTCCTGTTCATACAGAGGTCCCCTGATCATTTCCCAACACCTACATTAAGCATTTCTCAGCCACCTGTAACTCTAACTCCGGGGAATCCAATCAAGACCAGTGTGGGCTAAATACTAAGACCCTATCTCAGAAAACAAAATGTGAAATAAAATCCTTAAGCATTAAAATAATTCTATATATGATGTGATGTAGGATCTAATTTCTCTCCATAACTAGTTATTTTTCTGACACTTCTTCCAAATGAATTTTAGTTTTACTTCTCTGTGGTCTAGGGCTTACTACAAGCCCTGCACGCGCCGATTGAGTACTCTGTTACTAAGCTTTAACCCTCAGCCCTCCTCTTTGCTATTTATTTTGAGATGATGTCACACTCATTGCCCAGGCCGGCCTCCACCTCGCTGGTAGCCCTGGCAGGCCTTGCACCTGCTTTCTTTCTGCCTCATACTCCTGAGTAGCAGGGATTACAACCCTTTACCACCAGCCTGACTTCCAGATGACTTAATTTTGTCTCACATTGTGGCTAAGTAAACATTTATGGCGTAGTCTAGACATGCTAGCCTGGTCTACCTTCCATAGTGCAGTCTTTGTGGTGGTTTAAAAGTTCCTTAGCAGTCACAGGAGAATGATTACATTGAACTAGAATCTGTTCATTGGATACATATAAAACTTCTAGTCTGATAGAAACAGTTAACAGGGAGAAGAGGACCAGGCAGAATGAAAACAATAAAGTAAAGGGAACAACTGAAAAACATTATTTAAAAATTGTCTGAAATCTGTTTTGGTTTGTTTTTAGTTCTTGAAGGTAAAGTACTTTAGTGACATAAATTTATCAGGAGGAAGTCTAAATAAATGTGCGTGCACACAAAACCTTGGCATGAGATGGTTTGTCACGTGCTCTCCAAGTGAGTTAAAGGGAACATGTAGATTTTACTAGGAAATTGTTCACACTGTGTATTTACTTAAATTCTACTTCTGAGTAATGTTTGGACTTCATGTAATAGCTGTTGTGAGAGAAAGAACATTAAGTGTTGACTTATATTCCAATTCCTAATAATTACCTCATTTATTTTGGGAGTACTATATTGAGATTAGCTGGTGTTTTTCCACTAAACTGACTTCCTTTTGCTCCTGGATTTCTTTTCTTTTTCTTTAAAAAAAAAAAACAAAAAAACATTTATTTACTTTTATTATGTATCCAGTGCTCTGCCTGCATGTACACCTGCATGCCAGAAGAGGGCATTAGATCACATTACAGATGGCTGTGAGCCACCATGTGGTTGCTTGGAATTGAACTCAGGACTCCTGAAAGAGTAGTCAGTGCTTTTAACCTCTGAGCCATCTCTCCAGCCTACTCCTGGCTTTCTCTCCTGTTCTTTCTCTATATCTGTGGGAGTAGGCCTTAGTAAGTGTAGCTTTCAGTGGCCTTGAACATCCAGTGTTTCAAAAGTTAAATTCTAAGTTAGGTTGGTTATGTTGGTCTGTATGTAACCCTGCTGGTGTTGAGGAGTCTAAGGCAAAAGGATCACAAGTTCAAGGCCAACCTAGGCATCTTAGCGAGACCCCATCTCAAAATAAAAAGTCTAGGGTGGAGTGCTATTTGACACACAAGAACAAAGATCTGTGTTCAGTGCCAGTTCAGTGCTTCCTTGTCCCAAGTTATATTCTAGATGGCTTTTCATGTGCTTTGTGAACAATTTCATGCAAGATTTTATCATTCTCTCTATGATCATCCTTTTATCCTTTGTTTCTCGCATCTGTAACTTGTTTTGTACTTATTTATCTGTATTATATAGGTATTTTGCCTCCATGTATATCTGTACACCACATGGGAGCCAGGTACCCAGAGAGGCCAGAACAGGGTGTTAGATACCCTGGAACTAAAGTTACAAAACATTTTTAAAGACAAGACATTTTTTGGTTTTGGGATTTTTGAGATGCATATAGTACACCTTAAAAAAAAGTGGGTCCTGGCAATCGAGCCTCTGAGCCATCTCTCCAAGCCCCATCTGTAACCTTATTGTCATCCTTATAGTTGCCTCAAGTTAAAATTTGGCTTTTTTCAGTTCATTCCCCAGTACCAAGAAAAAAATTATATATATATATATATATATGGCTAGAGATGTCATAACCCCTCCAGTAGAGTCTGTATGACAAATACCACATGTCCTGAGGCTACAACCCCCAAAAGGGGAGAGTCTCCTGGACTGGGGCTGATGTTTCTGCCAAGAAAAATTGAATCACAGCTCTTTTCTCTCATTGTGCTGAAATCTATTCTTTTCTTAATTCTACTTCACTCCCAAATCAAGACTTTTCAGACATGAACATTGCTGTGAGACGACCCTAACTTGGGACTACAGCCAGGGACTGTCCAGGTCCAGAATAGTTCCACTTCACTTCCACTTATTTTTAAAAACATGACTAAAAATTAATCATTAGTTAATAAGTTGTTTTATGGCTTACAAAAAATAGAGTATTTCCAAAAATTCCAAATAATGGCACTCAGATATCACAAAAGAAAAAACTGTGTTGGCACACAGGTGCTGGGCATAAGTTTCATTAGGGAGAGAACATTAACCCTGGACAAAGGAAACACATGCATTTGATATCAAGCCAATAACTTAAAAGTGATGACGTCTTTTCTGTGTGTTCTGCACCCTGTATTGTTACATTCAGAATTATAATTCAATATACGACAGCACAGTAACTTTACATTCTGTACCTGTACTGTGGATACTTGATTACTCACTGACTTCCTTAAATCTACTCTGTAAAAAAATGTAACCACAAGCCCCCCTGCTTTTAAAATAAATGTTTAAAAACTTAGGCTGCTCGCTGGGCGTGGTGGCACACGCCTTTAATCCCAGAACTCGGGAGGCAGAGGCAGGTGGATCTCTGTGAGTTTGAGGCCAACCTGGTCTACAAAGTGAGTCTAGGACAGCCAGGGCTACACAGAGAAACCCTGTCTCGGAGAAAACAACAACAACAAAAAACCTTAGACTGATTAACTACAAAGTACATTCAGATACAGACTCGATCTTGAGTTTTGTTTCTGTTTGTCAACCGCCTCATCTCTGCCCACCGACGCTGCAAAAGCTCCCGATCCCAAAGACCTATCCCCGACTGAGCCGGTCCGTAGCAGAGAGAGATTGCTTAGCAATTGAGAGCACTAATCTCTTCCAGACTGTCTGAGATCAATTCCTAATACCCAAATGACTGCTAACAACCTTCTAGAACTCCAGTTCCAGGAGATCTCACGCTCTCATCACCTGGCTTCCTTGGGCACTGTGTGCAAATGGTGCACAGACATACATGCACACAAAAACTCTCCCCCTCACATACACTTACTCTGGATGTAGTCACCTGGCTTTCTGGAAGCTCAAGCAAGTTGCAAGTTTGAAGCTAACCTGTGGTAGGATGACACCCTATCTAAAATAAAGCATTTTTAAGTAGAGAGATGATTCGGTGGTTAAGAGCACCAGCTGCTCTTTCAGGATCAATTTCCAGCACCACGCAGTAGCTCACAACAGCTGATAACTCATTTGCAGGGTATTCAATACCCTCTTCTGGCCTCCGAGGCAACTGGCACATAAGTGGTACACAGAAATGACTCAGTGGTTAAGGGCACAGATTGCTCCTTCATGAGGACTCATGTTCGATTCCCAGTACCCGCATTGTGGCTCACAGCCATCTGTTCCTCCAGTTCTTGGTGATCCAACACCCTCTTCTGGCCTGTTCAATTACCAGACACACAGATAGTACACATACATACATGTAGGCAAAATAATCATACATGTAATATAAAGGAGATTTTTAAAAAGAGAAACGCATACAGGCAAAAATAAAATAAAAATTGAAAAACAATAACAGAGCCAGGCAGTGTTGCTGCAGGCCTTTAATCCCAGCACTTGGGAGGCAGAGGCAAGTGGATCTCTGTGAGTTCGAGGCCAGCCTGGTCTACAGTGTGAGTCTAAGACAGGCAAGGTTACACACAGAGAAACCCTGTCTTGAGCCCTCACCCCCTGCAAAAACATAAATAAATAACAGGATACTATCTCAGTCAGTTACCTCTCTCTGTGGTCACCCTAAGAGAGTGATTGACTTCCACAGCCTCCTCACCATCTCTCTGCTCCTTTGCTTCTGAATGCCTGGTTCAAACTGGTTAACTTTTCTGGTGGCTTCTTTTTTTTTTTTTAAAGATTTATTTATTTATTATTATGTATACAGTGCTCTGCCTGCATGTACATCTGCAGGCCAGAAGAAGGAAGGCATCAGATGACATTACATGTGATTGTGAGCCACCATGTGGTTGCTGGGAATTGAACTCAGGACCTCTGGAAGAGTAGTCAGTGCTCTTAACTACTGAGCCATCCCTCCAGCCCCCTCTAGTGGCTTCTTTTTTGTTTGTTTATTTGTTTTTTGAGACAGGGTCTCTCTGTGTATCTTTGACTGTCCTGGAACTTTATAGAACAGGCTGGCCTCGAACTCACAGCAATCTGCCTGCCTCTGCCTCCTGAGTACTGGAATTAAAGGTGTGCACCACCACTGCCCAGCTTCTAGTGGCTTAATTGGCTTGTTCTTTACTAATTTTCACCCTAATTTTTTTTTCCCATACTAACCAAAAAAACAAAACAAAACAAAACAAAACAAAACAAACCTTTCTGAACAATACCCTGCTTGTGGAATTCTGCTGCTCGGGCATAGGGATGGACCTCTGTTGGTAGAGCTGCTCAGGGATAGGGATGGA
>OU015746.1:33524576-33542911 GCA_907169655.1 Acomys percivali
ATAGGGATGGACCTCTGTTGGTAGAGCTGCTCAGGGATAGGGATGGACCTCTGTTGGTAGAGCTCTCACCTAATGCTGACAGGAGACACATGCAATCCTGCCACACAGGAGGTGGGAGCAGGAAGCTCAGAAATTCATCCTCTACTACATAAAACTTGAGACAGCCTGGCCGTCAAAAGAAAAAAGAAGCCGGGCGATGGTGGCGCATGCCTATAATCCCAGCACTCCGGGAGGCAGAGGCAGGCGGATCGCTGTGAGTTCGAGGCCAGCCTGGTCTACAGAGTGAGTCCAGGACAGCCAAGGCTACACAGAGAAACCCTGTCTCCAAAAACCAAAAAAAAAAAAAAAAAAAAAAAAAGAACATGACTATTCAGAAATACTTAGCTTTTGCTCAAATTGTATACATTGTGGAATCCAGGCCATGTGACACTTTACTTGGCCCAAACCCACAAAAACATTCTTATGGCTCGCTAGCAGTTTTTTACAGGCTACATTGATTTTTGTTTTGTTGTTGTTGTTTATTTGCTCGTGTTCAATGCTTGGATTGAACATATGCTAGGAAACCTTCTACCATTGAGCTACACAGTTTTCATTTGCTAGAATACCTGTCTAACGTATGTCAAATTCCTTCTAAAATAAAGAACTCTACAGTTTAAGTCCAGAACTTGCTGCTCTTAGAAAATAAACCCTGATAGTTTATTAAACTTGTAAAATCATTACCACTGCTCTGATTAATTAAAATAACTCACCTCCCTTCCCTGCCCCAGGATGTAGCTCTTTCTCACATCCCAAGGATGTCCTATCCATAGTTGAGCTGCGTGTGTCAGCCTGCCCCTGCTTACCTATCAAGTTCCAGTGCTGGGGCTTCTCTGGGGTCTCATATGTGATTGGTAGTTCAGTTAACTGGAATATTTTGTTTGTTTCAGACAGCGTCTCACTGTGTGGGCCTGGAATTCACTATGTAGACTGAGAGTTCCTTGAATTCACAGAGATCTATCTGCCTCTGTCCCTGCCCAACAAATGTTGGAATGAAAGGCCCGAACCATCATGCCAGGCAATTGGTTGTTGGTGGTGTTTTATATATCCCTGTATAGCCCAGGGCAAGTTCCTAGGTCTTTCTGCCTTAACCTCCCAAGGCTGGCATTTGCCACCATACCTGGCTAAGGCTGGAGCCTTTCTTCCTGAAATAATATTCTAAAATTTGGCTTTAGGATTTTTAAAAATATGTATTTGAGCTTTGTCTGTGTGTATGTATGTGTACCATTTGCATGCCTGATATTCTCAGAAGGTAGGAAAGGACTTTGGATCTCCTGAAAGTAGAGTTGTGGCCGGTTGTGAGCCACCATGAGGATGCTGGGAGTCAAAACCAGGTCCTCTGGAAGAGCAGCAAGTGCTCTTTACCACTGAGCCATCACTCCAGTCCCTTGGAGTTTTAATTCATATTGAATAAAACAACTTTTGTAACTTAATGATTGTGTGCTTAAGCATGCTCCAAGGTCCTAGTTTGAATAACCATCCCTAAGATTGAAGAAACATGAAAATTCTTACAACAGTAATTTGTTGGATTCTGGTTTGTTTGTTTTTAAGGTTTTTGGAGACAGGGTTTCTCTGTGTAACAGTCCAGGCTGCCCTGGACTTCCTTTTGTAGACCAGGCTGGCCCCTGCCTCTACCTCCCAAGTGCTGGGGTTAAAGGTGTGCTCCACCATGACAAGCATTTATTTGTTGGATTCTGTAAGCTACATAACCAAAGACAAGAAGACATTGAAGACATATTAGGGGGCAAGGGTGGTGGATCAGTTGTCTGACCTATGGGAGGTAGAGTTTGAAACATAAGGTAGCTCGTTTTCTTGATGTACTCAAAGATTATTTTATCAGATACAACAAAGGAAATGGAACACAGCTCTAGCCAGATTGTGTTATTTTTGTGTTATAGCTGACACAAGAGAACAGGAATGTGTCCATGTTTACTTAGGAGAGTATGTTTTGGGCCTATCAGATTGCCTAATACCATCTGTTCAAGTGATCTGCCACTTGCATATTTGTTAGTGCAGGATTGCTGACTTTGTAAAGTTTGCTGGGTTAGTATTGTGCTGTGTTATTTTGTATTCTTATTATCAGAATCAGAAATGTGAAAGTCTATCTTCACCTATTAGTGAATGGTATCTTGTTTCTCCTGTGTGTTGTTGTTAGCCTGCTTTCCTACTGGCTATCCTTCACTTCCACCTGCCCTGGAGGGTGGACCTGAGGCTAGGGACAGTTTTACCAGGAAACTACATTCCCACTCTTGGGTCTTGTTGGCTTTGGCTTGGGTCTGAGACAGTATGCTAGCTCAACTGTCCAATTCGTCTTCTTGCCTCAGCCCCAGCAGCTAGGATTAGAGCCTGTGCCACTAGCTCAGACTCGGTAAACTACTAGTACTGAACATCTCTTTAAGGACCAGTTTATAGTTTCTGTATTTGCCTTATTTCAAGAGAATGTTCTCTTTAATCTGACAATGTTTAAATAAGCTAATATTTAAACTTCATCCTTGTATTAAAACTAAATGCCTGTGCTAGAGAGATGGCTCAGTGGTTGAGAGTCCTGGCTGCTTTTCCAGAGGACCCAGATTCAATTCCCAGCACCCACTTGATAGCTCACAACGGTTTGTAATTACAGTTCCAGGAGATCCCACACCTTCACACAGACATAGCATGCAAGCAAAACCTACATGAACATTTAATCCAGCACGCAGGAGGAAGAGGCAGGATGATCTCTTGTGATTGTGAGGCCAGCCTGGTCTACAAAGCAAGTCTAGAACAGCCAAGACTACACAGCGAAACCCTGTCTCAGAGGGTGGGGTGGGGGAAAAGGGTGGGGGGAACCAATCTTAAAACCAAAGCTTATCGCTTATTTTGACAAGCAGTGTCATGAATTATGCCTTTTCTTTTTAGATAGTTAAAGACCAGGTATAAATGAAGGGTTCTTTAGACTTTCTGCTGCTGATAATAGGATGTTTGTTTCATCATTTCAGTTTGGAGGTTGAGACACTCAGCCAGAGTGCTTCAGCAGTCCAGTTCTTTCTGTTGAGCACATTTCCTGTGGAGGGCTTGCAGTTGTGTTCACGGTGTCAGAGCCTGTGGCTGGCTTTTCCCCCTATCAAGTTCTTTTTCATATGAAGATTTATGAAAGAGTTCATGGTATAGATGATCTGAAACTAAACAGGGGTCATTTTCATATGTTCTTAATGTCATTTATTGCTGGGACCTGTTTTTGACTCTGTTGAACTCTTTTGCTGGTTGTGGTTTGTCTGGCCATCACATGACTTCTCTGAAAATTCCCCCTCCCCTTCATTTCCAGTAAACTGTTTGAGCAGGCGTGAGTCAGAGTGAAACCAGCTTCCCTGTAACCACAGGGCTTGTTAAAGAATTTGTCAATGTGGACTCTAGAGGATTTGCATTAAGCTTTGCAGCAACTACTACAGTTTGTATTGTCTCAGGGTTTCCTGGGAAAAGTTTCCTCCTTTCAGGAGCTCCTGATTATTTGCCTTAGACTGATGAAGTATTAGAAATGTTCTTTTGAGGTTCATTATCATTAGAGGCTTTGGCATAGCTGCCACGCCTTCCATAGATCTCCTTTCAGATCCAACCAACCACACCCAGTAACATTTAGGGTTTTGTTGTTTAAGATTAATTACAAATGTGTGAACGTTTGTATGTTTGTCTTTATGTGTGTACGTTTGTATGTTTGTCTTTATGTGTGTATGCGCATGTATGTGTGTCACTTCATTCATGAAGGGGTCAGAATAGGTTGTTGGGTCCCTGGAACTAGAGTCGTCAGTGGTTATGAGCCACCATGTGAGTGCTGGAAATTGAGATCTTCTGCTAAAGGAAGAACAGCCAGTATTTTTAACTGCTGAGCCGTTTCTCCCTTGAGTGGTCTCTTAATGAGATTCTGTTATAGAATATCTTAGATATTGGGACAGTTAAGTTTGAGTACCAAAGATTATTGCATTTCATTCAGCAAGAAACAGTAACACTCAGAATGTCTAGTGGGGACCTAGGGAGATGGTTCAGTGAGAAATAACACTGGCTGCCCTTCCAGAGGGACCTGGATTCAATTGCTAGCACTCATCTGCCATCCCACAGCTGTCTGTAACTCCGTTTCCAGGCACCTGGCATGCATGCAGGCAAGACACCCATACACACAGAATAAAAACTTTAAAACATTAATGTTCAATAGTTGTCAGTCATTTGAACACTCAGCATGACTTATTAGAATTTTTCGTGGCTTCTTTTGTTATCTCAAGAAACTTTTTCTTAATACTAAATTGTTCTTTGGCCACTCCCATTCCGTGATCTGACTCTTCTTGTATTCATTGGTTCCGCATTAGCGGGACAGGAAAGATAGGTGTGACTTGATGTAAGCAGCAGCAGGAGTGGCCGCTCCTGGCTTGTGCCCGAGTCTGTTTATTTTCTGTGTACTAGTTTATGGATTTTGTTTTTGTTTGGGTGCGTGTTGTTGTTTGTTGTTTAGTATGCATTTTGTTTTAGTTTCCTTTTATGTACTCATGGGGCAGGGACACGTGTTTGCCTCAGCATATGTGTAGAGTGAGAAGACAGCTCTTGTTCCACAGTGGGATTCTAGGATTGAACTCAGGTTATCAGGTTATACAGCAAGCACTTCTACACTGAGCCATCTCACTAGCCCTTGTTTTGTTTTTGTAACTTGATTTCATTTAGCCCAGTGCCACCATTCATGGCTTCCATGTTCGTTTCTGATTTTAACCTTGTCCTCTTCAGTGAGACTTATTTTATTGTTTATGCATATGTGTGTACGTACATGTGTTCAGGTACTGGAGAAGGTCAGAAGAGAGTGTTGGATCCCCTGGAATTGGGGTTACAAGCAACATGGTGCTGGGAACTAAACTCTGGTCCTCTGGGAGAGCAGCAAGTGCTCTTAACCACTGAGCCACCTCCCTACCCCACAGCCAACTGTCTTATTTAAGATATAGAATAAAAACATCTAAATCCAATATCCTAACAATTTTTTTCTGCTTCCATTTTTATATAATACATTATGGATAGAAGAAAATGTTCTAGGAAGAATAGAGAATGATGGATGTTAAAATTTATGCTCTAGCCATACTTCCTAACTCAGGGTAAACTTAGTGTTTTATGATGACGCAATCCTAATTGACCATCTGACTTAAATACAAATAAGAAGTTAATATAGCCCAGTCAGTAAGAAAGCACAGTAAGTAATATTTAAGGTTTTTCTTAGTTTGCTTTGGAAATTGGAGTAGAATACTTTTGTTTTGTTTTTCCTTTCTTCTTTTCATCTCTGCACCTGTTTACCGATATGAAAACAATAAGGAGTGAGTAAGCATTGGGTTACCTTTGTTAGCTAATTTACAGGTGTTCCTTTTCAGGTTTTGTATTTCAAACACCTTTTGTAAGATGCCTCTTGAAAGTTCGTTGAAGTCTGGACTGACAGACTGTAATGGCTCTGTGACTTTGCTGATGGGCACCGTTCTCCTAATAAACACAAGGCCCCTCACTAAGCACTCATGGGAGTTGTGGCATAAGTTCAGAGTTAAATGGTAGGAAGAACAGCAGAATATCTCTTTAACGCCCATTTCCTATAGCAAAACTGTTGATTTTCAATTAGCCGGGATATTGATTTGTTGTGAGAGATCCGGAAGTTTTGGAGGAGGTGCTTTGTTTTGTTTTTGCTAGGCATGTTAGGAATTTATTAGTTTTCTTGCTGTTTTTCCGAGTTTGCATCTTGGTATATAAAAACACAACTGTCCTGATTTTTAAACTGAAGCACTCTGTGCAGGCCCTACTTTTGATCTCCAACACTGCAGACAAACGCTGGGATGTTGCACTGGAGAGTGCAGTTTAGTGGCAGAGCATATTCTCGCTCAGCACCAAATGGCATTTCCATCTGTGACAGACCATGTGTACAACAGTTGTCCCATAAGATTGTATACCTGGTGTTATCAAATAAACCCAGTCTGTGGTGTTCATATTGTATAATGATGGAATTACTCAATTATGCATTTCTCAAGAGATGTCTTCATCATTAGGAAGTACATAACTATACTTCAAGTTTCTTTATCCTGTCCTCATGTCTTGGACGGGGGTTGTTTTGTTTTGTTTTTTAATTTTTAAACTTTGGATTTTTGAGACGGAATTTATGTAACAGCTCTGGCTGTCCTGGGACTCTATCTGTAGACCAGACTGGCCTTGAACTCAGAGATCCAGCTGCCTCTCCCTCCCAAGTGCTGGGATTAAAGGTGTGCGCCACCGCTGCCTGGCAGTATTTTTTAATGTGTTTTAGTTAACATACTACTTTTATCTACCCTTTGGGTTTTTTAAGGCAAGGTCTTGCTGTATAGCCTTGTTACTTTAGGACAGTGTCTCTCCCTGAACCCAGAGCTAGACTGGTGAACAGCGCGCTCCAGCCAAGCTCCAGTGATCCAGCTCTGACCTGCTGAGTCCTCTCCTCAGCCCCTGTATTTGGAAAATATTTGAGCTGCCTACACCTGCACAAAAGTAAATTTGGTAACAGCCAAGAAATCCACTAAACCCTGATCTTGACTCAAAAATAGTTTTATTTTTAGCACTCTGAAATGTTTGCTCTTTGTTGTAAATTACATATAACAACTTTTTTTCATTTTTTTGAAGCAAGGTCTCACTAAATACCAGTATTACATTGTATATGACCACAGCTGCCTGCGTTTGTATTTTTGCATGTTTATTTAATTGTTTGTGCATGTATTTATTGGCAGGGCACGTGCATACATACCACAACTGGCATGTGGAAATCAGCTGATCAGGGATCCCTGAGTTCCTGAGTTCAAGGACAGTCAGGGCTACACAGAGAAACCCTGTCTTTTAAAAAAAACAGAGAGGGAGGAGGGAGAGAAGGAGAAGAGTATGGAGTGAGTGTGGAGGAGGGCAGTGTCTCCATGAGCTGATCAGCTGATCACCTCTTAAAGATCCTTTTCTCTACACCCTGGCATGGGGATTAAGTTTCTAGCCTGTGGTCTGTGGCAAACCATAGCACACAGGATGTATTTGTGTCATGTGTGTATCTTACATTTTTATTCTATTCATTAGGAGAGATAGTTCAGTGGTTATTTTAAAGCACTAGCTGTTTTTCTAGAGGACCTGGATTCAGATTCCCAGCACCTCCATGATGCCCACAACAATTAGATAACTGATATCATATGGGGGGGGGGGGAAGCAGGCACACATGTGGCTGCACTTAGAGCACTCACGTTGGTGTTGGGGATTTAGCTCACTGAGGCCCCTGGGTTCAAGCCTCTGCTCTGGGAGAAAAACACTCATTTTTTTTTTTAATTAAGTTTTGCTTTGTGTGTGTATTTGTGTTCCATTGTAACCAGGGTTTTCACAATGAAATTTAGTTTAATGAAATCACACTAGATAATATCAGTGAATATGAATAAGAACAAAATCTGAATTTTTTTTCAGATTTCTAGTTACATTCAGTTTTCATCCCTTAACTTGTATTTGTGCACGTGCATGTGCACCTCTCCCTTCTGAGTACTGGGACTAAGACATGCATCACTACACTCAGATTACTCTCAAGTTTTTAATACTGACTTTGAAGCTATTTTGGTACCAAATCCAAGAAGAACGCTACTAAGTCAGAATAAGTTTTAGCATACCATCAGTTAAGAAGACAGGTAGGAACTGGGCATGGTGGCGCATGCCTGCAGTCCCAGCAGAGGCAGGTGGATCTCCGTGAGTTCGAGGCCAGCCTGGACTACAAAGTGAGTGCAGGACAGGCAAGGCTACACAGAGAAACCCTTGTCTTGAAAAGCAAAGGAGGAGGAGGAGGAGGAGGAGGCAGTGGCAGGTAGGGGCTAGAAAGATGGCTCAGTAGTTAAGATCATTTGCTTCCCTTACAGAGGACCCTGGTTCATGTACCAGCACCCTCATCCTGTGGTTCATTACTTTAGCTCCAGTAGGTCTAAAACTCTCTTCTATCCTGTCACTTGCACGTACTTACATGCAGAAACACACAAATACTCATAATTAAAAACAATAAAAGTGGGGAAGAAAGACACTCAAGAGCCCACCCTAGCAGGGCTAGCCTGGGGAGGCTGGAAGAAAGAGATCCAAGCACCTGTTGCAGGAGCTACCATGATGGACGGATGTGGGAGGGAGAGCTGGGAAAGATGGAGTATGTGGTGAAGAGATGAAGAAAACATGGAGTCAAGGGGTTCGTACACTAGAGAAAGGTGGAACTGCAGACTCAGTGTTGGTGAGGAACAGACAGCTACGAGGAGACCATGGTGAGGTCCTGGCCTGGGCTGCCACAAAGGGCCATGTTTGGGTTCATGGTCCTATGGCAGCTGGGGTCTGTGTTGATGTCGTAGGCCCAAGTTGCCACTAAAGGTCATGCAGATGTCCCTGGTCTGGACTGCCACCTGAGGCACTGTGCTGAGATGGTCCTGCCCCTCACTGGCCACCACACTTGAGAGAGCTGGCTCCTCTTCTACCCTAGGCAGCACAGTAGAGCAGACCCTGATTTGGGGGTGGGGGCAAGCCAGCCCAATAGGGCATGAGCACGAGAAGCTGGCCTCACCCTTAGTCTTCTGTGGGGTATCTTAGGCAAGGGAGAGGTGCCCTCCCCACCCATGTTGCCCCTCACCGTGTGCAACAGGTGGCCCCTGAGGTCATGAAAGCAGCAGAGCTCTCCCTGCCCCATGAGTGAGCTTGTAGGGGGAGGGGAGGCATGCTGGAGAGCTGGCCCCGGAGGTGTGGGCACTCAGCTACCTCCTAGTGATAGATCTATGATCTGCTGGAGCATATGAACGTGTCTCCATGACACAGGGCAACAACAGGGTATCCAAGAGGAGTCTCCTTGAGGATCCAGTATTGATGGTGCAGCAGGAGCCAGACGCTTCAACCAGACCAGTGACTCATTGCACTCAGCATTTGCAAGTAAAGATACATGAACAAAGGGTGTACGGTGTGACACTGCAACTTCCACAAGATTCTTTTTCTTTTTATTCCCTCTTATTTTATTTTGTGAGGGAGGTTGAAAAGGCTGAGGACTGATACAAAGGGACTAGGAGATGAGTGGGATTGGGGTGCATGATGTGAAATTTACAAAGAATCAATAAAAAGTTAAAGAAATAATCATCATCATCGTTAAGGCCAGCTGGTGGTGGCACATGCCTTTAATCTCAGCACTTGGGAGGCAGAGGCAGGAGAATTCTGTGAGTTCCAGGCCAGCCTAGTCTACAAAGAGTTCCAGGACTACATGGAAAAACTCTGTCTCGGAAAAAAAAAAAAAAACCTAAATAAATAAATAGATAAATCTTTAAAAACAAAAAGCCAGGTTAGGGGATGGAAAGATGGCTTAGTTAAGAACATTTGCTGTTCTTTCACAGGGCCCAGGCTCAATCCAATGCCAACTTCCAGCATCCATGGGCACCAGAAACATGTGTGGGGCATCGACATACATGTAGGCAGAACATATAGCTTAAAAAGAAAGAGAAAAGTCAATTAAAAGAAAAGGTGGGTTACTTAAACTTCCATAGGATACTAAGACAATACAGTATTTTTCTCCAGGATCATTATATTTATTTAAATGCTTTTTTTAAACAACTTTTTTTCCTGATGGGCAAGTTAGCATACACTTTGTGGGGGGGCAGGGTCAAGATAGGGTGTCTCTGTGTAGCCTTGGCTGTCCTGGGCTAACTTTGTAGACTAGGCTGGCCTCGAACTCAATAGAGATCCTTCTGCCTCTGCCTCTCAAGTGCTGTGGGATTACAGGCTTGTGCCACCTCACCCAGCTGCTAGCATTTTTAATCAATCCTCTTAGGGCAGAGGCAGGTGGATCTCAAAGTTCAAAGTGGAGTTCAAAGCCAGTCTGGTCTATAGTCAAAGATTAAGTCATTGCTGGTTACATTCAGCCCTGAAGGTTCTCTGGTTATCCTAAATCCCTTTGTTAGAAGAAACACAAAACAGCAGTGTTTTGGGACACTGTAATTATGGCTTTCTTTCCTTTCCTGTTAATCCTTGAAGCCTCTGGTGATAGAAATGTCTGTCCTTTCTTCTTCCTTTGTCTCCTTACAGTGTTGGAGGATATGTTGGTCATATCTTCAGCTCTTTTTAAAGTGCAGCTGGATAGATGCACAGTCACTGTGTATGGGTCTGGGAATGGAAGTTTCCTTATAGTTGGTTTATAACTGTGAAAACCAGAAAATGGTGCATGTTACTTATTTATGTAGAGCCAGAGAATGAACATGTCCTCTCAGGCACTTAAGTTGTGAAATAGATAAAGGTTGTGAAATGCAAAGACAGAGAAATGAAACTATAAAAAGGAATTTGTTTTTTGTTGTACAGATTTTTTTTTTATAAAATGACAATTGAAGAAGTAATCAAATTGGACTCTCAACATTGTTCCCACAAATACTACAAGATTATTAAAAATCATTGAATGTACAGCTTCTTTGGTAATCTTTTCCTTCTGTCCTTATTTTAAGAATATTATTGCTACATATTTTCATTTGGCATATTCCTTGTACTTGAAGTAAGAGACAGCAAAATTTTTGAAATATTTATTTATTATTTATACATATTCTGCTTGCATGAGTGCCTGCCCACCAGAAGAGGGACCAGATCTCATTGTAGATGGTTGTGAGCCACCATGTGGTTTCTGGGAATTGAACTCAGGACCTTTGGAAGAACAGACAGTGCTATTAACCTCTGAGCCATCTCTCCAGTCCTGAGACAGCAATTTTTTTAAATGTTTCATTTAAACTTTAGGAACTGATGTTCTTTTCTGGTGGTGTTAGGTGGTATTTCTGTTTTTACAGTGAATGAATTGCCAAATAATATACATAGAATAAAACTCTCCCACGTGATGTTTAAGAGCAAGTTAAATTACAAATATTTTAATTTGTGGACAGTATTACTCTAAAATCAACATGAAAAGAACTGTCGCCGGGCGTGGTGGCGCACGCCTTTAATCCCAGCACTCGGGAGGCAGAGGCAGGAGGATCGCTGTGAGTTCGAGGCCAGCCTGGACTACAAAGTGAGTCCAGGACAGTCAAGGCTACAAAGAGAAACCCTGTCTCGAAAAACCAAAAAAAAAAAAAAGAAAAGAAAAGAAAAGAACCGTCAAATTATATAAATAACGATTGTGCCAGCTGGGCGTGGTGGTACATGAGTAGGGACGGGTGGAGAGATGCTGCTCTAAGGTACAAGGGCACAGTAGGGTAAGAGGAACAGAATCTGACAGCGATGACGCAGGTTAGGCAGAGCTGTCTTCATTGTCTTAAGTTCTGGCCTTCTACCCTGCTGTTACTTGGAGATTTAGTCTGTCGTAAGCCAGGGTTTCAAACAAGGACTTGGTACACGTAGCCAGATTCTGTCCATCTCTAGAGCATCTAGAGAAAACCCCAAAAATACAGCAGTTATTCTGTTGTTGTGTTGGTGTTGTTGTTTTTCAAGACAGGGTTTCTCTGTTATTCTTTTTTATTTAAATTTATTAAATTTTTTAATTTAAATTTTAGCAATTTATTCACTTTGCATCCCAATCATAGCCCCTCCCTTGTTTCCTCCCGGTCCCACCCAGCAATTCATTCTTAAATGTGGGGAGACTTTAAAAAATGTGGTGCTTTTTAGAAACTTGAATGTTTCCCCACAAACAACCTGCTACTCGTGGGATGGATCAGTATGAGTCGGGTGTGGTGGTACCTACCTTTACTCCTAGCACTCAGGAGCGGAGACAGGAGGATCATGAGTTCATGGCCAGCCTGTACTACAGAGCCAAAAGAAGAATCGATGCCTTCGGACTGTAAATTATTTAACACAATAAACTATCATAAAAAGTTGTCTTTGGGGGTAGCAAGATGCCTCTATGGATAAAGACACTTGTTGCCAAGCCAAATGACCTGAGTTCAATCCCCCAGAACCTCCACAGTGGAAGGAGAGGAACGTCTGCATATGTGTATATGCGTACAACCACAAATACATAAATGAGGGAGAAATGTTTCTAATAGCAGTTATGGGCTGGAGAGATGGCTCAGCTGTTAAGAGGACTGACTGCTTTTCCAGAGGCCTGGGGTTCAATTCCCAGCACCTTCATGGCAGCTCACAACTATCTGTTACTCCTGTTCCAAGAGATTTGACACTCTCACACCAATGCACATAAAATGAAAATAAATAAAATTTTTTTAAAGAAAAGAGTTGTTCTTTGTACTTTTTTTAATATGTCAAAATCTTTGCTTTTACAGGACTTTGCATCACGGGCTAAACTGGCAGTTCAAAACCTAGTACAGAAAGTTGGATTTTTTGGAATTTTGGCCTGTGCTTCTGTAAGTAGATTACCTTTAAAGTTAGAAATTTCACTAAATGGTATGAATATATTTTGATCAATTTGTTTTTTTTAATGTATAAGTGAATTTGCATTCTTGTATGTATGTCCTTTTACCACCTTTGTGCCTGGTGCCTCTGGAACTGGAATTACAGGTGACTGTGAGCCACTGTGTGGGTACTGGGAACTGAATTGTTTTCTGAACCATTCCTTCAGCCTCTTGCTTGGCTGGTGTTGTTTTTTTTTTTTTTTTTTTTTTTTTTTTGGTGTGTTTTTTTTTTTGGTTTTTTTTTTTTTTTTTTTGGTTTTTTTTTTGTCTGTTTGTTTGGTTTGGTTTTTTTCAAGACTGGGTTGCTCTTTGTAGCCTTGGCTGTCCTGGACTCTGTACAAACCAGGCTGGCCTTGAACTCACGGAGATCCACCTGCCTCCTCTCCCATGTGCTGGGATTAAAGGTATGCACCACCACGGCCCAGATCCTCTTGTTTTTAAAGATACACTCCTGAATAAACTTTTTTTGGAGACAAGGTCTTATGATGTAGCACTGTGTAAACCAGCTAGCCTGGAACTCACAGAAATCTACTCATCCCTACCTGCTAATGCTGGGATTAAAGGTGTGCTCAACTGAGTATAAAGTCTGTCAATCATTCGTGTTATTAATTGAACTTATTTGGACTTGATAGATTCACAATCTTGTTTATTGACTTAAATAATTAAAATCCATTATTCCTATGAAGAATCAATAATGAGGCCGGGCGGTGGTGGCGCACGCCTTTAATCCCAGCACTTGGGAGGCAGAGGCAGGCGGATTGCTGTGAGTGCGAGGCCAGCCTGGTCTACAAAGTGATTCTTAGGACAGCCAAGGCTACACAGAGAGACCTTGTCTCAAAAAAACCAAAAAATAAAAATAAATAAATAAATAAATAAAATAAATAAAGAATCAATAATGAAATAAGTTAGATAAGTCTATTAATGGGAAGATTCATATAAAGCCTGACTGAAGACATTGTAGCTCCTGTTTAGGTTATGGCCAACGCCTTGGAAGCCTAAGGAATTCAGTTTTGAGTCTCAGATCCCCTAGGAAGCCTGGGTAATGGCGTGTGCCCGTAATTTCAGTGACAACAAGATGGGAATGGAGACAGAGAGACCCCTGACACACACAGGCGTGAACACACACTTAAACCACAACGTCAGTGTGCCCAGATGACTGTTGGTCCTGGGAATACTAGAAGTTTTCATAGTGTCGCTCCTTTCTAATGCAGTCCTCTATCACAATAATGATAACAAACATGGAAGGGCACAAGGAGGCTTTCCTCACAAAGGCTGATAAGATTTCAGGTGGCATTTGTGATAAACCAGATGTGGTCCACAGCACTAAGGAGGAAGATAAGAGAATCAAAAGCTCAGCATCATCCCTGGCGACCCAGCAGGGCGGAGGCCAGCCTAGGACACATGAGACCCTGTCTCCAAAAAACAGAGTTTGTGGGTTGCTGAAGTGACTCAGCAAGTAAAGGCACCTGTGGCCTGAGGACATAGAACCTGAGTTCTATCCCGCTATCTGTCTATTAGAGACTTGATAGACTGAGGCCAGATGTTAGGGGAGGCGGGTTTCCCTTTCTGAGGACTAGGAGAGTGAGGGAGGGGCCTACAATTGGGATGTAAAGTAAACAAATTAAACACATACAGAGGGAGATAGATATCCAGCAAGTTGACAAGTTAGAGCTGGTGTCTGTTCTTTCATTTTAGATTCATTCCCATTTTATGTGAACTAAAGCAAGAAAACAAGCAAAATTAGCTGGCTATGGTGAGATTACTTTAATCTCAGTAAAGGCCTGCAAGAGGCAGGTGGATCTCTGAGTTCGAGGCCAGCCTGGGCTACAAGTGAGTTCCAGGACAGCCAAGGCTACACAGAAAAACCCTGTCTCCAAAAAGGAAAAAATTTAAAATTTAAAAATCATAATTCATAGAATTTTGGGTATTAAAAAAAAATAAGAAAAAGTAAGCTGCGGCCCCTGCAATCTGTATCTTCTGAGAGCAGGAGAGAAGGGCCTTGTGGGAGCACCCAGTGCTGCTGACGAGAGAATGCTTGATCCTCCATAGTGTGGCAGGGTTCCTAGAACACTATATTGTGACAAATGTTTTTTAAACAGCTGGGCTTTTCTTTCTGTGTTCAAAAATAAAATAATATAAATTAATTGGCTTACAAATGGCCCCACCAACAGTCACAAGAGCAGGGCACTTCTGTGAGAGAAAGATTAATGAACTGCTCAAAAACAGCTGTGGTTTCTCCACATTTTTACATGAAGTTGTTTCAGTGTGGGGCTGTTTGGAAAGGTATTTATGTGAATCACTTCTTTGCCTAGGACAGAGGATTCAAATCCTCTGAACCAGTGTGCTTTCATATCTCTACCCTTGATCTCCTTTTTAAAATATGTCACATGCCCCAGCCTTACGCTTTCTTAAAATGAAATACAAATAGTGAATTTGGGGGTCGGGGCGGGACAGGATCTCACTTAGTCTGTCTGTCTGTCCTTGAATCCATTTTGTGGCTGAGAGTAATTTTGAACTCCTCATCCTCCTGCCTTAACCTCCCAAATGTTACAGTTATAGGCAGGTAGTGCCAGCAGCTAATAGTGTATTTTTAAATGTTGAAAGCGTCCATCAATAAATGTAATTTATATACATTTATTAGATTTAATATGTTTACTTAAGATATGAGCACTTCTAGGATGTGTTTTGGGTAGGAATGTACCTATAACTTCTCCAATAATCTTAAGACTTCATTACCAGAGAAGACAGCCACTAACTGAGCAAAAATTTACTAAAAGGAATTAAATTCCTACAGTACCATGGTTTTATCCATTTCTCATATGTTAAAAACTATGTATACAGGGTATATCTTGGTTTGCTGTGATCTTATAGGATGACAGTCTATGGGACTCAGAATACCTATCTAGAATTCAGGACAGTGGCATTACACTAATCAGGGAACCTTTATCTTTTGTCACATAGTAAATAATGATTAAAGCAGGATACCATACACCAATATGTTTTAAATTAACATTTTCTTTGAATTACATATAGAAGTCTTTTCTCTTGATAGATTCCAAATCCCCTGTTTGACCTGGCTGGAATAACATGTGGACACTTTCTTGTACCTTTTTGGACCTTCTTTGGTGCAACCCTGATTGGAAAAGCCATCATTAAAATGCATATCCAGGTAATTAGAGCTGACTCACTGCTGTCTGACCTTGGTTCCCTATTCATCGGTTACTTGCTTACTTAGATAATAAAGCATGCAGATTTAGAAATATGTAAATTCTCTTGCTTATTTTTCTTCTTCTTTTTCTTTCCTCTTCCTTTTTGTTTTATTTTTTTCCTTCCATTAAACTATCCAAACTTGTCAAATAAAAGTAATGATCTTATGTAAGAAAATGCATATATAATTTTCATATACACAGTCAAAAAGTTGTAGTTTCCTTGCTGACGAGTATCACCTTTTACTGATTCTCACGTTCTTTCACATGCTTTACGTAGCACTTCGTCTCCTGGCACCAATATCCTTCACTGAAACCCAGGCAGATGTTCCTGTGGGGGGGGAGAAGGGTAGCTGAACAAGTGAGGAAGTGTGGGTGTGTAGTCAGAGAAGGGAGGCTGTGCTGGCTAGCCCCCAGAGCCGCACAAATAAAACGAGACTAAGAACCTAAGCAAGGGAGTCATGGTTATATCTTAAATTGTGAATTATTTCATATAAGGGCAATTCTCACTAATAAAAATAAACCTGGAAAGAATTTGTTTTTAATCAGTGTGTCAGTCTCTAGTGATTCTTCTAACACCTCTCTGCCTTTGACTCTTAAAGGGAAGAATGAGGGGCTGGAGAAATGGCTGAGCAGTTACGAGCAGGACCCTGGTTCAGTTTACAGCACCCACATGGCTGCTAATAACCATGTTTATCTCTAATTCCTGGGGATCTGACATCCTCTTTCTGGCCTCTCTGGGCACTGCATGTACATACATGCAGGCAAAACATCCATACACAAGTAAATAAATCTGTTAAGAGGGAGGGCTGCCAGGCTTGTTGGACATGCGTTTAATCTTAGCACTCACTGTGAGCTCAAGGCCAGCATGATGTATGCCTAGTTCTGGGCCAGCCAAGGATACATAGACAGGAGGAGGGGCAGGAGCATGCCTTCAAGGTTTATTGAGTCTGTCTTCTGCTCTCAAAATGATCATTTAACCATCAGTGATACCCTCTCCCCACCTTCAAGTCAGGGTTTCCCTGTGTAGCCTTGGCTGTCCTGTCCCTTTGTAGACCAGGCTGGCCTTGAACGCACAGAGATCTGCCTGCCTCTGCCTCCCTGAGTAATAAGATTAAAGGCCTAGGCCACCATGCCCAGCTCGAACACCATATTTTTAACATGGTTAAAATATATATACTATGTGAAAATATAAGAATAAAATATTTTATTAAACAATAGTATTTTGTAATGCTTCTCAAAATAATTTTTCTCTTTTTAATTTTTTTATTTGTTGCTTAGTTGTTGCTGTTTCTTTCTAGGGGATAAAGAATGCTGACATAGCTTTTTGAGTTGTCAGTACCTAGTCATTTCACCTCCTGTTATAAGAGTTATGTGTTGGAATGTTTATCTGCATGTAATATGTGTTCACTACATGCATGCCTAGTGCCCAAGGAGGCTGGAAGAGGCAGTCCCTTAGGTGCTAGAGGCCAAACCCCATTCCTCCTAACTACTGAGCGATCTCTCCAGCCCCATAATCTATATTACCTTTTTAAAAAATTTTAAGGCTGGGCAGTGGTGGCGAATGCCTTTAATCCCAGCACTTGGGAGGCAGAGGCAGGTGGATGGATATGAGTTCAAGGCCAGCCTGGTCTACAAAGTGAGTCCAGGACAGCCAAGGCTACACAGAGAAACCCTGTCTCAAAAAACAAAACAAAACAAAAAAAATTTTAAATCCATCTAGTCCAATTGTGCTGCCCATGTACTCGTAAATACATGCCCCATGGAGCATGTAGACCTACCAGGAGCCATACCCTTAATGAGAAAGGGGTCAAAATCCTAAGTATATTTTCTTAAGATATACCAATTCTGTTTTGTTTTGTTTTTTGAGACAGGGTTTCTTTCTGTAATCCTGGCTGTCCTGGAACTTGATCTGTAGACCAGGCTGGCCTAGAACTGATCCACCTGCCTCTGTCTCCCCAGTGCTGGGATTAAAGGTATGCATCACCACTGCTGGGCTCAAGTCATATTATTGTGCCTCATAATTTAAACTCCTCAGTGGAATTCTAGCATAAAGGAAGTGTTCATACAGTAGTCATATTAGAGTGGCTAATAGGCATTCCGTGTCTCTAAGAATGCTCCCATCTGGGATTTGAACCCAGGTCAAGCTGAGTAGCCTTTCTACTGTTCTGCTAAGGGAAGTAAATGTTTTACTGCCAGCTGTTCATCAGGACCAATGATGGGTATGAGATAGTAATCCAGATTTGATAGAGAAACAAACTTACCTTTACAGGGAAAAGAGCTTGTCCTAAGACCTGGAATTCAAAACAAGCTCCAAAGGTTGAAGTTTTTCCTCTGCCTACTGTGTAGAGAGAAAAGAAAGAAAATCCATTTGTGTTTCTGAAGCAAGGATCTGGGTTTATTCTCTGACTGTGGCTATGTTTACTTGCTTTATAAAGGCATGTCACTTGATGTGCATCCAGATGTAGCTTAGAACAAGCCTTTCTTGTTCCTTGAGTAGGCAGTATTAATGACTAATATAAACATTTTGGCCAATCCAGAGAAACACCCACACACAGATTTTTTGTACTCTACTAAAGCCTATCTCATTTGCTTTTCTTTTACCATTTTTCTCTCAGCATAACATTAGACAGCCTTCTGTAAGTCAGTTTTATTAATGTCTTGTTGTCAATACTCCTTGAAAATTTTCATCAGCACATCTACTACGTTGGGTCAGAATTTTTATCTGTGTTTGCCT
>OU015746.1:33547911-33566708 GCA_907169655.1 Acomys percivali
CATAGTGATTCTTTTTCTCTAAAAAATAAAGTGAAAGCCTGGGAATATAGCTTCTTCAGGGCTTGCCTAGCATGCACAAAGCCCCTGGATTCAGCCCCCAGCACCACGTGAAATAGGTGTGTGATCACATGCCTTATAATCCCAGCACACAGGAGGTACAGGCAAGAAGAGTAGAAATTCAAGGTCATCTTCAATTACACAGAGATTGAAGCCAGCCTGACTACAAGAGACTGTCTTTTTTAGAAACTATAATTTTCATTCTAATACGTTCTAGAGTTGCCAGATTTGTATTTTATTGAATCCGAGAGCTAGTGTTATGTTTTCAAATTTATTTTCATACATGATAGAATTGCCTGATATCTTTGTCTTTTTCCTAGAACCTGCTGCAAAGATTAGCTCAGCTTCTAGATTAGCTATTAAGTCATTTAAGTATGGGGCAGGAGTGATGGCTCAGAGATTAAGTAAAAAAATAAATCTTTTAAATATATTTAAATAATGTAAGTTAATTAGATTTGGCTTCATTATCAGATGCCAAAAGATAGTTTTTTAGTTGGTTTTGTTATTGTTGTTTTGGCTTTTCTAGACAGTGTTTCTCTGTATAGCCTTGGTTGTCCTAGACTTACTTTGTAGACTCCACCTCCCTGAGTGCTGGAATTAAAGGCATGTGCCATAACACCCAGCTTAGCTTTTTAGTATTTTGTTAGTAAAAAAAAATTACAATCACAACCAGGCATGGTGGGGCACACCGTTAATCCCAGCACTCAGGAGGTAGAGGCAGGCTGATGGCTGTGAATTCGAGGTCAGCCTGGTCTACAAAGTGAGTTTAGGACAGCCAACACTACACAGAAACCCCGTCTCAAAAAACAAAACAACAAGCAAACAAAATTACAATCACAATCTCTAACCAAACATGACAAGATTTGTTTTCCTATATTTTGAAACAGGACATTGTTGTTTTGTTTTTGTCTTTTGAGACAGGGTCTCTATACATATCCCTAGCTGTCCTCAAATTCACAGAGATCAGCCTGCATCTGCCTCTTCCTCTGCTAGGATTAAAGGCATGTACTGCCATGCCTGGTATAGTGTTCAAAATGAAAATCAGCAATAGGGCTGGGGGGTGTGGCTCTGTGGTAGTGTTTTCCCTAGCATGCTTCCCTAGCATGCCAGGGGTACTTAGCATTGTGCAGAAGTGACTGTGGCCCTAACCTAGCCTGTATAGCTGAGAATAGTCTTGAGCTCTTTTCTGTTATAACTGTCTCTCAACTATGTATCATGGCTGCCTGGAACCCACAATACACCAGGTTGGCCTTGAACTCATAGAGATCTGGCTGCCCCTGTTTCCTATGTGCTGGGATTAAAGGTGTATATCATCACACCTGGCTGAAGCTGCTTTTGTATTGTAGTTACTGTTTTTACTTATATGTATATCTTTGAGTATATCCCATGTGCGTTTGGGTACCAGTGGAGACTGGAAGAGGGTGTCAGATTCCTTGGCGCTGGAGTTACAGGCCGTCATGAGCCACCCAGCTGGTATGCTGGGAACTCAACTCAGATCCTCTGGAAGAACAGCCAGTGCTCTGAGCCGGTGAGCTGCCTCTCTAGCCCCTGTGGACTGCTATTTTTAATATAAGTATGGGATAGCCTAGCCAAATATGATACCCTAATTTAGATGGTGCCTGTCTCCCAATCATAATTAACAGTTTTTTTATCTAGAACAATTCTAGAAAATAGTTGCCAATATGAGTAGGTTTAAGGAAAAGTATCCTTATTATCTATTTCTAAATCAGTTGGTTGGTCTAGTCATACATGTAAGTAATCAGATATACTAGAACACATACACATTCGGAGAGATTAGGATTTAGATAACAGCTTTCTTTTTTGTTGTTGTTGTTTTGTTTTTGTCTTTGTTTTTGTTTTTGGAGACAGGGTCTCTCTGTGTATCCTTGGCTGTCCTGGACTCACTCTGTAGACTAGGCTGGCCTGAACTCGCAGCGATCCGCCTGCCTCTGCCTCCCGAGTGCTGCGATTAAAGGCATGCGCCACCACCGCCCAGCTAACAGCTTTCTAATTTATGGCGTATTTACCAGGTGGACAGAGACAAAACTCTATTGTTTTAAAGATGTTGCGTGTATACTGTTTTGCACTCTTTGAAGTAACTCAGAGGAAAGAGGCAATGCACCAGTGAACTGGAAAGCTTGAAAGCATTATTACATTTCTTGTGACCTGGTGATTATTGTGATGACATGAAACTGATTTTTATTTAATTGTACACTTTCTCCATTGTGAGATCTGAACATATTTCTTAAAGTGCAGAACCGAATGATAAAAATTGTAATTATAAAATGACATGTTCCAGAATTCTCACCAAATGGAGGCTAAGACTTCCCAGAAAATAACATTAGGGCTATGACTCGCAGCAGGCCATATGCAGAGCACTAGCTTGCTGTCAGCTTGCCAGGGTCTTATTGGAAGACAAAGTCCCCAGTTTTACCACACCAGAGAAGTTTCCATAACTCAGTCATTGAACTCGAGGGCTGGGGGATGGGTTGGCTGGAACAGGGACTTTTTACCAGATACGGAATGTTCCATGCTCCTGGTAGCTGTCTCCTATTTTTGAGTTAACTTGCTGTTTGACCTCAGAGTCATGCTTGCCTGTGCAGAAGAGACCAGTGAACAGTTAGTAATTACGCGCTGAAATCAGAGTGGTGTTCTTGTTCTTCACTCTGTCTGCCTGGACCACCGGAGGAAGATGCTTCTTTGTCTTTTTGTTTTCTGTCTGGGTTTTTTTGTTTTGTTTTGGTTTTGTTTTGTTTTGTCTGTTGGGTTTTCAATGGCTTCTTGCTGCTGCTGCTGTTGAGAGAGGGTCTCACTGAGTGGCCCTGTCTGAACTGCCACTCCTTTTGTGTAAAGTGGGCTGGCCTTGACCTCACAGAGTTCTGCCTGGGATTCAAGGCATGGGCCCCCTTACCTGGCTATCTTTTCATTATAAAATGTAAGCTAGTGCATGTCTCTCATTCTTTTTGACATTGATCATTATGAAATCATTTTCTTAAAAGGTTATAGAAGTCTGGACCACAAACATTCATTTCTGTGATTTGGGAAAGGATAGGACCCAGCTCTGGCGACTCAGTTTTCCTAATTTTAAAGTTACCTCCCTGTGCAGTTGAATGAGAGCTCCCTTCTCCTGTCTGTAGCAATCTGTAGAAAAATCAGGCAGGCATGGTGGCGGATCTCTGTGAGTTCGAGGCCAGCCTGGTCTACAAAGAGAGTCCAGGACAGTCAGGGCTACACAGAGAAACTGGGGTGAGGGGGGGTGAGGAAAAAAAAAAAGAAATGGTATTTTGCCAGGCATGGTGGCACACGCCTTTAATCCCAACACTCATGAGGCAGAGGCAGGAGGATCACTGTGAGTTCTAGGCCAGCCTGGTCTACAAAGCAAATCCAGGACAGCCAAGGCTACACAGAGAGACCCTGTCTTAAAACACAAAAGCAAAAACAAAAACAAAACTGAAATGGTATTTTATTAGGAATAATTACTGGCGACCATTATAAGAAGTTCAGTGGATAGTAAAGCTAAAAACCAGTTATGTTAGATGATAGAATTATAGAGTAAAGGGAAAGGCAAGCCAAAGGCATTACTTAAAAAAAAAAAAAATTTATATATATGGAGAGGGGGGGCAGGGTGGGAGATTGTTTTTTTGAGACAGAGTTTTTCTGTGTAGCCTTAGCTGTCCTGGACTGGCTTTGTAGACCAGGCTGGGCTTGAACTCACATTGATCCTCCTGCCTCTGCCTCCCAAGTGCTGGGATTAAAGGCATTTGCTACCATGTCCAGCCATAAACCTATTCTTTCATTAATAGAAGGAACCACTATGTAGTCTTGGATGAGAGAAACTGTAGAAAGAATGGAAAAAAAAAAAACTAGAGAGAAAATATAAATTACAGGCTAGAGAGATGGCTAGTTAAGAGAACTTGCTGCTTTTCAGATTGGCCCATATTGGGCAGGCCGTTTTCTGGCCTTCTTTGTCACCTGTGCACGCACACACACACACACACACACACACACACACATTTAAAAAGAAAGAAACAAAAGAAAAGAAAACCTTTAAGAAAAAGAAAATACAAACTACAACTGAGCATGGTGGTATACAGTAGAGAGAGAGGAGGAAATTATAAACAGGCTGAGGGGGAAAAGAAACAGTAAAAATATAAGGGCTTGCTGGGCATGGTGCTGCACACAAGCCTTTAATCCCAGTAGTCTGGGGGCAGAGGTGGGAGATCTCTGTGAGTTAAAGGCCAGCCTGGTCTCCATAGCAAATTGTAGGACAGCAAGAGCAACATAAAGAGAAAATGTCAATGGAAATAGATGAAAGGTTTTGCCTAGTAGCTCACTGCTGTACACTTAAGAAGCTGAAGCAGGAGGATTACCCTGACTTCCAGCCTGAGCTATACAATGGTACTCTGTCTCAAACACAAGATGAATTGACTAGCCGGTGCTCTTTGAAAACCGCTGTGCTGGTGTAGGTGCAAGGTGTGCTGAAACAGCACTAGGCGGTGGGATTTTGTCCCCAATTGGAAGTTGGAAATTTGCAGTGGAGAATCAGTCTGACTGAGCTGTTTGAACAGACCCTTTATAGCAGACCATTTTTAAAAAGATTTATTTATTTATCATATATACACAGTATTTTGCCTGCATGTGCACCAGAAGAGGGCACCAGATCTCACTATAGATGGTTGTGAGCCACCATGTGGTTGCTGGGAATTGAACTCAGGACCTCAGGAAGAGCAGCCACGCTCTTAGCCTCTGAGCTGTCTCCCCAGCCCCGTGCAGACTATTTTTTGAGCTCCCGTTTCCTTCATTAACAGAAGTCCCCACCCTGTCCTCCATTCTGCATTTTGAAGAACCATGCTCTTCAGTGAGAACACATTTCAGAGAATGGCCGCTAAGTGGTCAGGTCTCCATTCTGGGTCTTACAGGAAACAATCCCAAATCCTCAAAAGCAAGGGCAGTTGGAAAACCTTGTGAGCTAGAAACTCATTGTGAGGCAATAGCACACATATGCCTCAAGTTGCTGGATAAAGCAGTGTAGTCTGTCCCCAACCAAGCCTGGAAGAAAGGGGTGGTATCGTGTGTGTAAATAATACCACTGGGTACACAGTGAGCTAAGTTGAATACAAAAGAATTTTTAATTATTTCAGAGGAGCGCAGATGCAAATGAAAATCAAAAGACGTTTTAATCCCAAACCCTGACATTGAATCACAGCGAATTTTAGAAGATGCCAGAGACTGTAAATGCAAACAAGTCCATATAAGCCCTAGATTTTCGAGTGTAGTGTGTAATTATCACTCAGAATGTGTTTTATGTTGGGACACTCTTCTAGAACCCCAGTTCAGCCAGTCGTGGTGGCTTATGTCTTTAATCCCAGCACTCAGGAGGCAGAGGCAGGTGGATCGCTGTGAGTTTGAGGCCAGCCTGGTCTACAAAGTGAGTCCAGAACAGCCAAGGTTACACAGAGAAACCCTGTCTCAAAAACCAAAGAAAAAGAAACCACAGTTCAAATCCAAAAGCAAGGAAAATACAAGAGTCACCAATTTTCCCTCACAATATCAGCTTCGTAAATTATATTTTATATTCAAAAGTAACGCTTTCATTCCAGTTACCCAGAATCACTAGATCTTTTTAAAACTGATTTATTTAATTTTTTGTTTATGTTGGTATTTTGTCTGCTTGTATATCTGTGTGAGGGTGTCAGGTCCCCTGGAACAGGAGTTACAGGCAGTTGTGAGCTGCCATGTGCCTGCTGGAATTGAACCCAGGTCCTCTAGAAGAGCAGCCTCTGCTCTTACCACTGAGCGATATCAACAGCCCCCGAATTACTCCATCTTATTTTTACTAATTTAAAAATGCTAGTTTTTCAAGGGTACACAGAGAAGCCATGTCTAAAGAAAACAAACAAATGCTGATTTTTCCGTCAGTGCCAGTCCATTATTCCTGCACTAATTAGGTAACAGTTGGTGTCTTATTTTTTTTCCCTCTAATTCTTGCGGGTACGACAACTATAAACATTAATGAAGGCCCTGTGAGATGACCTTTGGCTTCTTAAGCAGATGTCTTAATAAATTCCCCCACCCTTTTGAGGAGTCCACCTTAAGAGAAGTGCGTCCCGTAATCTGTCATTGTTGAATCAGGCCAGGAGTCTGAGGTTGCTTCTGAGTCACTATGAATAGAGCTCTAGTATTGGTTGGTCCCCAGGGAAACTCGTGGTTAAATACTGTGAGAATCTTTATCAGACAGGAAATGACAACTCATTAAAATACTAACCGTTGAGCCTGTCTGGGGGTGGGAGGAAAATCTAGCCCTACAGAGTTTGACTAGAGTGTGCAAGTCTCTTACCAAGAAAGACTTATTATTGCCTCTTGTTTGTTTTTTTAATAGAAGACAGGTGTGCATATGATGGAAGTAGAACCGGAAAGGGCTTCTATTTTATCCTCAAAGTTTATCCCAGTGTTACCTTCAGTTTCCAGTTCATTCTCTTCCGAGGACTCTGCTAGCTTCAGTTGGAAGATGATCATTCTAACCAAGAATGTTAGTGTGTGCTTGTGATGCCAGCACTGTGAAGACTGAGTCAGGAGACTTGAGAGTCAGGCCAGCCTGGCCTCCATAAGAGACCCAGTCCACCACCCAGCACCCTGGCCAGAGAAGATGAAAGGGCAGAAAGTTTTCTACTTAGGGCTCTATTCCTATGCTTCTAGACCGCATCTCAGCCATATCTTAAATTCTCCAGAAAGGACCTTTAACCTCAGCATGCGAGGAGCCCAGGCGTGAGGGTGTGAGCTCAAGGCCCACCTGCACATTTTGAGACCATGTCTGAAAAACAAAACAAACAAAAAATGCAAGCCAGAGTAAATGAGTAAATTTCATTTCCTAATGAAATTGACTAATTTAATCCAGAACATTCTTAAGATAAAAGTTTTATCTCAGGCCAGGCGTGGCAGCAGAGACAGGCAAATCACTGAGTTCCAGGCCATCCTGGTCTACAAAGCCAGTCTAGGACAGCCAAGGCTACACAGAGAAACCTTGTCTCGAAAAGCCAAAAAAAAAAAAAAGTTCTCGCCGGGCGTGGTGGCGCACGCCTTTAATCCCAGCACTCGGGAGGCAGAGGCAGGCGGATCGCTGTGAGTTCGAGGCCAGCCTGGTCTACAAAGTGAGTCCAGAACAGTCAAGGCTACACAGAGAAACCCTGTCTCGAAAAAACCAAAAAAAAAAAAAAAAAAAAGTTCTCTCTCTGAGCACTGGTTTTTAACACAGATTTGGCTGTCAGGTTCCTAAAAGGCTCTTCAGAGCTGTCCATTAGAAAGACACGAGAATTCTAGAGGAGATAGGTGCACACCTGTAATCCAGCACTCTAGAGACAGGGGCAGGAGGGTCTCTGTGAGTTCTAACAGGACTTATATAGGGTTATATAGAAAGGGAAGAGGGAAGAGCTTTGTAGAAATAGCTTGCCTTCCCCCTTGACGTGTAATTAGTCTACTAACCAAACCTTAAGGTGGGTTTAGAAGGCAGGTGTACCATGTTCTTTTAAACCTAGCACTTTTGATGGAGAGGCAGGAGGATCAGGAGTTCTAGATCACCCTTAGCTATGTAACAAGTTCCAGGCCAAAAGAAATAAACAAAACAGGGCCAATAAGCTGGCTCAAGGCCAGGAGTGGTGGCACACACCTTTAATCTCAGCACTAGGGAGGCAGAGGCAGGCTGATCTACAAAATGAGTCCAGGACAGCCAAGGTTACACAGAGAGACCCGGACTTGAAAAACAAAAAACAAAAACAAACAAACAAACAAACAAAAAAAAATATATATGGCTTAATGTGTAAGGGCATTTGCTGCCAAGCATGACAGTTAGAATTCAGTTCCTAAGAATGGAAGATCCCACTCTTGCATGTTATCCTCTGACCTCTGCATACAAGCTACAGTGCTCCTGTGTGCGTGACACCCACAGAGTAGGTAGGTAGACAGATAGAGCAAGCTGTTGTGTGTTTGGAGGGGGGCAAAATAACTCAGCCTCCAAGTGCTGCACAATGAGATAAAGTTCCATAGATTTCCTTGTTTAGGACCCACACCAGTTTGTTTTTACAATAAAATACAGCTGGCATACTATTAGTGCTGAGATCCTGGGGAAGTGGTTAAGAAAGAAGCAAATCCTGGATTAAATTTAAAAGGTACTTCAGTCATGCCCCTACAGTAACCAGGGGAATTTTGACCACTTAACAAAATAGTGCATTTTCGATGGTTTGGTTTGGGGTAATTGGGGGGGGGGTGTGCATTGAAACACACAGGGTTTCTCTTTATAGCTCTGGCTGTCCTGGAAGATACCATGTAGACTAGGATGGCCTCTGCCTTCTAAGTGCTGAGATTAAAGGCATATGCCACTGTGCCTGGCATTATTGTTTTAATGTAACTTGTGTGTGTGTGTGTGTGCGTGTGTGTGTGCGTGTGTACACGCAGGTACAGGTGCACTCCTCAGGTTGCCAGGCTTATGGCAGGTGTCCATCCATTGAGTAACCTGGGTGGCCTTGTTTTTCTTTTAAGACAAGGTTTCACAGTATATTTCAGCCTTTATCTGGAAACTTGCTATCCTCCTGCCTCAGTTTGCCCAGTGCAGAGATTATAAACATAATGCCCCCTTTTTGGCAAAATAGTATACTTTTTCAGCTCATATTTCTGTTAAGTACAGTGCCATAGTGTCATGGCAATACATTAAAAAAAAAAAAAAAAAAACCACACAGAATCTTAACGAACACAAGGAAAAGTTCAAATATTTCATACCAAGGTCTAGTTTGGTTACTATCTCCATGGTGAAGTGACTCAAAGCTAATTAGATGTGTTTTTATATGTGGTGAACCAACTTGTTTGAGACACAATTTGAAAGGATTCCCATGAAAAGTAGGGATATTGGGAGGCAGAGGCAGGTGGATGTCTATGAGTTTGAGGCCAACCTGGTCTACAAAGCAAGTCCAAAACAGCCAAGGCTACATAGAGAAACCCTGGGGTTTCAAATGTGCTGAGTTTTAGATTTATTCAGCTAAGTCATTTGCTCATAATAGTTTTGGTTACAATATTAAATAATTTTTAAAATTCCTTCTATTTTCATCTTTTTCCTCATATCTATAGAAATTTGCAGGAAGAACTCCCACACCACCACAGCTCTCTGGGGCATAAAATACAGAGCACCTCAATAAATTCATCTTAACATTAGTCACAAAATATCTCCTTAAAAATCTTCAAATTGGCAAGCAGTAAAGTGCTTAAGATGAATGGCAAATGTCTGTGTCTTCAGACTGTTGTGAAGGGGTTCTGGAATGGTTCGCTGTCAGGCCCTTCCTCATCGCCTGCAAGAACAGAAGAATCTTAGTGCTTTCTAACACATGCACTTTGTTCTCTGTCTTCTTACTGTTATAACTCTTCTGGGAGTTAGGTTGATGGTGTGGAGTGCTAGTGTTAGGGCAGGATGCACTGACCTATGAAGAGAGAAGCTCTCACTGCTCCTGTGCACTGGCTGCAGTCAAAGCCAGTGTGTCTGTGTTTCTAGTGTAAATGGAAAGACTATCTGCATTCCTGCCTCTGCCTGTACTGTTAGGAAAGGTTGCTTAAACCCCTAAGGAAATGCTTGTTTTTCTTTAAAAAAAAAAAAGTTCTGTTTTTGTTGACTTGCAGTTAGAATCATTACTGATAAGTAGAACACAGCTGTGATCTACCTCCCTAGCTTAAGGCCACTTAGACATCACTGACTTGCGGGCACTTTGACTCACACCTATAATCTAGCCCTTGGGACAGCTTGTCTGCTGAAGCTACACGCGGCACACCCTCCCTCAGGCGCCTGTGCTTTCTCCTTCCAGTTCTTTCAGCACGTGTTTTCTACACAAAACCTTTAGGGTTGTACTTTCTTCTGTCTTGTTTTTTGAGACAAGGTCTCTGTGTAGCTCTGGCTATCCAGGGACTCAGCTCTGTAGACCAGGCTAGCCTCTACCTCACAGAGATCCACCTGCCTCTGCTCCTGGGTGTGCTAGCGTGCTAGCTGCACTTTGTTTGGAGGTGCTTTGTTTTTCTCTTTTCTATACCATAGACACAAAGTAGAGACTCCTTTAAATGTTAAGTGATTAACAGGTGGAAGGTTGATAGGTAATTGATGAGAGAAAAGAGTAACCAGCACTTGGGAAGTTGTTTCTGCCTGGCAAATATATTTTTTAAGTTTTTTTTTTTTTTTTTTTTTTTTTTAATTATTATGCTTTTGTAAGCAGCAACTTAATTATTCCAGAAAAAAAAAAAAAGTTCACTGGGGTCAGTATACTTTGTGAAATAACACTGGGCACTGCGCACTTGGGCCTTCTATATTCTGGCCCTAGAAAAAATGCAAGCTTATTTGCCTTTTAGCAAATAAGACAGATGAGAAAATAAAGGGTACAGGAAGTAAGGATATTTACTTTTTCAAAGTTGCTCCACAGTACCCTTTTAAAAGCCTGTTAGCTATCAAAAGAAAAAGGAAGGAAAGAAAGAAAAAACTGGAGCCTGGTAGCTTCAGTTGCCAGACCGGTTTTACAGCTCTAGCTCCACGAACTCTGAGGAACTTGGTTGGTCCAGAGCCTTATCAGAAGAGCTATCCACACATCTTGGAACAAGCTGTTTAGTAATGTACCGGAGTTTCTGTGCAAACATCCATCATAAAGCATGAAATGATTCAAGGTCCGCAGTTCTTCTTTGTTCCTTTGTTAATCACTGACTTCTGGCTGGGGGGAGGTGCCTCCCGATGTGCTAATGCATTCTTTTTGGATAAGGATGACGCAGGGGTTGTCCTAATAAGGACTTGGATTGAGAAAGCACCTCCTACCCACCCCCCTGAGAAGATGGGACATTCAGAGGGAGGGCAGTTTCTTTTTTAACTAGAGATGACACAAGCATAAGTCATTTCCTTATTAATCGGTTTAAACCAGTTCTTACAGGAACTAGTGGTGATAAATGTGGGACTTCTCAGAAGTCATTCATTTTACTCTTTGTGCCACAGCAGCGTGCGGTCTTAGCTGCGCTGGCTGCACTGCCCGGTGATAGCAGAGGCTCTGGCTCACACTGCTAGTTCCTCCCAAAGAGACTAATGTTGAAGGAGGAAGCTTCACAGGATTGCTCCGGCTCTGATTGTTGTGTTTTGTTCTTTTTATGCAGTGCCTGACTTTTGTTTTATGTTTGTTTTGTTTTTAAGCCTGAGGGGTAAGTAGATTTTCTTTAACATTTCTCTTGCTTTTCTTCCCACTTGTGTCTTTCCTTGGCCTTTGCTTCCAGTGCTGTCCCTGGCATAGGTCCGTCTCTGCAGAAGCCTTTTCAGGAATACCTGGAGGCGCAGCGGCAGAAGCTTCACCACAGGAGCGAAGCGGGCGCAGCGCAGGTGAGGATCCCTCTGGCTTCTCCCCAGGGCAGCCTCAGGCTCCAGGCAGGTGGACTGCTCTCCCAGCGTCCAGATGGGGTGGCTGCCGCTGTTCACCATCTCTTAGCAGAAGTTGAGGCACCATGTAGTCTCCACTGGGGAGTTTATATTTCAGAAACAAGGGTGCGGTAGTGGAAGACAGCAGTTCTGTTGTGCGCAGTGGTGTCTTGATCGTAAATGAGTTATTACCTATACTTCCAGACTGAGTTAAAAAGTTAACGTTTATACTATCACCAAGTATTAGGTAGCATGAATATCCTTTTTCATGTTTGCTGTGGGAAAGCAAATATTTGCCTTTTTTTTTTTCCTTTTTCTTTTTTAAATAAAGCAAGGCTCCTACCACAACTGAACTTTTAGCTTGAATAAACCAAGCCTGGCCGGTTCCAAAGCAGAGAGGAAAGAGCCAGTAGGGCTGAGTAAGCAGCAACCTGAACCGAAGCCCGGAGGAAAGCAGTGTCTGTCGCTGGCTTCAGACCAGAGGGGAGCTTTGTCGCTGGCTTCAGACCAGAGGGGAGCGTTGTCACTGGCTTCAGACTCCTCCGTAGCCTTTTGCTGTTGTCAGTTGTCCAGACACGGCTCACGTTTATGTTCTAAAAGCAGCTCTAACACTAAAACAAAGTTTACATTTTCTTCCCCTTCCAAGCAAGATCTGCAAGGCTGCTGCAAGAGTAGAGCTAGCCAGACCACTGGGGCACTGTAGAGACCGCTCACCCTCTGTCCCTCTGTAAACTGTCCAGGGAACAGCAGCTGTGCATCCAGCGGTGCTCTCTGATGGCCAAGCGTAGACCTCAGGGTACCTAGAAACCAGTTTTCAATTGTTTGGTTTTCCGGCGAGCCTCGGTTCTCATCATTTCCTCTCAAGCATGGTAAATAATCTCACTATTGAAGTAAGGAAAGCCTTTTTCTTGAATTGTTCTGCTTGCTTTCCTGCAGGGAGAAAACTGGCTGTCCTGGCTGTTTGAGAAGCTGGTGGTTGTGATGGTGTGCTACTTTATCCTGTCTATCATTAACTCCATGGCACAAAGTTATGCCAAACGGATCCAGCAGCGCTTGAACTCAGAGGAGAAAACTAAATAAGCAGAGAAAGGTTTTCCCTGCAGAAATTAGCGTGGTGGGCTCTTTCCTGACATCAGGAGGCCCCTAACCAGGATGGGAGATCCCCGTTTCCACCCTGTACTGATGTTTAAAACGTTCTTCCCGAGAGCAGTTTAGTCCATATTTTACACTGACACACTTTCCCTTTATGTTAAGGTAAGGTCTCCACCCTCGTCATACTCCATTAGGGTGGATGTGATGTTCACTGCGAGCTTAACAGATTGGCCTTCTGATAACTGCAAAGGGCCCTGTGGTCCACCTGGAGAGCCTTGGCCACACAGAACGTGCGGAAGTATGTCAAATGTGTCAGGCTTTTTAGTCTTGTCACAAATGATTGGTTTTTCTAAGTCATCAAATGTATATAAGTTATATATATTGGATAGCAGTCTTGCATGTCTATCATGGAACGATTTAATATGCCTTCCTTTCCCACCCTCAAAAAGGCCATTTTATGATGCATTGCACACCCTCTGGGGAAATTGATCTTTAAATTTTGAGACAGTATAAGGAAAATCTGGTTGGTGTCTCACAAATGAGTACACCATTTTTTATTCTGTATATTTAGAATGAAGTCATGAAAAACTTTATAAAGACATCTTTGATCATTCCGAAATTGTGTCCGTTTTCTTTAGTGCTGTGGTTTTTTGCTTCTTTTTCACTTCTACCAAGTGAGTGGCAGCCTTGCCAAATAATGCTTACAACCAAAATTGCCTGGGCTTTTATTTATTGCCTGCAAGAGCCACCACAGTGTCTTGTTATGCTGGCCCAGGAGAGCTAAGTGGGCCTGTGAGGTTCGCCTGGAATGGGACTCTCTTTATAAAACAAGAAATGGGGATGTGTAAATCAAAGGACAGTAGCAAGAAACACTTTCACGTTGGTGTTAGTTTTAGCTGTCTGTACTCTGCTTTAACAGACAGCTTCTCTGTGTGTTTCTGTGTTTTATTCTTTATGTGATTTTCCTTTTTGACATTTTTATGATTGACCCTGTTCATCTTGTTTTGCTTAGTAGGAGAATAAACAGCTTTCTTTCCTAGAGTTGGCGTTAAGTTTCGGCAAGCCAGAGATGTTCGCTTTGCTTTAAATCCGGCCTGAGCACCTCTTGCTTGCCAACCGTCGTGACGTCTGCATGGCTGTACCACCTTGTCGGGTAGCTTATCAGACTGATGTTGACTGTTGAATCTTCTGGCAACAGCAGTCGATGGGCTGTCTGACATTTTGGTATCTTTCGTCTGACCATCCATGTCAAATGTTTTCATTCAGACATTACCCAGCATCGTGGTTTGCAGTCAGAAACTGTAGTCTTGCACCTCCTGACGCTGGAAGTCTTTATACCGTGATACTGCAGCGGTATCAAGAGAAAACTTCCTAGGAAATTGGGGTAGTCATCACAATCATAACTGAATAAATCAAATGAAAAGTCACTTCGCCTCATGGATTTTGGAAAGGTTGCACTTAACTGTTGGTTTTGTTTGGCTGCTCTGTTTATGGGTTTTGTTTTTGTTACCTGACTGTACTTGGAAAAGCAATACCCAAATTAACCAATGGAATTTCTTTTTGTTTGTTTGTTCATTTATTTATTTTGAGATAAGGTTTTACTATGGAGACCAGGCTAGTCTTGGACTCACAGGGATCCACATTCCTCTGCTCATGAGTGCTGGGGTTAACTTCATGCACCATTGTGCAGAGCTTAGACCAATATAATTTATATGTTCTTAGCTACCTAACATTAGAATTCCCATTCTAGTTTCCAATTGTTTCATATCCTCCCTTCACCTATCTTTTTTTTTTTTTTAATGTATATTGGTGTTTTGCCTACATGTGTGTCTGTGTGAAGGTGTCAGATCTTGAAGTTACAGACTATTGTGAGCTCCCATTTAGGTGCCAGGAATTGAACCCTGGTCCTCTGAAAAAGCAGCCAGTGCTCTTAACCCCTGAGCCATCTCTCCAGCCCCTCCTTCACCTGTCTTATTCTGTCTTTACTTGGAGAAAGAGGAGGTTAAGTGTGAATTGTATTAAGTCTTTGAGATTTATTTATAAACTTGCTTCAGGATAGAATATTAGAGAAAGGAAAACTGTTTCCTAAGCTGAAAGTCTAGGAGACGAGTCAAGTCCCACACCCTGTCCGTTTGTCCTGAGTTCCAGCTGAAGCAGTGTGGACCCTTCTGCCCAGCAATTGCCTGCTGCCACGAGCCTCTAACACTGAGACAGCTGCGGGCCTCAGAGATCCACCCTAGTTTCCAGCCAGTAGGACTCCTGAAACTTGAGAGAGCTCGGTCATTCGAACTCCCTCTCTTCCAATCCCAGCCAAATGTCCCATCAGCAGCTCATACACTCAAGTTCTGCCATGGGAATGGGAGCCAGGCCTGGCTTCCTGGACTCTCATGTATGCATAATCTGGATTGTAGGCTCTGAAGAGGGATATTTTCATTTATTTGGATCATGAGTGCCTAGTTCAGTGGTTTTAAACCTGAGGGTCATGACCCCCTTGGTAAACCTCTGTCTCTAAAAATACATTACAGTTCATAACAGTAGCAAAATTACAGTTATGACGTAGCATTTTATGGTTGGGGAACCGTCACATGAGAGTCACAGCATTAGGACCCTAGCCCTAACAATCTAGAAGAAGTTAAGGCTGCAAATGGTGTTTGTACACCTCCTGGGTATAGAAGCACATCCTGTGATGAGTGCTCCCAGCCTCACCATGTCTCCAGCATGCTCTGCTGTTTGTAGCATAACAACAGCATGGGATTCCTGTCCAACAAGTTGTTCAGCTCTCACACACCAAATATATGCACTGCTTCAAGCTAACGTTGCCAGCAATAAATGTTCCTATAACTCCACTTTTGGTTTTGAGACCAGGTCTGTCAGTGTAGCCCTAGCTAGGAACTCCCTTTGTAGAACAGCCTGGCCTCGAACTCAGAACTCCACCTTCCTCAGCCTCCCAAGTGCTGCAACTAAAGGTGTGCACCACCACACCTGGCCTTAACTCCAGGTTTTTAGACTGATGTGTACCTATCATCAATAAGATCCTATTTTTAATTACATGTGTCTGTGTGTGGGTGTGTGCGCATGTACTACAGTATCAGAAGAGGGCACCAGGAGCTGGAGTTACAGGGTGTTGTGAGCCACTCGGTGTGACTGTTAGGAGCTGGACTAACACCAACACTCAGCTAGTGTGAATTGCTCTCGACTCCTGAGCCATCTCTCCACCCCTTGTTTTCTAAGATTATCTTACACACATACAGAAATCTCATCCTGGTTTCACTCCACCAGAAAGCTGCTTGCAGGTTCTCGGATTAAACCTAGGCTTCTAGCACTGCTGAACACACACGACAACTGAGCCACATCCCTATTTTCACATGCTCTCTTGGAGTCTTTGCTGGCTTGGATAGCTTGGATAGGTTTTTGTAGTAAGTGAGAAAGAGTATTTGACCAAACATATTAAATTTTATTTGCAGTTATTGTGTTTTGGAGGTTGTATGTGTGTCTTGCTCCCGGTGCTGGGGCTTGAACCCTTAGGCCTGGCTTGCCACATACCTAGCACTGCTAAACTACAGTCCAGCCTGAAAGCTGTTTTGTTTTGTTTTGTTTTGTTTTTTATATTTTATTTAATTTATGTGTACTGGTGTGAGGGTGTCATATCTTGGAGTCAAAGACAGTTGTGAGCTGCCATGTCGGTGCTGGGAATTGAACCTGGGTCCTTTGGAAGAGCAGGCAGTGTTCTTAACCACCGAGCCATCTCTCCAGCCCCAATTGTTTAGTTTTTTTTAACTACACTTTTTTTTTTTTGTATGAGTATACACATGCCACAGTGAGTTCTTGAAGGTCTAGGGACAACCTGTGGGTGTCAGTTCTTTCTTCCTACCATGTGAGTCTCAGGAATCAGGTTCAGGTCTTCAATCTTGGTGCCAGGCACACCTGCCACACAGCCATTTCATCAGGCCCAGAAAGCATTGTTAAAAGTTCAAATTAGGCCGGGCACTGTGACTCATCTTTGCTCCCAGCACTTGGGAGGCAGAGGCCTTTGATCTACATAGGCTCCAGGACAGCCAGGACTCAAAATCCAGTCTCAAAACAAAAAAAGTTCAAATTAACTTAGACTTGGTGACACATTCCTGTGATCTCAGCACCAGAGAATCTGAGGCAGTTCAGTATTGGAATCAAAACCTATACGATGACCTTATCTGAAGAAAGACTGTGGTTGGGGGGAGGTTGAAAGAAAGAGAATGTACTGGAAAGTAACAGAAAAGACAACATGGCCAGCTTGATTAAAGGTGCTGGATGCCGAGTATGACCACCTGATTTCCACCTTGGGACCCACAAGGCGGAAGGAGACACTCAACTCCTGCAAATTGTCCTTGGACCTCCACATACAGCGTGGTTCACACATGCAGACACACACATACTCATTAAATAAATGTTTAAAAAAAAACAAAGAGGCTGGAGAGATGGCTCAGTGGTTAAGAGCGCCGCCTGCTCTTCCAGAGGTCCTGAGTTCAATTCCCAGCAGCCACATGGTGGCTCACAACCATCTGTAATGTGATCTGATGCCCTCTTCTGCAGACAAAGCACTCATATGCAATAAATAAAATAAATAAATCTTTTTTTAAAAAAAGAGCTTGAAAGAGGGAAATAGCTTTTAGAACCTTAGAATAAACCGAATCCAGATTACTGGTAAATATGCTTACTGTAAAACCACTTAAAAATTTACAAAAAAAAAACTTTTTTGGTGGCATGCCTGATCTTTTTTGTTATTTTCAAGAGAGAGAGTTTCTCTGTATAGTCCTGGAACTCTGAAAGCCAGGCCTGCCCCTACCTCCCTAGTGCTAAAATAAGAGCATATGCCACTATACCTGGCCCTGTCTTTTTTAATAGACATACACACACACACAAAGCTGATTAGTTTTCTTCATAAATAACTTGATTTTGTGTGTGTGCTGGTGGTAGTGTAGCACAGGAGGAGAGTGTCCTGCCTAGGCCTGTCCCGATTCTAGACAGGTAACGCAGTATCAGGCCTGACATGTTAACTGAGATTAATCTAGAAAGAACTTAGGAATGTTAGTTTCCTATCTCTCATACTAGCCAGCCTTCTCTGGCATTCTCAGACAACAATAAAGAGGGCACATGGTATGCCTTATAGACGTTGAGCAATTTTAGGACTCATCTGCGCTTGGTTGACAAGGGGCTTGGATTCCAGGCAGCTAGAAAGGTTCACCTGAGGTTAATATGCTTGCCTTGGAGGTGAGGCCTTGAATTGCAGCAAACAACCTACCTACAGGTATTTGCATATTTGAGCTGTTCCGGGAAGAGATCTTACAAAAGCCTCAGGCCTTCAGAATTGTTTAGTGCCCTGATAGGCAGGTGCCAACTGCTCTTGTTCTTTGACCCACTGGACCTGCACCAATCTGCGTGTGGGTGTTAATACTAAAGTGAAAGGGAGGTGGTTTTAGATGCCCCTGCTCTCCGACAGGATTCATTTCAGATCTCGATTGATTTAAAATTCTCCGGTCAGGAGACTGATCCAAATCCAGCAAGAGTGAGTCAGTTGCAAGTGGCTGACTGGGTCTGGGAACAGACAGAGTGCAACTTTGGAGCGTTTGTCATCCACATCGACCAGCCAGTGAAGACTGAAACATTGGTTCCTCTCAAAGTAACCTTTTACGTGCACACAGTTGTCTCCTCCAGCTGCGCTAACTCAGCCCTGAGCCTCCTGAGGACACAGGAGTCGGTGGTGTGGTGCACTTCAGTCTTGAGCCCAGTAGCTCCTGGAAGGAAGAAAGTTTCACATGGAAATTCCCCTCTCCCATTTGGAGCCAGGTGTCCGACTTCTTTGTTAACCATTCCAAATGACTCAAAGGGCAGACAGGAAGTGCTTGGACACACTCCAGCACCATTTCTACACATCAGCCTTTATTTGCATTGGAAACCACATTCCAGGCTCCTGAGACCCCTGAACCACCTAAGCCAACTGAGGCATAAGACCAAGTCAGGGTCCTTAGGGAGTTTCTGGCCTCCTTTGATGGTCTTCAACCCAGAATCTTGTTAATTCTGGGAGGCCTCTGTAACGATTCTCCTCGCCCCCAGCCCACTCCATCCCCCATAGCTCTAAATGTGGCATTTCCCTGTTGCCACCTCCCTTTTGCGGGACAGAAAATGAGCAGCAGCCTTTCCCCTGGGGCCTCTTTGAACTGACCCAGCTGGACAGCATCGCTTGTGTTCTAGGCTGTTT
>OU015746.1:33576708-33608079 GCA_907169655.1 Acomys percivali
TCTCTTCAGCATGCTTCTTTCTTTGTTTGTTGTGTAGACAGGGTCCCCCCTGACCTCCATGGGTAGCTTCATCCTTGTGCACATGCACATACACACACATATAGACTCACAAACCCCCCCACACACTATACTACACACACCACACATATACATACCACAGACACAGATACACACATCACAGACATACACACACACATATCACACCAGTCACACAGACACACACCACATATATACCACATCCTACACACAGATGCACACATACATCTACACACATACATACATACAAAACACACACACACACACACACACACAGAGATTTATTTTATTTTATTTTATTTTGGTTTTTCAAGATGTGTTTCTCTGTGTAGCTCTGGTGGTCCTGGAACTCACTTTATAGACCAAACTGGCCTTGAACTCACAGTGATCTGCCTGCCTCTGCCCCCAAATACTGGGATTAAAGGCATGCGCCACCATGCTGGTACTTGGGAGACAGGGGCATGTGAGGTCGAGGGCAGCCTGGTCTACAAAGCAAATCTAAGACAGCCAAGGCTACACAGAGAAACCCTGTCTTGAAACCCCGCCCCCAAAATAAATAAAAAAAATAAAAGCCCACGCGCTTACTCCATTTCACAGTTTATTTAAATTGTGAAAGTTTAGGTCATGTTGAGTAAATCTTTTCCGTAATAAAGAGGGAAGAGGTAGAGCCATGGAGACAAACAGACCTTCCCTTTCCTTGGACTCTTATACTGGCGTGTTGGCCAAGTGCTTGCAGAATTCCTTTAAACTAATTTCCAAGGTGCACGTAGTCTACTCCAGAGGCTGAGGTGGGACAACCTCTTGAGCCCATCGGTTTGAGACCCTGTCTCAACCAAACAATGGCTTTTACAGAAGCATTCCTTTTTTTTTTTTGGTTGTTTGGTTTTGGTTGGTTTTCTAAGACAGGGTTTTTTCTCTGTGTATCCTTGGCTGTCCTGGACTCACTTTGTAGACCAGGCTGGCCTTGAACTTACAGTGATCCACCTGCCTCTGCCTCCCCAGTGCTGGGATTAAAGGCGTGCACACCACCACGCTGGGCAAGCATTGCTTTTTTTTTTTTTTTTCTTACAAATGAAATTCCAAATACATCTTCTCACTGAAAATATGCTACATTCCAAAAGTGTTTTCTTCATGTCTGCGGACAGAGTACATGAAGTAGAATACAAATTCTATTTTATTACTTTAACAGATTGACCTTGAAAGCAAGTATTTGTATTTATTTATCTATTCTGAGACAGAGTCTCATGTAGCCCAGGTTGGCCTAGACCTCTCTTCTTCTTCTTCTTCTTCTTCTTCTTCTTCTTCTTCTTCTTCTTCTTCTTCTTCTTTTTTTTTTTAAGATTTATTTATTATGTATACAATGTTGTATCTGCATGTAAAACAGAGGGCACCAGACCTCATTATATATAGATGGTTGGGAGCTACCATGTGGTTGGTGGGAACTGAACTCAGGACCTTTGGAAGAGCAGTCAGTGCTCTTAGCCTTTGAGCCATCTTTCCAACCCTCTGGCCTGGAACTCTCAATGTACCTCAGGATGACCTTGAACTCCTGAACCTCCTGCTTCTAATCCAAGAGTGCTGGGATCACAGGCAAGCAGCACTGAGCACGGCTCAATTTTGAAAATATTTTAGTCCAAAAATCCTGTAAGGTGCTTCTCTTCTTGGCTTAGGGTCAGAGATTACCATAGCTGGCAACAACTTGTTCTAACAATGTAAAGCTGTCCAAAAAGTCTTCTTCCTCCATTCCAAATTTTGTGTACTGGTGGATGTAGGCTCTGGTGAGAAAGCAGAAGATGTCAAATCAACAATTCCAGGCAAATGAGAAACAAACGTCAACAGTAAATGACCTCATGGGTAGTCAAAGCTTGCAAAGCCTCTTAGGGACCTCACAAAATCAATAAATAACATTAGAAAGGGACTGGAGAGATGGCTCAGAGGTTAAGAACACTGCCTGTTCTTCCAAAGGTCCTGAGTTCAATCCCCCAGCAACCACATGGTGGCTCACAACCATCTATAATGAGATCTGGTGTCCTCTTCTGGTGTGCAGGTGTACATGCAGGCAGAACACTGTATACTTAGTAAATGACATTAGCACACTTTTAGCCTATCATCACACCCCCGTTGCTTTTAGTGTCTAAGGGGGCAGAGGGGAAAAGAGGCCCTAGTCCCAAAGATCTTTGGAAAACTCTCTTACTATGAGATTTTGAATTTTGCTTAGAACCCATTCATTTAGTAAACAAGTCCCATATTGTAATAGTAGGATGGGGGCTGAGCTGGAGCGAGAGCTAGGTGGCTCAGACCACTGTGTGTTCTTTCAGAGGACCTGGGTCATCTTCCTAGCATCCACATGGCGCTCTAGTCCCGTCCCCTCTATTGGCTTCCAAGATCTCTAGGCTTGCCTATGGTGCACAGGCATGCATGCAGGCAAAGTAACCCCCACACATAAAATAAAAATAAAAATAGTAGTACAGAACAGTCATCGAGCACTTCCTAGCCATGTGGGGTATAAGTGGTCTGCATCACTGAATCCTCGCTGCACAGATGAGGAGAGGAACCTCCAAGTCACATGCCCAAGGCTTCACAGCTATGTGGTGACAGCACAGCTTGCTCTACAGCACACTTCATGCTTTACCTTGACATTATGTGGCTAAGGTGAGGCTAAGGTAAGGCTCCAAGCCTTTTGTTGTTTTGTTTTGTTTTTTGTTTTTCAAGACAGGGTTTCTCTGTGTAGCCTTGGCTGTCTTGGACTTGCTTTGTAGACCAGGCTGGCCTCAAACTCACAGTGATCCTCCTGCCTCTGCCTCCCAAGAGCTCAGATTGAAGGTGTGTGCCACTGCGCTGGAGACTTAAGATTTACTTACTTGGATGCAAACATATTCCATGCCTTGCCCACAATTGTATCAAGTGGCTTTACTAAGAGCTGGCTATTGCTGACCAGTGCCGCAGACTTCTCATACTTGTCAAAAGCTCGCTGGGTTTTCCACATGCTGAAAGCATGAACTGGCTCCAACCAGGAAGTGTAGAGAGCTGGGTCTTTAAATCCCTCTAGAGTTTAAAAAAAAAAAAAAACATTGTACATATGAGCAAAGTCCCTTCTATACATGTGTGAACATGTTATAACGAGGGCTGGCAAGATGGCTCAGGGAGTAAAAGTGCTTGTTGCCAAGCCTGCTGACATGAGTTCAATTCCTGGGCCCCACATGGTGGAAGGCGAGAACAACTGCACCACAAGCTGTCCTCTCATCTCCACATGTGTGCTGCGCTACATGCCATGGCAGACAGACAGACAGGTACGCATGAGCGCACGCGCGCACACACACACACTTAAAAACAAAAAGGAAAACAGCTAGTAATTATGAGGAAGGATAGAAAGATGTGGAAAATTATTAAGGAGAAAGAATAAGGCAAGGAGCCCTTTACCCTGGACTCCAGATAAAGTCTCTGGGCTGGAAAGATGGTCCAATGCTTAAGAAATTAGGAGCTCTGGCTCTTCCAGAGGACCCAGGTTCAGTTTCCTGGCACCCACAGAGGCATTCACAACTGTCTGTAACTCGAGTCCCAGAGGATCTGACACATTCTTTTAGCATCTGAGGGCACCAGGCAAGCATGTGGTATATAGGGATACATACAAGCAACCATACACATAAAATAGATAAAAAAGAATTGTAGTACAGTTAACAAACTTTGCTGCCGCAAAGTGCTAGCTCACACCTTGAATCCTAGCACTTGGGAGGCAGATGCAGAAGGGCCTCTGAGTTCAAGGCCAGACTGGTCTCTAGAGCAAGTTGCAGGGCAGCCAGGGCTACATGCGCCCTCGCCACAGGGGAGAAATGCTGCAAAGATTGCCTGCAAAGAGAGATCTCTGTGAGTTTGAGGCCAGCCTGGTCTACTAAGTGAGTCCAAGACAGCCATAGCTAAAACAGGGAAACCCTGTCTCAAAAAAAAAAAAAAAAAAAAAAAAAAAAAAAGATACTTCAAATATGAATGTTAAACTAGCAGGGAAGCATGTTTGGGGCCAAAGTGTCTCTGACCGTCCTTATTTCGTTCTCACACGGGAACCTGCGATCTGGGAATCTCACAAACAAGAAGATAAACTTGTATACAATCAAAGCTGTCTTAAGTCCCTGCCTGACCTAGGATTTTGTCAGAGGCTCGGATTAAGGGAATCCCTTGGTTTTGTGGGAGAAAAGAATTTCAGAGCAACCAGCAGGAGGCAGAGCGGGGCTTTATTGAAAGTTTTTGAAAAAATTATTTATCTATTTATGTCTACAGTATTATGCCTGCATGTACTGCATGCCAGAAGAGGGTACCAGATCTCATTGTGGATGGCTGTGAGCCACCATGTGGTTGCTGGGAATTGAACTCATGACCTCTGGTTAAGAGCAGTCAGTGCTCTTAACCGCTGAGCCATCTCTCCAGCCCCAAAAGTTTTTTTAAATATGGCGCCTCATTTAAGTACAGAGAGTAAGAGAAGAGGCCCTGGGGTGGAGAGTAAGCGCCCCAGCCTCGCCCCCACAAGTGTGGGCCCCACTGTTCTCTAGTGCTGCCTTCAAGGCGTGGCTAAGGAGTCTTTTTTTTTTTTTTTTTTTTGGTTTTTCGAGACAGGGTTTCTCTGTGTAGCCTTGGCTGTCCTGGACCCGCTTTGTAGACCAGGCTAGCCTCGAACTCACAGCGATCCACCTGCCTCTGCCTCCCGAGTGCTGGGATTATAGGCGTGCGCCACCACGCCCGGCAGCTAAGGAGTTTTAATGAGGTCCCAGTGCAGCGCGCTGCTGCCCCACTCCTGACCGGGACTGCATGATCACAACGAGAGGGTAAAGCCCAGATCACAGGGATGAAGGAGGCTCTGCTGTCCTCACTGGAAACAGGATGTTAACCTTGTTTGTGAGATACCCGGAAATCATCTGCAAGAGGAGGGAGGCCACGCCCAGGGTCCTATATACCCGGGCCCTATACACCTGGGCCCTAAGCCTGGGTCACTGTTCCTTTAACATTCTCCTTTGAAGAAATTTCTATATGCTAGCAACCTTCACAGCAAATGCTAATTGTGCCAGAACTGTCCGTTTTGGGGTGGTGAGAGGTCCTTTTTCCTTCCTAAGTCCCAAGATTTCCCCCTTCTCACCTGCCTTATGTCACTTAGTCAGCTGTATCATGTGTACATGAACCCATCTTATGTGTTCGTTCAGGCCCCTAGACAAACCGTTAGAAGCCAGCAAAACTGTCCACATCAGGGGGCTAAGCGTGCTCAGTGGGTACTGGTGCTTGGTGTGTAAGCGAGGGCAGGGATGGGCAAACCCTAGGAGTCAGCCTGCGTGGCTGAGAGGGTAGGCCTCAGGTTCAGTGAGAGACCCTGGCTCCAAGGCCTAAAGCAGAGAGCTGCAACAGACGAAGACACCCCATGTCCTCCTCTGGGCTCTGCATGTAAATGTACAGGTCTATGCACCTATACACTCATGTGCGTGCAACACACACACACACACACACACACACACACACACGCACATTTAGAAATAAACACTTAAAGTTGTACAAGGCTATTGTAAAGACACTAGCTCAGACTCACACTTGTGTGTGTTTTATCCTTTCAGATAAATGTATTAAACTTCTCTCCCTAAGGGGAGAGCACATGGCCCAGTCTGCAGGGCGATCGATCTCATCTCATCCGCAGAGTGCCAATCATGAAAGCTGGGCATCGTGGTGGTGCATGCGTGTAATCCCAGCACTGGGGAAGTGTAGGCTGGGGCCACTGACCAGCCAAATCCAAGTTACTCAGCAAGTGCCAGGTTAGCAGTCTCAAAAGTAAAAGGAGATGGGGACGGGGGTACACACCTGTAATCTTAGCACCTGGAAAGTTGAGGCAGGAGGATCAGGAGTTCAAAGCCAGCCACTGTAAGATAGCTACATGAGAGATTCCATCTAAAACAACAAAGAAACAAAATCCCAGGGTCAATGACACCTGAGGAAGGATGCACACTGGCCTTTGGCCTCCACTCACACACACACACACACACACACACACACACACACACACACACACACACACACACTTAAATCCCAGAGTTAAGAATAATGGCTTGGCTGGAAAGAAGGCTCAGGGGTCACTTTCTCCAACTCCTAAATTAGATCTGTGGTTGTTTGCTTGTTTTGGTTTTGGGATGGGTAGTGTTTATTGGTTTTTTTTCTTTTTCTTTTTGAGACAAGGTTTTTCTGTGTAGCACTGGATGAGACCAGGCTGGCCTCAAACTCAGAGATCCACCTGCTCTTCCTCCTGAGTGCTGGGATTACAGGTGTGCACCACCACAGCTGGCTTGTTTGTTTTCTGAGACAGGGTCTCATAATATAGCCCAGGCTATCTTGGAGCTCACTATGTAGACCAGGCTGCCCTCAAACTCACAAAGCTATGCCTGCTTTCATCTCTAGACTTGGGATTAAAGGAGGTTAAATGCCTAGCTAAAAAGCATTAGTTATATTAAATATGTGTGTGTAAGGGGGGTGTTGGGCATCTCTGTGGCGTAAGCTCCTTTGTCCATCTTTGCATGAGTTCCAGGGACCACATTCAGGTTTGTCAAGTTTGTGAGGCAGGCGCCTCTCCCCACTGCACCATCCTGGCAGTCCCAGAAGTTATTTTTAAGACACTCACATGCTCCAAAATATATACCTCAATTTTTACCTGAAGGTGTGCTTACCCACATCTGCACTTTGCACGTCTTTCCCACGGAGGATGACCAAGTTAGCAATAGAAGTGTTAAAATGAGGTCCTTTGTGGACTGCCATTTTGCCCAGAGGTGGAAGGCCTGATAGGGGAGGCCGCACTTGCCAGTCTATACCTAGCACAAAGGAAAAGCGAGAGAGCTTAGCTTACAGCTTTGAACAAGAGAAAGTGTGGCTGCTTCAGGCTGGGTGTGGTAGCACATGACTGTAGTCCCAGCCCTCGGAGGGAATGAGGGAGTCACCAGTCAGCAGTTTAAGGCCTTTGGAGACTCCATCCCACATTGAGAGATGTATTTGTTGGCCTGTTTGTTTTTGAGTCAGGGCCGCTCTGCAACCTAGAACTCACAATGTAGCCCAGGCTGGGCTGGAAGTGCCAAGGTTGCAGGGTTACAGGTAGTAGCCACAACGTCTACTTGTTATTGTTGCTTCTTTTTTCTTTTTCTATTTCTTTTTCCCCAAGACAAGGTTTCTCTGTGTAGCCTTGGCTGTCCTGGACTCGCTTTGTAGACCAGGCTGGCCTCGAACTCAGAGTGATCCCCTGCCTCTGCCTCCTGAGAGCTGGGATTAAAGGCGTGCGCCACCACACCCGGCTTCTTTTCTTTTTAATGTTGTCTTGCTATGTAGCCCTACAGTAACCTCAAACTCACAATCCTCCTGCCTCAAAGTGCTGGGATTACAAGCATGCGCAACCATGCTCAGCTTCGAAGCTGGGTACTCAATTGACACTGTAACCTCCCTCTGTGTCTATCTGTCTGTCTTTCTCTTTCTACCTCTAAGGTCTATCTATCTGTTAAGCATACCTGGCTATCCTGGAACTGGCTATACAGAGCAGACGGGCCTTGAACTGGAGTTCCCCTGCCTCTCCTCCCGAGAGCTGGGATTGAAGGCGTGTGTTATCACTCATTTCCCTGTTGCTCTGTTACCGGGACACGTGGGACAGATAGTAATGCTGACAAAAGTAGGGCCAACTTTTATACAGAGCAGCCTGATAATATTTGAATAGTTATAAAACTAGATCCTTTGCCTTGGTTTGTGCCATAAATATGTTTACCCATATGCTTAGTCATATATTCAAAAACTGAAAACAGCTAGGTGATGGTGGCACACACCTTTAATCCTAGCACTCGGGAGGCAGAGGCAGGTGGATCGCTGTGAGTTTGAGGCCAGCCTGGTCTACAAAGCAAGTCCAGGACAGCCAAGGCTACACAGAGAAACCCTGTCTCAAAAAACAACTAAGCTCCAAACCAAACCAAAAAATAATGAAAACATTGAGTTCGAGGCCAGCTTGGTCTACAGAGCAAGCTCCAGGACAGCCAAGACTACATAGAGAAACTCTGACTCAAAAAACAAAACAAAAGAAAAACTAAAAACATTCAGAGCTCAGTGGTAGCACACTACCCTAGTCTATGTGAAGCTAAATTCAATCCCTGCACTACAAAAAAATTTTTTACATGCTTAAACTCTATCTATAATTAATTATAAACAAAACACTGATGAGCTGGAGAGATGGCTCAGCAGGTAAGAGCACTGTCTGCTCTTCCAGAGGTCCTGAGTTCAATTCCCAGCAACTACATGGTGGTTCACAACCATCTATAATGAGATATGATGCCCTCTTCTGGTGTGCAGGTATACATATAAGCAGAACACTGTATATGTAATAAATAAATAAATAAATAAATAAATAAATCTTAAAAAAAAAAAAAGTTGGGCAGTGATGGTACATGTCTTTAATCTCAGCACTCAGGAGGCAGAGGTAGGCGATCACTTTGAGTTTGAAGCCAGCCTGGTCTACAAAGTAAGTCCAGGACAGGCAAGGCTACACAAAGAAACCCTGTCTCGAAAAACAAAACAAACAAACAAAAACATTGACCACTTGATAGGCAGAGGCAGGCAGACCACTGTGAGTTCGAGGACAGCCTTGTCTTCAAAGTGAGTCTAGGACAGCAATGAATACACAGTGAAACCTTGTCTCGAAAAGCCAAAGACTAAAAACCAAACCAAATCAAAAAACATTGCCACCCTACAGTTCCAGACAGGAAAACCGGGTAAGCAGACAGCCTGGTGCAGTGAGCAGTGAGCCTCACTCTGCCTTGAAGACCACTGCGCTCCATGAGACATTAGCAGGTATTTCGAGAAGAGCAAGTGCCAGGGCCACGAGAGTTGGGGAGCATCACTTGAAGATGTGCACTTTCTTCCCTTTCCCAGCTCTGCACCGCCCTCCAAAACACAAAGGCTGTTCCCAGCAGAGGGAGGGGACCCACTGTTACTTCACATTTTCCTATAACGCCTGCTACTAAACAACACCCAGTGTTTCTTTTCTTTTTTCTTTTTTTTGTTTTTCACCCAGTGATTTCTAGTTAAAGGAAAAGACCACACATACACTGCTGTGCTGTCTCTCTCCCACTCCCATTAAGACAACAAAGGATGTCTTTTTGTTTTGTTTTTGTTTTTTTGAGACAGGATTTGTCTGTGTAGCCTTGGCTGTTCTGGACTATCTTTGTATGCCAGGTTGGCCTTGAACGTTCAGAAATCTACGTGCTGTTCTCCTCACAGCTGCTGCATCTTCTACACAGCTGCCTACACTGCCACAGAACTGCTCATACACACCTGAGTCTGTCTGGAGGCTGGAGAGACGGCCCACTGGCCACTCTTCCCGAGGACCCAGGTTCTATTCCCAGCATCCATATGGTGCCTCGCAACTGTGTCTAACTACAGAATAGGGAGTCTGAGGCCCTCTTCTGGTCTCCACAGGTACCAAGGATGCATGTGGTGCAGACATACATGCAGATGAAACACCCATACATATAACATAAATAAAAATTTTAAAAATTGTATAAGCTACCACTGAGCTACACACCTAGTCCTTAAGTGAATTTTAACTGCTTTGTTACTTGTTTTTTAAAAAACTTAATTGGCCAGGCAGTGGTAGTACAAGCCTTTAATCCCAGCATTCAAAGGCAGAGGCAGGAGGATCTGAGTTCGAGGCCAGCCTGGTCTATAGAGTGAATTCCAGGACATTCAGGGCTACACAAAGAAACTTTGTCTGGGGGGGAAATGTTTTTTTTCTCTCTCCTTTTTTTTTTTTTTTTTTTTTGGTTTTTTGAGACAAGGTTTCTCTGTGTAGCCTTGGCTATCTAGACTCACTTTGTAGACCAGGCTGGCTTCAAACTCTGAGATCTGCTTGCCTCTGCCTCCCAAGTGCTGGGGTTAAAGGCGTGTGCCACCATTGCCTGGCTGCCAAAAAAGCTATTTTTAAAGATTTATTTATTTATGTATACAAGCACTCTATTTGCCATGTATGACAGAAGAAACCATCAGATCCCACTATAGATGGTTGTGAGCTGCCATTTGGTTGCTGGGAATTGAACTCAGGACCTTTGGAAAAGCAGTCAGTGCTCTTAACCACTGAGCCATCTCTCCAGCCCCTGAAAAATATTGTTTTAATGTATTTCTTTGCATGTAGTCTGTGTGTGTGGGCTCATGTGTGTAGGCATGTGCTCATGTGTGCCACTGTGCATGTGTGAAAGTCAGGGACAGCTTGGAGGAGTTGACTCCTTCGTTCCCCATGTGGGTTCCAGGACGGCACTCAGGTCATCAGCTTGGACTAAGCATGTACCCACAAAGCCATCTCTTTTGAGGCAGGGTCTAATACCTAGGCTGACCTGAAACTTGCTGTGTAGTTGCTCATCTTCCTGCTTCTACATCTGGAATGTTGGGGTCACGGACGTGTACTTCCACCCCTGGTTTGTGAGGGGCTGAGGGCTGAGCACAGGGCTTTACAAAGGCTAGGCAAACACTCTTCCAACTGAGCTATGGCCCAGCCCATAGCACTTGAGTTTTATATTGCTTTGATTAAAACAGAGTAGCGATTTTAAATAACATGGCACTTGTCTGAACTGAAGCTGCAAAGGCATCAAGAAGTCCCGGTGAGTTTCTGCGGGCGGCTCCTTGCCAGAAGAAGGCGCCCTTTGTTACAGTCAGACTGAGCTGGTGTTCGCTGGGCTCCAGCACAGGCGCGTCCCCGGTATGTGGGTTGTCTATTTTTACACATCCTTTTACCTTCCTCCATTTTCGCACTGGAAATAAGCATCTGTCTTAAATGCTTGAGGAGGCCAGCCCAGGTAAACGTGCTGTATGCCAGGGAATTTGCAGACATCTGAGGAATGTTTCGGACACCCAGCATCTTAAATTCAGGGTGGGGAACCAAATGCTCCACTAAGTCTCCTGGAAGGAAAAAAACAAACAAAAAACACGCAATGTGAACTGATCTGACTTAATCCACAATGGTGCCACTGGCTTTTACACAACTGTGACTTAATGATGTTCTGAGCCAAATGTGCTTCCTCCATCTTTAGAACTGCTTAACCGTTAAAATAGTGAATTTTCAGAGACAGTGTCTGCCACAGCTATGTTTTTGCTTCATTTTATTTATCTATTTTTATCTATTATTTTTGACATAGGACTTCACTGTGTAGACCTGACTGACATGGAACTTTCTTTGTAGACCAAGGTGGTCTTGAGCTCACAGAGATCCGCCTGCCTCTGCCTCCCGAGTGCTGGGATTAAAGGCGTGCGCCACCATGTTTAGATCTGTCCTTTATGTTAGAGTGCCTGGAAATCATACTTGTAAGGGTATGGTGTCTCACGCTTGTAACCCAAGCACTTAGGAGGCAGAGGCAGGAGGATTACCCAAAATTCCAGGCCAACCCAGGGAATTCCATAGTAAGACCCTATCTCAAAAAAGAAATAGATATCCAGATATAGTTGTGTACAACTTTAATCGCAGCACTCGGGAGGCAGAGGCAGGCAGATCTCTGTGAGTTCAAGGCCAGCCTGGTCTACAGAGTGAGTTCCAGGACAGCCAGGGCTACATAGTAAGACCTTGTCTCAAACAAAGAAGATGGAAGGAAGAAAAGAAAAAAAGGAAGGAAGAACGAAAGAAAGAAGAGAGGAGCAGACAAAACAAACAAACACCTTACACTTTGCCAAGAGAAATATGAGTAGAAAATATGGGTGACTAAGTCACTAAACTCCAAGAAAACTAAGTATAAAAGGTAATTAATATGCTTTTTCTGTCATTCTATAGTCACTAAATGTTCCTTAGAAAATGTTCCAGATCTTCTGTTTATCTGGCTAAATGATAATCAGCCCTGATTTGGGTAGAAGCATAGTTCTGTGGTGGAGAGCCACCAAACAAAGTGTCCTAGCATGAGGAAGGGCTACTCCATCAGCCCCAGAGGTTGAGGCGAGAGACCAAGGGGACCTGGTGAGGCCAAGAGGTCAAGGCCAACCTAGGCAACAGAGTGAGACCCAGAATAAAATAAATAAATAAATAAATAAATAAATAAATAAATAAATAAATAAAAAGCCAGAAGAAGAGAGGGCAGGTTGCAACAGCCTGTAATTTACCCCTGGGTGGGGGAGTGCTCTCCACCACCAGGTGGGCCTACGTGTTCAGCCATGCCCTGCTCTTAGGTCACTTCCCTGAGTCTCCCTGACTGATTCCACCTAGCAATTCCTGAGCCTGCCTGAGACCCTTATCCACTGACTTCTTCCCTTAGACCATCTGCCTTCCTCTTTCTGACAAACTCTGAATCTTGGACCAGTCCTACTCTTCGCTTTTCCTATCAGAGCAGAACCGCAGGGCGTGGCACCACATGGCAGCCTGGAGTCTCTCTGAATTTTCTTTTCTTCCCTCCCACTCTTCCTCCTCCTCCCCTATAAACCCCGCCCCCATTACTACAAAGCAAAACAATACACAGTATATATAGGTTAGAGAATTCTCTGTCAAGAGTGCCAGCAGGCCACACAAGTGACGGCAAACCCTCTTCTGAGTTTTCAGTCCATAACGGTAATGCTGATCCACATTAGACTCCCTCACCACTTCCTCCCCTCCCCTTTTCCTCCTCCTCCTCCTCCTGGGTTTCTTATTTTATGTGTATGGATGTTTTGCCTGCATGTATGTGTGTGCACTGTGTGTGTGCCTGGTACCCCCAGAGGTCAGCAGAGGGAGTCAGATCATGACCTAGAGTGGCAGATGGTTGTGAACCACTAGGGGTGCGGACACAGAACCTGGGTCCTCTGCAAGAACAAGTGCTCTTAACCGCTAAGCCGCCTCTCCAGCTCAACCCCATTATTTCTGTGAACTCCGCATCTATATACCTTTTATGTCTCGGGCATAGCTCAGTGGTGTAACACCTGCTTAGTGTGTGTAAGACCCTAGGTTTTATCCCCAGCTGTACAAAACACACACATTTCCCACCCAGTGAGTTTTAGAAAGTGCTTGTTATTTGCCACGAGCTGTTTTGGGTCCTAGGAGCACAGCGGCTCCACAAATGGTGTAGTCAGTGGGGAGCACTTAGATACCCAGAAATTTGGTAAGATTTCCAGTGAGACAGTTTGAGGTTGAAGGTGGGTCTGAAGGCAGGTTTTGGGGTCTATCTTGGATGTATCTCCAGGCAGAGGAGAGGGGACAGGGAAAAATACCTTTGGGGCTTTCAGAACATATGGTTTTCCTACAAATAACAGAGGAGTCCGTTACCCAGTGGATTCCTGCGGTAGTGAAACACGCCGTCCTCAGAGTATGTAGGCTGGAACACGCTCCCCAGCTGATGGGCAAGAACCTGATTCAGATCTCTGAAGGAGATCTGCTTGATGTTCATCCGAGTGGCGCAGATCTTATGGACGGCGTCATTCTCATGGACAAGGAGGGCATCTGACGACCGGTACAAGTGAGAGAGAGTCAAGACGGAGTTGTAGTTCTGCACGCTAACCTGCCGAGAGACGGGTCAAAGACGGGAAAGGAGGGGGAGGGGTGAACACTGTGGATTCCAGCTAACCCTGCGGCGGTGGCGCATGCCTTTAAACCCAGCACTCGGGAGGCAGAGGCAGGCGGATCGCTGTGAGTTCGAGGCCAGTCTGGTCTACAAGGAGAATCCAGGTCAGCCAAGGCTGCACAGACTCTGTCTCTAAAAACCAAAATAAATAAAAATAAAATAATAGTAACAACAATGAATTCCAAAGACAATTGTGCATCTCTCAGGAGCCTCCAAATGATCTTGGTTTCTTTCTACTGAAAGACATTTTTATGCGTATCAATTCCCTGTTTATCTTCCTAATAGGAAAACCAAATGTAAGAAATTATTCAGGAAAGACGTGTGGGAGCAATAGCATTTTGTTTTTGTTTTAATTTTGAGATTGTGTAGCCCTAGCTGGCCTGGAACTTGCTATGTAGATCAGGTTGGCCTCAAACGCACAGAGTGCTGGGATTAAAGGCTATGCTGCCATGACTGGCTTCACTGTATGCTTTACTTACATCAGAGCCTTCATCTTTAGGAGGCAGATATTTTTGTCCCATTTTACACATGAGAAAAGTAATACATACAGAAGTTAAATAACCTCAAAGCCATGCTGCTTGAAAGTAACAGCATTTGGTATATCATATTTGGTATTTTTTGATATATATGTATATATGCATGCATGCATTTTTGGTACTTTTTGGTGTGCCACATGACTGGCTTTATTTTCTTTTTTAACAAAAATTATTTTTTTTAGAGCATTGGTTTGGTTGGTGTTTTGCCCACATATATGTCTGTGTGAGGGTATCAGAGCCCCTGGAATTGGAATTACAGACAATTATGAGCTGCCATGTGGGTGCTGGGAATTGAACCAGGGTCCTGTGGAAGAACAGTCAATGCTCTTAACCAATGAGCCATCTTTCCAGCTAGGGCTTAATTTCCTTTTTCTTCCTTCCTTCTTTCCTTCCTTCCTTCCTTTGGTTTGTTTGAGACAGGGTTTCTTTGTGTAGCAGGCAGATCTCTGTGAGTTCGAGTCCATCCAGGACAGCAAAGACTACAGAAGAACCCTGTCTTGAAAAACCAAAAAAACTAAATTAACTAAACTAAACTAAACTAAAAACAAACAACCCCCCCCAAACAAAACCTAAAACCAAAAAAAAAAAAAAACAAAGCATATTCCTTATGTTTGGAAAAATGTAAACAAAATTAAATTAATTGCTCACATAAATATCACAATCAGGCCAGGCATGGTGGCACACCCCTTTAATCCCAGCACTAGGGAAGCAGAGGCTGGTGGATCACTGTGAGTTTGAGGCTAGCCTGGTCTACAAAGAGAATTTATGTCTCGAAAAACCAAAAAAAAAAAAAAAAAAAAAAAAAAAAAAAAGTGAGATCTATTACTTACTAATGTTTACTTTAAGAACAAAGAATATAGGAGCTACAGAGATGGCTCAGTGGTTAAGAGCACTGGATTCTCTTCCAGAGGACCAGGGTTCGATTCCCAGCACACACATGGCAGGTCACAACTGTCTAACTCCAGTCCCAGGGGCTCTGATGCCACATGGTGCATAGACATACATTCAGGTAAAAGTCATAAACATAAAATAAAAGTAAATAAAAAATTTAAAAGAAAGAAAACATACTATGATCTAATTAGTCTCTAGTGAGTACTTCCAAAGAGAAAATGACCATATGACCATGTGACCATTCCAGGCTCATACCTGTGCCTAAATAGAGTGAACAAAGAATATACAACGTGAGCCTTTTTGATTGGGGGCTAGAGAGACGGCTCACTGGTTAAGAGCACTTGCTGGTCTTGCAGAGGCCCTAGGTTTGCTTCCCGGCCCATACATGAGGACTCACAACCTTATGACCCAGGACCAGAAATCCGATGCCATCTTCTATCCTCCTTGGGCACGCATGTGTGCACACACATACGCACAGGCAAGCAAAACACTCATAAACATAACTTTAATTAACATGCTCATACCTCGCCAGTTCCATAAGGCCATATGATCTGATTCATTTTCAGGGCGCTGGAGTACTGGTCCTGTAACTTCTGTGTAAGGAAGGCTCCCAGCCCTGACCCTGTTCCCCCGGCCATACTCATCGTGATGAAAAATCCACTCAGCGAGTCACATTTCTCCACCTCCTTTTGGATTAAGTTCATTACAGATTCTTCATGCTTCGGTCCATGCACAGAGTAACTTTGCCACGGCAAAAGAACAAACACCGCACTTGTCAGTTTATCCAGAGGGACACGGTACAGAGCAAGGACATTTAGGAGACGGATTTTTTTTTTTCAAAGCTATGGTAGTGTTTCATGTAAAGTTACGGTTCCCTGATTGACAATATTGGGGTTTTGTTGTTGTTGTTTTTGGTTTTTTTTTGTTTTTGTTTTTGTTTTGGCTTTTTCTTTTTTTAAAGTATTTATTTATTTATTATGTATACAGCATTCTGCCTGCAGGCCGGAAGAGAGCACCAGATCTCGTTATAGATGGCTGGGAGCCACCATGTGGCTGCTGGGAATTGAACTCATGACCTCTGGAAGAGCAGACAGTGCTCTTAACCTCTGAGCCATCTCTCCAGCCCGGCTTTTTCTTTTTGCTGTTTCAAGACAGGGTCTTTCTGTGTAGCCTTGACTGTCCTGGATTCACTTTGTAGACCAGGCTGGCTTCAAACTCACAGAGAAGCTCCCAATTCTCAATTCTCTTTTAGTTTTGCTTTGAGATAAGACTTGGCTAGGTAGCCTTCTTTGGATGCCTATGTAGTGATCTGAGTAAGAGTGGCCCCTATAGGCTCATATATTTGAACGCTTAGTGATCCAGGAGTGGCACTACTTGAGAATGATTAAAAGGTGGGGCCTTGTCACTTTGTGGGAGAAAGGGTGTCACTGGGGGTGGTTTTGAGGTTTCAAAAGCATGAGCCAGGCCCAATGTCTCTCTCTCTCTCTCTCACTGCTGGCTGCGGATCCAAATGTAGAGCTCTCAGCTACTTGCCCATGTCGGTGTACAGGTCTCAGTGCTCCCGCCACGATGATAAAGTGAACCTGCGCAACTGCTGTAAGCAGGCCCTATTAAATGCTTTCTTTTATAAGAGTTGCTTTAGGGGGCTGGAGAGATGGCTCAGAGGCTAAGAGTACTGTTTGCTCTTCCAACAGTCCCGAGTTCAGTTCCCAGCAACCACATGGTGGCTCATGACCATCTGTAATGAGATCTGGCGGGCAGGCGCACACGCGGGCAGAATACTGTATAAACAATAAATACATTAAAAAAAAAAAAAAAAAAGAGCTGCTTTAGTCGTGGTGTCTCTTCACAGCATTAGAACCATGAATAGGGCAGCCTGGAACTCACTGTGCAGAGCAGACTGGCATGAACGCACATGCCTCTGCCTCCTGCGTGTGCCGCCACACCAGACTCCACGCTTTATCAGCTGTGCAGTGACAAGGGTATGAGTACCTAACTCTGTTGCCGTACCTTCACTGCAAGTCATGAGGGGCTGTTCTTACCCATATGCCCAGTTGTTCCCAGATCCTTGTTTCTGACAGAAGCATGTGTGCTGACCGTATTTCCACCGGCCAGACTGGGCAGCCTTTGCTAGTGTTTGATTGATAACTTTAGGTTCCATGTCAACAAGAACAGCCCGAGCAACTGGAACTAGAATGAAAGAAGCAAACAAACAAATCATATATCTTATGTGGGTACCACAGAGCACAGACTTTTTAAGATTTATTTATTCGGGGCTGGAGAGATGGCTCAGAGGTTAAGAGCACTGGCTGCTCTTCATGAGTTCAATTCCCAGCAACCACATGGTGGCTAACAACCATCTGTAATGAGATCTGGTGCCCTCTTCTGGTGTGTATGTGTACATACAGGCAGATTACTATAAAGATTTATTTATTCAGTAGTTACTCAGCTGGTTGGTCAGACATGGAGACCTTACAACTCTTGAAAACTTACAACTCTCCTTTTATTTTGGTCTTTCAAGACAAGGTTTCTCTGTGTAGCCTTGACTGCCTTGGACTCACTTTGTAGACCAAGCTGGCCTCGAACTCGAACTCGAAGTGATCCACCTGCCTCTGCCTTCCGAGTGCTAGGATTAAAGGCGTGCGCCACTACACCCGGCTAAAAACTTAGAACTCTTAAGTAGTAACATGAAATAAAAGATATTCCTTCTTGAATGTGGAGTGCTCCCTCCCCTCTTTTCCCCCCTCAACTTTACTCTGAATAATTAACATTTTAACCAAGGAGATAAAAATACTTAGACCCACAAATGTCAAATATTGTTGAAAGAAAATAAAGCCTAATAACTAGGGGAAATATTTATTTATTATATATACAGTGTTCTGTCTGCCAGCCAGATGAGGGCATCAGATCACATTACAGATGGTTGTGAGCCACCATGTGGTTGCTGGGAATTGAACTCAGGACCTCTGGAAGAATAGACAGTGCTCTTAACCTCTGAGATGTCTCTCCAGCCCAAGCACAGACAAGTCACTGCACCATACTGCCCCTTTTTTGTTTGTTTGCTCTGTATGTTTAAATCCAGGGGTTGGAGGTAGAGTATTTGTACAGCCTGCTGAGGCCGTGGGTTCAAACCCCAGCATGGCATAGGGGAGAAAAGCAAAAGCCTTCCGTGGTGAAATGGAAGGGATGGGGCTCAGATACTGAAGATGCTGACGTCAGAGAGAGAAGGGGATTGTCGACCACGCCCACCTCCATTCTCTTCCTCTCTGAAAAACCTTTCTGTGCAAGACGCTTGATACGCTTCGTTTTCTCTCTTGGAGCAGAGTCCCTGGGAACAGTGTGAATCTCTAAATAAGGCGTCAAACACCTCAAAGCCAGTCTGGTTGCCACACTGCCCAAGCTGCACGGTTACTATTGACATGCCGAGCCACAAACTACGCCTTGTTCAGAAGACAAGGGGGTGGGTAACCTGTAAAAGAAAAAGACGCAGATGTGAGAAACCACCACAATACTATTAAGAGCCAGCTACGTGTTCATTATATTATCAGAAGGCGGTGGGTGAGGGCTCGATGGCTAAAGCACCGGATCCTTTTGCAAGAGACCCATTGCTGCCTGTAACTTCACTTCCAGGGTATCCAGTGCCCTCCTGTGGACTTTCCAGGCACTGCATGCATATGGTGTACATACAGACAGGCAGGTATTCACGTAAAACATAAAAATAAATGTGTTCTTTCTCCTGGAGGGTTGTTGGCCATCAGCCCACAAAGGCAGGAGGAGCAGACCTTGGAAGGCTGCAAGCATGACAGAGACCAAATATTCAGAGAACCACTTCAGGAGCTAGTTCAACTTTAGTCAGGGAAAACAAAGGCTGTGTAGTCCTTGAGGAGTGGGTGGGGCCTTCCAGGATAGGTGTGCATGATTGGTTGGAACCAGGCACTTTAAGGATGCTTGTTTTGCATTTGGCAACACACTCTAGCATATGAACGGGAACACAGTCCCTAATTATCCTATAGGGCGTAGGGAGGGGGGGAAAGCTAGCAGGGAGCTGTGTCAAGGGCCATATATTAAATGTGGTTAGAGGCATCTATGTCTAAAGATATTCTCCAGATGAGGCCAGGCACAGAGTAAGAGGCCTGCTGGGGAGAAGGAGTCCTTCACCTAATAATGGCAAGCTCACAGTGGCTATCTAGACCAGCAGGACTGCAAGCTCAAGCAGCAGGGTCCTTCCAGTAAATACATAAAAATTGTAGAAAACTAAAAATATATGTACATGCCGGGCATGACGGTGCACACCTTTAATCCCAGCACTGGGAAGGCAGAGACAGGTGGATCTCTGTGAGTTCGAGGCCAGCCAGGTCTACAAAGGGAGTCTAGGACAGCCAAGGCTACACAGAGAAATCCTGTTGGGGGGAAAAGAAAACCAAGGGGGGGGGGGAAAGAAAGAAAGAAATTTTCTCGTTCTATAATTTGGGGGGAATTAGGGTTTACTGTACTCAAATTTATTCACACACAATTCTAAAGCATGATTAATACTGTTTTCCCAAGTATGCCTTAAAAAAAAATATTTATTTATTATGTATACAGTGCTCTGCCTGCATGTATGCCTGCAGTCCAGAAGAGGGCATCAGATCTCATTATAGATGGTTGTGAGCCACCATGTGGTTGCTAGGAATTGAACTCAGGACCTCTGGAAGAGCAGTCACTGCTCTTAACCTCTGAGCCATCGCTCCAGCCCCCCCCCCCCCAAGTATGCTTTTAAAAGAAAACAAAATAAAGCATAACAAATAAGCTAGCTGAGGGGGCTGTGTGATCATGAGAGTCAGAGTTTAGGTGCCAGCACCCACATAACAAGCCAGGTGTTCTGTGCAGGCCAGTGGTCACAGACAGAAGGATCACTGGGGATGGCTTCCGGCTTGATTGACAAAACTCAACCCCAGGGTCAGAGAGAGAGGGGGTGGGGTGGGGGTGGGGGAAGACTGTGCCTCAAAGGAATAAATGAAGAGAGATTTAAAAAAAAGTGATAACCTCTGGATTTGTATAAGTGCTCACATCCATACACAGAAATAAATTACGAAAGGAAATATAACGTTGATTGAAGGAATTCTTTGTATACATCTCACACCACACTGACATCAGAAGTTAGCTCAAAAACAAAACATTCATCTAACATTAATTTTCCAAGACAATGACTTATTTATTATTTTCTCACCCACCACCTTCTGGCTGAGTAAGTACACATAAGATCATTAAGTAGGGTGGTAGCCAGGTACGGTGGCACAAGCCTTTGATCCCAACACTCAGCGAAGCAGAGGCAGGCAGATTCCTGTGAGTTTGAGGCCAGCCTAGTCAACAGAGTGAGTTCCAAGACAGCCAGGGCTACACAGAGAAACCCCGTCCCAGAAAGCCAAAAGACAAACAAACAAATAAAAAGTAGGAACCGGGCATAGTGGTGCATGCCTTTTATCCCAGCATTTGGGAAGCAAGAGGCAGTCAGATCTCTGTGAGTTTGAGGCCAGCCTGGTCTACACAGTGAATTCCAGGACAGCCAGGATTACATAGTGAGACCCTGTCTCAGAAAAAAAAAAAAAAAAAAAGAAAGGAAAACAAAGTTGGAGCTTAGAGAAAACTCAGATAAAATATAAAAGTAAATCATTATTTTTAAACAACAAAAAGAGGGTTCTTTGTTTTGAGACAAAATAGCTAGTCTGCGCTTGGCTTCAAACATATGATCCTTCTGCCTCAACCTCCCGGAGAACAGGGATTACAGGCATGCCCACTATGCCCGGCAGAAAGAGAGTATTTTTGTTTTTCTTTTCTTTTCTTTTTTTTGTTTTTTGTTTTTTGTTTTTCGAGACAGGGTTTCTCTGTGTAGCCTTGGCTGTCCTGGACTCACTTTGTAGACCAGGTTGGTCTCGAACTCACAGTGATCCACCTGCCTCTGCCTCCCAAGTGCTGGGATTAAAGGCGTGCGCCACCACGCCCGGCGAGAGTATTTTTGATAAATGCTTCACAACAATTCTATGAAACCCCGGAAATGAGCAGAGGCTTGCGAACCTGACTTTCAACTTAACGTCTAAGCCGGCATAGTAAGTAATACTATTCTCACTTTACAGATAAGGAAATTGAGTTACCGAACGGTTATGTAATTTCCCCAAGCCACTGGATTAGCAAATAGCAAAACCAAGGCACTCACTTTGCATTTCTGCCCTATCAGCTCCCCATTAACCCCACACTCACTGACAGCTCTCGGACCCGCAGTTTCAGTTCGGTTCAAACTTCGGAAGACCAACCCTCTCACTATGCGCATGCTCACTTTCAATACTTTTTTTAAAAAAAACTGCCTAGGACGAATAAATGCGTATGTTCCTTATACGAAGAGCTCTGCTGAGGGTTTTGCTTATTTGTTTTTGTTTTTGCTTGCCCTCTCCTCTCTTCTCTTTAGGAAGGTTAATCACGCATGTTCAATTTCAATTTATCAACTTCAGATATGGCACGCATGCTCCGTGTCCAGCAAACGCCTTAGACACTGACGCGCATGCTCTATTTTGCAAGCTTGGCTTCGATTGGTGTTCTGCGCATGTTCCTGCCAGTACCTGGCACCGGGAGCTGGTGCTACGCACGTCCGCTGCCCACTGTTTGGCTTCACGGGACCTCGTACGCATGCTCCGGAGCTGAAGTTGAGGAGCCAGTCTGGGGCCTAGGCGCAGACGCATTGAGCTTTAAGCAGCCGGTGATGGCGGCGGCAGCAGTGGAGTCTGCGGCGGGTCCGGGCCCATGAGGCGACGGCGGAGGCGGGACGGCTTTTACCCAGCGCCTGACTTCCGAGACAGGGAAGCTGAGGACATGGCAGGAGTGTTTGACATAGACCTGGACCAGCCAGAGGACGCGGGCTCTGAGGATGAGCTGGAGGAGGGGGTGAGGCCCGGGGTCCCGGGGGATGGGGGTGCAGGCGAAGTGACAGGGCCGGGGTGGCGGCGTGGGCCCGAGAAGCCTGGCGTGTCCTAGGGCGCGGAGACCCGGGGGGACCCGAGCGATCTCCGGGAGGAGCCGAGGCGCCGCGCGGCCGAGCGAGGGAGCGGGCGGGGCGGACCTGGCCCTTAGGTGTGAGGCCTCTGCGGGGCGCGCAGGTGCAGGTCTCGCCCTCATCCCCAGATGAGTGCAGCCCCGAGCGATGTGTTTCTGGAAGAGAAAAGGCGCGCGCGGTCGGCTTCTGGAGCTGTGGGTCTTGAATGTGGCCCGGGTGGTTGTGAGCGTGTGCTTTTTGGGGGGTGGGGGGGAGCGCGGGCGGTTGATCTTGCCGGGTGTCCCCTAAGTGCAGGTGAGGCGCGGAAGGGTTTCCCTTTGGAGTATAAGATTGCAAGTCTTAAATCTTCAGACTTCCCCACAACCACCTCTCTTCTCGGCCTGTCGCTTCTCTCCTAGGAAGCGCTCAGCTGTTAGAAGTGACAGCTGAAAACTTCTGTCGGGAGTAGCGCTGCCGCTGCTGTTACAGCCACCAGGAGTTTTATTTCGGGAGCAAGGGGGCTCTGCTGCATCTTCCAGGGTTTGTTTGTTCGCCTTTTATTTTTAACTCCCCCTTCCGTGTGACTTTTTTAAAGGAAAAAGAAAAATACATTCATAATGACACACGGCATTTGTAAGTTAATTTCCCTCAAGTTGAAGTTGTCTGTATTTTTTTTTCCCCCAGAATAATTTATGTAATTGTAGGGTGGGGGAAAACCCAGTGTTGACAGCTGTGATTTGTCTCGCCAAAAATAAATTGCTTGAACAGAGACTTGTGAATAGTGGTGAGGGCTTTTCCTAGCTGAAGCTTAAATTTAGAATCGCTTTTCTAATGCACATCTTGGTTTTACCTTTGCTGTCCTAGTAGTTTATTGTTTATGGAATATCACTTTTTCTACAGTGATATTCATTGAAACATAAATATATTACACTGAAGGTTTTTTTAAAAAATAAGATGTCAAACTAAAGAACCGATTCTGGTCAAATGTCATCAGTAATAACCTCAAGGTGGTTTAGGTCTTAAATGTCATATGGATTTATGGCTGACGTTAGATATTTGCTGTGTTTGCCTAGGGCCCCCCTTCTGTTTTCATCCCCCAGTTCTCCCTTCTTCAGTGAATAAATTGTGCCCTCTGGCAAAGATTGAAATGCTGTGTATAAAGGACTTTGAACACTTTATGAACTTAAGTGGGCAGACATAGTACTGTTCTTTTCATAATCAAGCGACTCTCAGTCAGAATTACACAGTTCCAAATGTGGCTATTACACGCACTTTTTTAGATCACGTTTTCATGTGGAATTCCACTTAGCCTTTTAATCAAACGTGGTGAGTTCTAAATTTGAAACACATACAGGATTACTTTAATTATAAATATGATACACTGTTGAGTTATATTGGTTCCATATGGCAGTGGTTTTGGAGTAGGGCCAGATAGTGTACTGGTAAGGGGTTGCCGTACGTGAATACTGACGTTAGTTCCTGGTGGAATTTTCAGTCTCTGGGTTCATGATCTTTTGAGAGTACAGTATTATGATTCTTGGTATGGACTAGGGTCTTGTTTTTCTTTTCTCCTTAATGCGCTTTGGGAACAGTAGGTGCTGGAGTTTTGGCCTGCTCTTGGGCTCTTGTTTTGCAGGAAGGATTCTGGAAGGGTGCAGAGGAGGAGACAGGAAAAGTGGATCAGAGAGTGACATGTGACCACATCCTTAGGGAAGGGACTTTAGGAGAAAGAGCAAAAGTAGTTAAAGAGGATTTTGAAGAAGATGCTTTCTGAGTTGAAATGTTTCTCTTGAACGCATTCTTTTTCTCTTTTGGTTTTTTGAGACAGGGTTTCTCTGCATAGCATTGACTGTCCTGTACGCTGTTTGTAGTGCAGGCTGGCCTAGAACTCAGAGAGATCCACCTGCCCAACCCTGTTTTGGAGGAAAAACAAACCAAAAAACCGTGTGTCTCTGTGCAGCCAGGTGGCTTCAAACTTGAATGTGTTTTTGAGTTTGCAGATTTTCCTGTATCAGGTTCCTGAGTGCCAAGAGTTTAGGTAGCATGCACCGCCAGCTTTGATTGGGTTACTAAGAGATGTCTCCTCACATGCCCCCCATCGATTTTTTGAGACAGGGTTTCTCAGTGTAACAGTCCTGGCTGTCCTGAATTCTCTTTGTAGACTAGGCTGGCCTTGAACTCACAGCGATCTGCCTGCCTCTGCCTCCCAAGTTCTGGGATTAAAGGTGTGCGCCACCATGCCTGGCTTGAGCTGTCTTACTGTCTCAGGTGGATAAAGGGAAAGAGTTGGGATGGGGTTGGGTCTGCTACCTAAAGAGAGTCAGTCTAGATTACTCTGGGGGGAAAATTGTTTTGTTTTGTTTTGTTTTTTATTTGAAGCATGGGAACAGGTTAAGTTCTTAGAAAATCTTATTATTTCCTATGGTGAATGTACAATTTTTAGTTTGTTATGTAAACCTTTCTTTGCCATTGGTTTATGTCAGAGTAGCTCCACTTTTTTTCTTGTAAGGAAACTGAGGCGTGAGGCAAAGAAGTGATTGTGCACAGTTAGTGTCTTCTGAATTAATTCAGCGGATCATATTGTATAGATCTTAAACCAGAGAGATGGCACAGGACGCTTGCTCCTGGAAGTTGAGAGCCTGGAGACTTGCGTTTGGTACCTTTGATGGACACGGGCCTGCCGTGTTGCTCATACTGGCCTTCAGCTTGCGTTTCCCTTATCTTCCTGCCTCTGTCTCCTGAGTGCTGGGATGTGGGTTTGCATCCCTGAAGGCAGCTTGCACACAGATTTTCTTTCACGTACATTTATTTTGATGGGAAACCTGTGCAGTAGCAATGTGTGTGGGTCTGAGGACACCCTGGGAAGGTCAGTTCTCTCCTATCATGTGAGGAGTCTGAGGATCACAGGAGCCTTTAACAGTCAAGCCATTTTGTTTGCTCCTACATACAATCTTTTTTGAAATTACTACGTCATTTCTTTATTTATGAGCATGTGTGTGTGTGTACACACACTACATGGGTGTGCATACACTTGTGCTTGCAGCATGCCATAGTATAACATTGGAGGTCTGGAAGCACAAACTGAGGCTATCAGAGTTGGTGACAAGGTCCTTTGTCAGCACAACCATCTCACTGCCTGCATAGGCTCTTGAGTGCATTTATTAACCTCATTCACAGTGTGCCTATTTGTATGTCAAATTAAACTCAGTGAAAAGAAAATAGGGAATAATGTTTGTCTATATTCCTGTGGTAATAAGTTGAAACTAAGGCAAAGTTTTCCTTTGGAGACTTTTGTTAGATTATGAAAATGTTGGATCTTTCTTTGCTTTTTCTGCCAGTTAAAAATTTGAAATAATTTGAGAGACATATTACACAACTTTTAGAGTGAGATAGTAAATTTTAATTTGACAAAATGTTAGGGCATATTGCCAGATGTGGTAGCGCATGTATAGCTCAGTAGTCAGGTGGAGCTCGGAGTTCAAGGCCAGCCTGGTCTTATAGCAAGTTATAGCCAAGGCTACATAGAATGACCCTGTCTCAAAAAAAAAAAAAAAAAAAAAAAAAAAAAATATATATATATATATATATATATATATATATGGGCTTAGCCAGTAAAGGAGCTTGCTGCCAAGTCTGAGTACCTGAGTTTGATGTTTGATTCCTGGAACCCACATGGAAAGAGAAAACTGATTTCCACAGTTGAATTGTCCCCTACAAGTGTACCAGGACATGAGCTTTAGATCACTCTCTCTGTCTCTCTGTCATAATTCTTTTGATTAAAACAATTTTTTTAGCTGGGTGTGGTGGCGCACACCTTTAACCCCAGCACTCGGGAGGCAGAGGCAGGCGGATAGCTGTAAGTTCAAGGGCAGCCTGGTCTACAAAGCAAGTCCAGGACAGCCAAGGCTACACAGAGAAACCCTGTCTCCAACCCCCCCAAATAATAATAATTATTATTATTTGTTTGTTTGTTTCTTTATTTATTTTATTTTTCAAAAAAATTACGATTTATTTATTTATTATGTATACAGTGCTCTGCCAGCATGAATGCCAGAAGAGGGCATTAGATCTCATTATAGATGGTTGTGAGCCACCATGTGGTTGCTGGGAATTGAACTCAGGACCTCTAGAAGAGCAGTCAGTGCTCTTAACCTCTGAGCCATCTCTCTAGCCCCTATTTATTTATTTTAAAGACAGGGTCTCATTATATAGCCCTGGCTAGTTGAAACTCACAAAAGATCCACCTGCTTCTGTCTCCTAAACTGTGAACCACCACACTTAGCCTGTTTATTATTTTTGATATAGGGTAGTAAGCCTGCCCTCCCTTCACCTCAAGTGCTAGGAATATAGATGTGCCCTGCCATGCTCATAGTATGCCCCTCCTCTCTGCTTTGTGGTTCAAAATATGGCCTCACTGTGTGTGTCGTCCAGTTTGCCCTAGGAGTTGCATGTGCCACCAATATGACGAATATTTGCTTTAGTTCATGTATGGATTAAGGATATTTTTTCCCATTGGGGAATAATTCATTTTAATTTTTATGAAGTGCTCAACTTTCATTAAGATTTCATGCTTAAGCCAGGTGTGGTGGCGCACGCCTTTAATCCCAGCACTTGGGTGGCAGAGGCAGGCGGATTGCTGTGAGTTCGAGGCCAGCCTGGTCTACAAAGTGAGTCCAGGACAGCCAAGGCTAATGCGGAGAAAGCCTGTCTCAAAAACAAAAACAACAACAACAAAAAACCCAAACAACAACAACAACAAAAAGATTTCACGCTTATAAGAGTTTAGACAGATTTTTTTTTTTAAAGTTTTTTGAGAATATAACTGCAACATTTCTTTCTTTTTCTCCCTCTAACTCTCTCATATGTTCCTCCCTGCTCTCCTTCCAATTCATGACCTTTTTCATTAATTGTTATTGCATGTATGTATGGATATACATATATGTTTCTTTACATACTTTGCAAGTAATGACTGTGGTAGGCTAGCTTGACACTGTCTGCCTTGTGTAATATTTGCCTTAGCAGGGTCCTACTTCACGCAGGTGACTCGTGGAGGTTTTGTAGAGGTGCAGTGAGTGGCCACAGGGCCTGTGCCTCAGATGTCCCTGTCCTGTAAAGTAACGGGAGGAGTCAGCGGTGCAGGTGCAGTTGGTAGGGCAGGCTCCGGAAATGAGCACAGCCTGAGGGCATGGCTGCTGAGGTGGCTTCAAAGGAGCCTCCCTGTTAACTACGATGTGCTCTTTAATTTAGAATTAAGTAAAACCTACATTAAAGAAAAAAAAAAATTATGCAACACCAGTTTTATCACATCTGAGAGAAGTTAATCTTTTGTCTTTAAAGTGCAGCCCTGAGTTAGTGGAGGATGGTTCATTGGTTGGTTTGTATGTTTTTGAATACAGGGTCTTACTATGTAGCCCTCCCTGGCTAGCCTGGCCTGGAACTTTTTATGTAGAACAGGCTAGCCTGGAAATCCCAGAGATCTGCCGTCTCTGCCTTCCAAGTGTTGAGATTAAAGGTGTTTTTATACTGTGCCCAACTTTAAAAAAACACACACACGCCCGACCTTAAAAAATATTTATTTTATGCATTTTTGTGTTTTGCCTGCACACAACAAGTATGTAGTGGAGGCTAGAAAAGAGTGTTGTGTTCTCTGGGACTGGAATTATTGATCCTTATACACCCACCATGTGAGTGCTGGGAATTGAACCCTAGTCCTTTGGAAGAGCAGCCAGTGCTCTCAGTCACTGAGCCATCCCTCCAGCCCTGCCCAGCTATGTTTAGTCTGTTTGTTTGTTTGTTTGTTTGTTTGTTTGAGATAGGGTCTCCCTATTTAGTACTGGCTGTCCCAGTATGCCCTATGTAGACCAGGCTGGCCTTGAACTCACAGATATCCTCCTGCCTCTGCTTCCAGAATGCTGGGATTAAAGATGCCCAGACTGTGTTTAACTTTTAAAAAGATTTTTTGTTTGTTTGTTTTTGTTCTTGGAGAAAGGGTCTCTCTGTGCTAGCCTTGGCTGTCCTGGACTTGCTTTGTAGACCAGGCTGGCCTCGAACTCACAGCAATCCGCCTGCCCCTGCCTCCTGAGTGCTGAGATTAAAGGCGTGCACCACCATGCTCGGCCCTAAAAGATATTTTATGTGTAGGTACGCTTTGTCTGCATGTATGTCTGTGTGCCACTTGCATGTTGTATGTGGACCTCAGAGGCCAGAAGATAGCAGATTTCCTGAACCACTATGTGGATACTAGAAATTTAACCTGGGTCTTCTGGACGAGCACCCAGTGCTCTTAACTGCCTAGCTATCTGTCCAATCAGGCTGTGTGAACTTTTTAAGACATTGCCAAACTATTTTCTGATGTCTTTATACATTCTACATTCATGCTAGCAAAAGTATGATTGTTCCTTCGCTCTCTCCCTCCCCCTCTTTCCCTCCCTCTCTCCCTCCATCTCTCCCTCCCTCTCCTTCCCCCTCTCCCTCCCTTTCCCCCTCCCCTCCTCCTCCCCCTCCTTCCCCCTCTCTCTCCCTCTCCCTCCCTCTCTCCCCCCTCCCCTCCCCTCCCTTCCCCCTTCCTCTCTCCCCCTCCCTTCCCTTTCCCCTCCCCCTCCCCTCCCCTTCCCCTCCCCCTCTCCCATTCTCCCCGCTCCCTTTCTCCCCTCTCTGCAGCTCTGGTGAATGGGAAGATATCCTTAGTCGTCTCTATGCATCTTCCTTCTAGTACTAATGCTGAATATTTTTCTGTGTTCACTTTATGTCTTTGGAAAACACCTATTTAGATGCTAAGTTGCTTTTCAAACATAAGTTATCTTTTTATTCTTTATCTGTGGGTTTTCTTTCCACCTTTTCTATGGGGGAGTGGAAGGACTAGACATGCTGGCGATCAGACCCAGGACCTTACACATGTCAGCCCAGTGCGCTAACCTTGAGATGTATCTCAAGACTTTTTGTTTTCTCTATGAGGTCTTGTCCAGTTCAGGATGACTGTGAACCTACTGCGACAGGTCTTGAATTTATGATCTCAGCCTCTTAGTCAAGTAGTTAGAATTGATTATAGCCCTGCTACACCAGGCTTGGCTTTCCATCACCCCCTATTTTCTTTAAAGAAAATTATTCGTTCATTCTTAGATAGATTCTTACTGTTTTGCCCTAGTTGGCCTGGAACTCACTGTTTAAGCTAGGCTAGCCTCAAACCTTCCATATTTTCTGCCTTGATCTAGTATTACAGGCATGCAGTACCACACCCAACATCTAAGCCATACTTAAAAAAAAAAAAAAGATGAATTTTATTTTCTTTTAAACAACTTTGTAAATATGAGTGCTGTTTAAAAACATGTCTGTGCACAAAACTGGAGGTACCCGAGGAAGACAAAGGGTTCCAAATTCTCCCCCAGCCCTGCCCATGCTTCAGCTACAAACTGTTGTGAGCTGTCTTGTAGGGCCTGGGGACTGGTTTTGGGCCCTTATAGGAGCAGTATATTCTCCTATCCCAGCCCCTCATAGAAGTTACTGGGAAGCAGTGGGCAAGCTAATCCCAGCAATTAGGGAGGCAGACACATTGTACATTGTATATCTTGGACTAGTTGTGGTTATTTTAGGCTTAGTTCATAAGGTTAGTCTACCCACCAGAAGCATAGTTTAATTTAGTATCAGAATGTATGCCTTTCGCTTCATTGTTGTTGCTGTTGTTTTTGAGACAGGGTTTCTCTGTGTAGCCTTGACTGTCCCCGACTTGCTTTGTAGACCAGGCTGGCCTCAAACTCAGAGAGGTCCACTTCTCCCTCCCAGAGTGCTGGTATTTACAAGTGTGCGTCACCATGCCTGGTGCCTTTAGCTTCATAATAAAGAATTATATGTTTAATAAAGAATAAGTATACTTGCTGAAGGAAAACCCACTTGGTTTTGTTTTAGGTTATGGATGACTAGCCGCTGTAGTTTGTTGTATAAAATGAAAAGCTTTGAAAGTGCAGTCTCAATATAGTGTTGTTCCTGTACTTTATTTTGTTCACCACCACCATGTTTGCTTGGTAATGAAGTAGAAATTTTAAACTGATTTATTTCATTCATTCTCTCTGAATTATGAAATAAAGCCTTGAACTTCTTAAGTTTTGAGTTTCTGATGTTACTTATTTCTAAAACTTAAATATTTTTCAGGGTCAGTTAAATGAAAGCATGGACCACGGGGGAGTTGGACCATATGAACTGTAAGTGTATATGAAGAACTTCCACTGTGCTGTTTCTTTCAAGGCAGCTTATAGCCTCAAGGGGTTCTATCTAATAATCTGTTTTTAAACAGCACTAATATTTACAAAGTTGTTTATTGCGTTGCTGAATATAACATGAAAGTTTTAATATTCTGTGTGTAGAAAAGATGAAAATTCCGAATACTCTGAATATGAGTTCAAACTGTTAGGAATGTTTATTCATTTAATACAGAAAACTGTATTTGTAACTTTTTCTTATTGAAAAATTTGTGGCAGTTCCCCCTAAATACTTTAGTACATCATTCAGACAGAAAGATTAATGCACTTTTAAATCACGTTGAGCAGGTTCTGTTAGGTGAGTATGTGATTAATCTGCTCCTTACCCCACCGTGCCGTCGAGAGCATGGCAAGATGGAGAAGCCAGACTGCTCACATGGGAAGCACGCACATGCCAGACACAACGCTCCTGTTTTATAGTCTGTAAGCTAGTACTGGGAAAAGTCAGACATAGGAAGAAATACAGATGTATTTTATTATAATCCTGGGTGTGGTAGTGAGTGCCTGGAGTTCTTGCGCTCAGGAGGCTGAGGCAGGAGGATGACTTTGAGGCCAGCATGGGCTTCCTAAGTAGTTTGAGGCAGGCCTGGGCTGTTTAACAACTAAATGTGGCCGGGCGTGGTGGCGCACGCCTTTAATCCCAGCACTCGGGAGGCAGAGGCGGGCGGATCACTGTGAGTTCGAGGCCAGCCTGGTCTACAAAGTGAGTCCAGGACAGCCAAGGCTACACAGAGAAACCCTGTCTCGGAAAACCAAAACAAAAAACAAAAAAAAAACCAAAAAAACAACTAAATGTGTCATTTCTGAGAGATTTAGATTTCCTGCTAAAGTTGCAGATGATGTTGGGTAATAAGTGATCTCATGAACATTTCTTTTTGTATTATTAAATGTATATTTTAATAAGCCAATAGGTTTTTTTTTTTTAATCATGAACATTTTAAATGAACTCAATTTGCGTAACTAGAAGGCTTATTTACTTTGTCTGCTTAGTAAACAATTTTCTAGTTTGGGGTGCTTAATATTTAAGAAAGTAATAGTCATAGCATGTTCTGTGAGCAGATAAACAGTCATTGGTCTGCCCAGACCCACACCCACACCCAGGCCCA
>OU015746.1:33614359-33670456 GCA_907169655.1 Acomys percivali
TGCTGGGACTTGAACTCAGGACCTTTGGAAGAACAGCCAGTACGCTTAACCTCTGATCCATCTCTCCAGCCCCCCCCCACCTTTTTTCTTAATGCTACTTATATTGTTACTTTACTTTGTAATTTCAACTGTATATAGATTTTATGAGTAGTACAAAGATTCCTCATCTAGGTCCTGGCATTCCTGTGCCCCCTCACCTAGACCTTCCCAGTCCTTTAGTTCAGTGCATTTGTTTGCTTTCCCCTTTATGCATACGCGTAATGTATACATGCAAGCATATACAGTCAACATTTTTTTGTGTTATTTAAGGATTTTATAACTAAAACTCCAGCATTCTCTAAAGTTGAGGACATTTTCTTATGTAACTACAGTTATAAAATACTTAGGAAATTAACATTAACATAATAATATTTTTTGTTTTCTTTAATTTGGAACAGTTCCTTAGTCTTTTCATTTATCATGTTGACATTTTTAAGAAAGACTATAGTTTCTATAGAATGCCATCAGTTTTGGTTTATCTGATGTTTCTTTTGATTATTTGTTTGTTTGGTTGGTTGGTTGGTTTGTTTTTCGAGACAGGGTTTCTCTGTGAAGTTTTGATTATCCTGGACTCACTTTGTAGACCAGGCTGGCTTCAAACTCAGAGCGAACTGCCTGCCTCTGCCTCCCGAGTGCTGGGATTAAAGGTGTGCGCCACCACACCCGGCTCATCTGATGTTTCTTTATGAATAGATTTAAGTTACACATTTTTAACAGAACTGTCCAAGTGACATTGTGTCCTTCTCAGCAGTTCAGGACAGGAGGTGCATGGTATTTAGAGCTTTGTCCCACTGCTGTTGTGTCATTTTGGTCACATGGTATCTGCCAGTTTCCCCCTTTGGAATTAATAAGTGTCTCTTGTGGGGTTACTTTGGGACTACTCAGAACCTCATGTCGTCAGGCTTTCAGGTCCAGTTTTGGCGTCTCTTGATTTTATTTTTATTATTTTTTTTGTTTTTTGTTTTTTGTTTTTCAAGACAGGGTTTTCCCTGTGTAGCCTTGGCTGTTCTAGACTCGATTAGTAGACCAGGCTGGCCTCAAACTCACAGCAATCCACCTGCCTCTGCCTCTGCCTCTGCCTCTGAGTGCTGGGATTAAAGGCGTGTGCCACCAACGCCCAGCCCATCCGTTGATTCTTGACTGTAGTAGTTAACCTTGGTGTTTGCCAAGTGGCTCTTCTTACTCCATCATGTCACTTTCATTTATTACTTTACTTGGCATTCTGCTGCAATACAGAGCTTTCCTTTCTCCATTGAGAACTTTATCTGTTCATTGATTTACATCATTATGGGTTCCTGGTTTTTCAGATTACTCAGAACAGTGTAACCATTTATTACTATTTACTTTGATACTCAAATTATGCCACTGTCAAGTTTATATAAGGGTTCTGAAAAAAAAAGAATGTCATATTAACTAAAATTAATTTTTTGCTAACATTTTTTTACATATGGGAAGAGTATGGGAGAGGCTGTAATCAAGACTTTTTAAAATTTCAGGCCTGAACTCTGTATATATTTAGAAGTTTGCAGGTGTAAAGCTGTAATTCCAAGCCAATTTAGTTTTTAGAGAATAAGCGTGCTGCCAAAATAGCTTCCTAGAGAACTTTAAAACCTCAGTTTTTAGGAGTTTTTTCTTATTTTTAAGGACTCAATATTATAGACACAAGAAAGTACAAACTCATTAGAAGAGGGTTGGAAGTCAAGATACTTATTCCTAATACATTTTTTCTTTGCAGGAGGAGAACTGTTTATGCAGTTAGAAAGAGAGGGAATATTCATGGAAGACACAGCTTGGTAAGTGAAGTTTTTGTGGTTGTGTGGATTCAGGTAATGATTCACTTAATTAAGAACAAAAGTACATTCCCACTGTGGGCAGCCACACGATCAGTAAATTGATCTGGAGCCAGCCAGTCACTCAGAAGTCAAGGGGGAACTTCGGGACTGGGCAGCTATTGGAGGTCACATGATTCCTTTGCCCCCAGGCCTTGGGTGGACCGCTCTTCACTGCAGAATTTCCTTGAATTGGTAAGCTGCCTGCCTTGGTTGTGGGTGAGTGTGGTTTTCCAGTGAAATTTTGTATGTGGAGCAATGGAAAGTATCAGAAATCATCTCCTCTTTTTTTTAGACTTTCCAGTTCCCAAGGTGCAGTCTTAGGGAGGTGATAAGCCTGAACATACATCTGTGGATTGATTTTATAGCCAGGATGGGATCTGCCCTCCTATTCGTAAGACGGCATCTGCTTCAAATTAAAAAATACAAACAACCTTTTGTGAAGTGACTGTATTGGGTAACAGTAAATCAGTTTGACCTACACATTAATTGAATAGAAAACACTTAAATGTTTTTTCTATCTTAATTACCAAACTGCATTCCATTGTTTAATTTCAGGCCTTTTCTAACACAGAAGCTGCATTTAAGAGCCTTAGGGATGAAGTGCCCCTTTTTGGAGGAGGCTCTCTGAGCCCTGTTGGAGGCTGTGGTCCTGCTGGCTGTGAAACTGCCTCAGTCCTCCAGGACACACCCTCTCCATCCTGGAGTAATCTGCAGGATTGCAACATTGTTATGCAGCCAGTATTGCAGTGCTTTGTGCTTTTCGAATCCAGACAGGGTTGATGCAGCCCTTTATTCTTTTGAGGTAGATAAATTTGAGTGTCACACAGTTTATAGTTGTGGGCTGGCTGACAAGAGGGCGGGCACAGACTGTGGGCATGGCTGTCTGTTGTTAGTACAGGGCACAGACTGTGGGCATGGCTGTCTGTTGTTAGTACACAGCTGTATTATGTAAAGGGTGAGTGGGCTTCCACAGGTCAGGCTGTAAGGACCAAGACTTGATCTCTGAGGATAACAAAAGTCCCTGTTTCCTGTGGAATCTTAAAAGTTGGGGGAGGCGGGGGAGGAATTTGTTTGATCTGAATGACTGTTGACCTAATCCCTACATAGAGAGAATAGAATCTAATCAGTAATAGTTAGAATAGGCTGTACATCCTTGCATTTTTAGCACTATTTGCTAAAGGAAAAATAAGACATGGTATAGTTTGACTAAAATGAGTGACAAATGTCCCCCTGCAGTGTGGCATCATCCTATGCCACCTCTTTTTCCTAGTACGTTCTTCCACTCCCACTAATTTGGTCTTTGGTGCATGTCTGTTTCTTTCAAGGAATTTTGTTCCATACATAACTGCTTTGGGTAGATTTCTTTTTAAATTTTTATTAAATCACTTTTGTTTCCAGCTTTTACTTGGCTGAAATCTCCATGGCTTTGGGGCATTTACATCAAAAGGGGATCATCTACAGAGACCTGAAGCCGGAGAACATCATGCTTAATCACCAAGGTGGAGATATATCATGAACAGTTCTGTAGTAACAGTCGGCGTGCAGCGCTGCCACTCAGATCAGGCCGTTCCTAAGGCTTCCGTGTTTATCTCTCCCTTGTTACATATTCCCCCGCACCCCGCAGAATATATAGAATTCATGATACTTTCTGGTACTTGAAGTATTTATTATTTTTGATTGAACTTAAATAGAGTTGAAGATATTAGCCATTCTTTACAACTTATAAAAAAAATTCTTATATAAAATATTGTGACTCCAAAGACAATTCAAATGTTCTTTTGATTTATGCCATTGAGTTTTAATGACAAAAATGCATAAATAGTAGAAGCAAAACTTGTTTGTTTTTTGTTTTCTTATAAGTAGTGGAAGCAAAACTTGTTTGTTTTGTTTTTGTTTTCTTAGACGTGGTTTTTCTGTATAGCCAGCTGTCATTGAATTTAGAGTCTTCCTGCCTAAGTTTCCCTAGTGTAGGATTACATGTATGCACCACCACCACGCAGCTAAAAAGAGCAAACTTTTTTATAATAAATTTTAACTAATGTTTGAAGAAAAAAAAGACTGAAATTGTGCCAAATATTTTGTATAGCCCCAGTAATAAAATATTAGGCATAGATAATTAGAGAGATAAACGTTCTGTACAGCTATGGGTATAGCAGTGCCAGTGCTGGCTGCAGCTCCTACAGCTCTATTTCTGCTGATGTAGTCTGAACTTGGAAGACTGTGTAGTTTACTCAAGGAACAAACTAACAGACCAAGGCATCCACAAGGCTGTGAGCAGTAGCTGATCCTTAGGTTTCCATAGGACGATTTACGAGATAGCTAACCAATGTAAACTCTTAGACAGAAAATGGTGAGGCCTGTATAAAAAAGGTTCTTTTTAAAAAATTGTGAGGGGCTCAGTGCTTAAGAACATTTGCTACTTATGCAGAGGACCTGGGTTTAGTTCCCAGTACCCACATGATGGCTTAGAACATCTGTAACTTTAGTTCCAGAGAATCTAGAACTGGTATTTTTGCTGGCACCAGGCACACATGTAGTGTACATACATACATACATGAAGGAAAACCCTCATACATGTGAAATTAAAGAAAAAAACTTGTTTTTTGGTTTTTTTCCCTCGAGACAGGATTTCTCTGTGTAGTCTTGACTGTCTTGGACTCACTTTGTAGACCAGGCTGGCCTCAAAATCATAGAGATCCACCTGCCTCTGCCTCCCGAGTGCTGGGATTAAAGGCGTGCGCCACCACCATCTGGCCTATAAAACTTGTTTTTTAGTAGAAAAAATGATAGGATTGAAAAAGTGCATTGTGTGGAACCATATCTGTATTCCTCATTTCCCATTCCAACTTGGATTTCTTTTTCTTTCTTTTCTTTTTTTTTTTTTTTTCAAGACAGGGTTTCTCTGTGTAGCCTTGGCTGTCTTGGACTCACTTTGTAGACCAGGCTGACCTCAAACTCACAGCGATCCGCCTGCCTCTGCCTCCCTGAGTGCTGGGATTAAAGGCATGTGCTACCGCACCTGGTTTGATTCTGAATTCTGACTTTGAGGTATTCCTTTAAAGCTTTTTTGTTTTTTTGGTTTTGTTATTGTTTATTTTCTTTGTTTTGAGAACTAAACCCTGTTCTTTGTCCATGCTACAAGCTACAAGCTATGGCCCTATCCCTTCTGATTCTGAGTTCTAAGGCAAAGGATAGAACAAGAGAATGGTGGAATAATAAAATAACTTTGTTTTTTGATTTTTTTCTTTTCTTTCCGAGACAAGGTTTCTCTGTTTAATAGCCCTGGCTGTCTGGACGCGCTTTGCAGACTAGGCTGGCTTTTAAGTCACAGAGATCCACCTGCCTCTATCTCCCAAGTGCTGGGATTAAAGGCATGCGCCACTACTACCTGGCTGTAAAATAACTTTGTTTTTGTTTTTGCTTTTTGAGACAGGGTCTCTGTGTGTATCCCTGGCTATCCTGGACTTACTTTGTAGACCAGGCTAGGCTCGAACTCACAGAGATCCTTCTGCTTCTGTCTAGTAAAATAACTTTTTAAATCCATAAATTTGGATATATCGTTTAGTTCTATAAGAATAAAAGCTATGGGCTGGAGAGATGGCTCAGAGGTTAGGAGCACTGCATGTTCTTTCAGAAGGTCCTGAGTTTGATTCCCAGCAACCACATGGTGGCTCACAGCCATCTGTAATGAGATCTGGTGCCCTCTTCTGGCATGCAGGAGTTACATGCAGGCAAGAGACACTGCATAATAAATAAATAAATCTTTAAAAAAAAAAAAAAAGAAAGAAAGAATAAGAGCTATGACAGGTATAGTAGCACACATCTATCATTCTAGCATTGCAGGGTCTAATGAAGAGACTCAGCTTCACGGGAACCCTGAGTAGTAACGGAGTTCCGGCCAGGTCCCGTCTCCAGGGCTCCCGAGGAGCTGGAGAACTGGCTCAGTGCTTAAGAGCATGCACTGCTTAGCGCTGCATAATGCCTCACAACCACTGATAACCCCAGTTTCAGGGTTCTTGAACCCTCTTACAGCTTATTTTGGCACCAAGCACACATGTTGCATTTTACGTACATACAGGCAAAATTACTTATACACATAAAATAAATTTCTTAAAATTAAGAAAATAAAAGACAAATATAGCCCCGTTTCTTCTTTTGTATCAGAATGTAGTAAATGTTCACAGTTGGATAAATGTGAATAAATGAGCCATTGCCTTTTGTCTGAGAGGAACCTTGAATAATAGGCCTTTGCTGTTGTGCCACTGATTAATTAATGACAACCAAGAGTAATTTATCTGAAATGATCTTTGTGCGAGGTGGAATTCTACCTTCTGGAAAGGAAATGATTATCCTATGCAAATTTTAGTTTTTTCCCTTCACTGGCAGCTTTCAGCAGTAAATAATTTAATTTGTTTCTGCTAACTGATAGCATTTGGCATAGTATGCTATATGGTGACTTTCTGAGACTATCGTAAGAACTCTTAAGTACACTGTGAAGAAACAATATAGTTGAAGTGCACTGTGGTTTTTGTTTAAGTACATGATGTTTATTAGGGACATATATTACTTAATCTGGATTTTTCAGAGGCTCTTTCAGAATGGGACAGAATTCTGTGTGTAGGTAAAGCTGGAGCTTTAACCAGTTTCATTACTCTCTGTGCTCTTTCCTTACTGCACTGACGGTATTACCGGCACTGCCGGCCTTTAAGTAGTTATTACCCCACAGAAGATGTGGCATCTAGTTCTTGGCATCTTCAAGAAAAGTTTTAAAAAGGAAAAGTTAAATGGAAGAATTATCTGTGTGCTATGTTCAAGTATTGCATACATTTGAAATCCTCAGAGCAGTCATACTGTAATCTTTCATTGTAGGTCACGTGAAACTAACAGACTTTGGACTATGCAAAGAATCTATTCATGATGGAACAGTCACACACACATTTTGTGGAACAATAGAATACATGTGAGAGCTGCATGTTAAAAGAAATGTAACTGGTTTGGGGGTAATATCTAACTTTTACCTGGTTTAAAATAGTCTTAGTTTTCTTAGTTTTAATAATTTTATTCAGATTATTTGAAAGTGGGTACATTTTAAGGCGTGCTGTTTTTCTTGTTGTAGGGCCCCCGAAATCTTGATGAGAAGTGGCCACAATCGTGCTGTGGATTGGTGGAGTTTGGGAGCATTAATGTATGACATGCTGACTGGAGCAGTAGGTGCACGTTACAGCTGCATGTGTTATAGTCTGTGCTGAATAGTTAGGAAGCCATTTAGTAAGAGAACTTTACGGTGCTCTCAGAACATGTTTCTATTGGAGTTATTTTCAAAGCTTAAACTTTGTATTAGTAGTTTAGCATTTGTGGTAGCTTATGATTTTGTGGGGTTCTATACTTTTAAAGATATTTTTATTTAAATGACCCTTTTTGGGGGCTGGAGAGATGGCTCACTGGTTGAGGAATGAAGTCTGCCCTACTCCAGTTCCCAGCATCACATCAGGTGGCTCACGGCCTCCTGTACCTGTAGTTCCTGGGATCTGATGGCTCTGGTCTTCATGGGCACCTACATACATGTGCACAAACCTACACACCATGTGTGCATATAATTTAAAACTTTAAAAGACAATTTAAACTGACCATGGCATGATCATGGCAATTTAATGAAACGGAGAAATGGAAGCACAGAATGAGACTCCTCACTGACCACACAAGTCTTTCAGGGTGTTGTTGCTCTTTAGGTGCCATTGCTCAAAGCCACAGGTCTCTGAGTTAATTATTTCCAAACATGCTTTTTTCTTTAATTTTTTTAAGTTTATTATTTATTTTTATCTTATGTATGAGAGTACTTTACACCTGCACACCAAAAGACGGCTTCAGATCACATTATAGATGGTTGTGAGGCACCATGTGGTTGCTTGGAATTGAACTCAGGACCTCTGGAAGAGCAGTCTGTGCTCTTAACTGCTGAGCCATCTCTCCAGCCCCCCAAACACGCTTTCTTAACTCAGTGTATAACCATCCATTCAGGAACTAGATAATTTTGTTACTTGAAATTTGTTTTTATATGCTAATATTTTGTTCTTTTCTTCTCTTAGCCTCCATTCACTGGGGAGAATAGAAAGAAAACAATTGACAAAATCCTCAAATGTAAACTTAATTTGCCTCCCTACCTCACACAAGAAGCTCGAGATCTGCTTAAAAAGGTAGGGCACTTAAATAACATCCTCATCAATAAGGCTTAACAAGATAGGATTTGGTACACACATACACATGCGTGCACATGCAAGCGCACACACACACATACTTGTTTGTTTGAGGTTTTTTGTTTTGTTCTTTGAGACTCACTGTCTCACTCTGTAGACCAGGCTGGACTCAAACTCACAGAGATCTGTCTGTTTCTTCCTCCTGAGTCCTACAACCAACTCACAGAGTTAGTTATGTGTATATCTAGTTTCATCCCACCCTTCTGCTTCAACTTCCTCTCGTGTCCACAACACCTACCTCTCCCAGCTCCGTGCTTTCCTTTCTCATAGCCTGCACAGTCCAGTTAGTGTTGTCTGTGTGACTGGGTGTGAGTTATCTATATGGCAATACACCAGTGGCTCTACCCCAGAGAAACAGGACTGTCCTTCCCAGCAGCTGTCAGCTCCCAATAGAGCCTTCACTAAAGCCCCCATCCAAGAATTTAACATAGATTTTGATTAAAGTCATACATAGATACTAAACAGGAAAGACACTTTTTAAAGGAAAGTTCATATTTAAAAGGTTTTTTTGTTCTGAAACACTATTTGATAATAATAAATTATATTTCTTGAGCACAAATAGAGATGACATCCTATAAAAGAAAATGCCATTGAATTAATTATGGATTTTCATCAGTGCTTCTTTTCTTCCCTGAAGCTGCTGAAAAGAAACGCTGCTTCTCGGCTTGGAGCTGGCCCTGGGGATGCTGCAGAAGTCCAAGTAGGAAGTGACACGTTCGGTGTTTGGGGGGAACATGACGCTCATTTTGCTTATTTGTGGTAGTTATATGTGGGCATGCATATCTGTTTAGCTTGTTATGTGCTTTGTAACGTCAGGAAGGTGGTTTATCATTTCAGTCGTTTCCCCCTTGGCTTTTTCTAGGCTCATCCCTTTTTCAGACACATTAACTGGGAAGAACTGCTGGCTCGGAAGGTGGAGCCTCCCTTTAAGCCTCTGTTGGTATGTGGATGTGGAAGCATGTAATGTGCGGTCCGTAACTCTTGTTTTTCAGTACTGGGGACTGAACCTGGGACCTCACACATGCCAGGCAAATGCTCTTCATTTGACATCTCAGTCCTGCTTTTCAGACAGGTTTCTTCTCTGTATAGCCTTGGGCTGTCTTGGACTCGCTTTGTAGACCAGGCTGACCTCAAACTCAGAGATCTGCCTGCCTCTGCCTCCCCAGGTGCTAGGATTACAGGTGTCCACCACCACGCTGGGTCCCATTGTAGTTTACTCATAGCTTGGATACTGTCTTTTCTTTTTTGTTTATTTGGTTGGTTGGTTTGGTTTTTCAAGACAGGGTTTCTCTATGATAGCCCTGGCTGTCCTGGACTCACTTTGTAGACTGGGCTTGAACTTGCAGAGATCCACCTGCCTCTGCCTCCCGAGTGCTGGGATTAAAGGTATGCACCACCACCGCCCCAGCTTCTCTTTCTTATTATATACAAATATCTCCTCTCATATCTTCTGGAGATTTATTGAAAAAAACTGGTCCATCTGTTCTGTATAATTTCTCAGATTAAAAAAAGTGGTTTTTTTTTTTTTTTGGTTTTTTCGAGACAGGGTTTCTCTGTGTAGCCTTGGTTGTCCTGGACCCGCTTTGTAGACCAGGCTGACCTTGAACTCACAGCGATCCACCTGCCTCTGCCTCCCGAGTGCTGGGATTATAGGCGTGCGCCACCACGCCCGGCTCAGAAGTGGGGTTTTTTGTTTGTTTTTTAGATTATACTCTATGAGTATTTTGCTGCATGTATATGATGTGAAGTAGATGTGTATGTGCCTGACGCTTGTGAAGTCAGAGGAGGGACTCGCATCCCCTAGGACTGGAGTTATGGTGAGCCACACGTGGATGCTAGGAACCTAACCCAGGTCTTTTGGAAGAGCAGCAAGTACTCCTCACAACTGACCCATTTTTCCATCCCTGAATTCCTTACATTTTAATTTGCTAATTTTATCTACATTGTGTCATTTTCTCTGTTCATCTGTTTCCAAATTAAAGAAACCTGTGATACAGATGGAACTCTTGCTGCTTTAAGCTTTGACAAGGAGGCCTGCTTACCGTATAGCTTTATTTCTTTTAGCGCTGTTAGTAGTCATTAACGAACGCCTGAAAGTCAGCCGCTCTTAACCTGGGATCAAAGTCTAGAAGCATTTTGGTTGTACTGCAAGAGGGCCTGCTACTAGTACCTACAGCATCAGGACCAACACACTCTACATTAGAGAATCATCAAATTCAGGCACTAGAGACACACTTGCTGCTCTTTCAGAGGATCTACGTTCAGTTCCAAGCACAAACGTGGTAGCTCACAGCTGTCTGAAGCTCCAGTTCTGGGGGATCCTATACCTGGCCTCACAGGCACCAGGCATGCATGTGGTGCACAGACACATGTGCAGGCAAACACATGGACACATAAGATCAAAAATTAAAAGAAAAAAAAAAACAGAACTATCAACTCCAAAATGTTAGTAGTGCTGAGGTGAGAGACTCTAGTGCACATCTGTGTTCTCATTCAGGCCTTACACAATGGCCTCAACCTATATTCCTTGTTAGCCAGAATTTTTCCATAAAACAAATTTATCAATTGTTTGGTTACCCAAGGCCTAGTTGGTACCAGGATGATAGGCTGAGTGTTTATCTTTACCATTCTTCAAAATAAGGAAGTAGTTCCTTAATCTCCTCCAAAAGTAAATAATAAATTATGATTTTTAGTGTCATTATGAATTCAGATTAATATTTCAATTCTAGCAATATTTTCTGATATTTTTCTTTTTTCTTTCTTTCTTTTTTAAGGATTTTTGAGACAGGATTTCTCTGTTTAACAGCCCTGACTATCTTGGACTTGCTTTGTAGATCAGGTTGGACTCACAGAGATCCACCTGCCTCTGCCTCCTGAGTGCTGGGATTAAAGGCGTGCGCCACCAGCCCTGGCTTTCTTCTTTCTTTCTTTCTTTTCTCCTCCTCCTCCTCTTCCCTCTTCCTCCTCCTCCTCTTCTTCCTTCCTCCTCTTCCTCCTCCCTTTCTTCTCCGTCGTCTTCCTTCTCCTCTTTCTTACTTACCAGGTCTCACTGTGTAGCCTTCGCTGGCCTGGGACTCACAGCGATTCTCCTTCCTTTGCCTCTTGAGTACTAGAATAACAGGCATGTAGTCTCAGCTGTCTTTGTTTTGTTTTGAACCAGGATCTCACATAGCACAGTCTAGTCTTAAGCTCATTCTTTAGCCAAGAATAGCCTTAGTCCTCCTGCCTCTTTCTCCAAGTGCTGGGATTACAGGCATATACCACCATGTTTAGCATAAGTCATTTGTTTAAGTTGATATTTATATCCTATATTTGGCCCATGAGTCAGACCTGACACATCATGAAAGAGAAGAAATTTGGTGGGTAGAACTTATATCTGATACTGTTTTTTAACAACAAAATGTACTCAGAGTAAACGCTGCTTTAAAACTATAAGGGGTGAAGTAATCCACAAGAAGAATCTCAGCATGCTGTCTGGTTTGGTGCCCTGGTGTTTGCACAAGGAGATTGCACATGCCTAAGCAAGTGCTTCACTGCTGAGCTACATCATCTTACCTCTGCCTTGTTTGAACTCTTCTTCTGTAGTTATCAGACTTAAAGTAGACATACAGTGGCCCCTGGGCACACTATCGCGGGAATTTATTGAGTGACTAGATATACTAAAGAGTTATAAGGGGGAATTGATATTTAGAGTTTTAATAAGGATGGCAATTATATACTGAAATCTATGTTAATTCATATATAAAACTTGAAGATGGAGGTTTTGGGTAGCTTGTAGAGCATTTGCCTACCAAGTTTGAAGCCCTGGGTTTGAACTCAAGCGCCACACATACACAAAAGGATGGTGCTGTGGGGCTGGAGAGATTCCTAGCACCCACATGGTAGTTCACAACCATCTGAAACTGCAATTCAAGGGGAATCTAGTGTCCTCTTTTGGCCTCTGTGCACACACATGGTACATAGACATACATGCAATCAAAATACCTACACACATAAAATAAGTATTTTAAAAAAGAAGCCAGCATGGAGGTGTGCACCTTTAATCTCAGTACTCAAGAGGCAGAGACAGGCGGATCTCGGTGAGTTCGAGGCCAGCCTGGTCTACAAAGAGAGTCCAGGACAGCCAGGGCTCTGTATGACAGAGAACCCTGTCTCAAAAAGCAAAACAAACCTGGCATGGTGGCACACATCTTTAATCCCAGCACTCAGGAGGCAGAGGCAAGCGGATCTCTGTGAGTTCGAGGCCAGCCTGGTCTATAAAGTGAGTCCATTACAGCCAGGACTACACATTGAAACCCTGTCTGCAAAAAACAACAAAAACCAGACCAAAACAAAAAAGACAGTGATGTAAATGGACCGTTGACACTCTGTGTTTTTTTTTTTCTTCTTGTCTGTGGCTTCTAAGATTATTTGATATTTTTATTACAGTCAAACCCTATGCAAAAAGTATAAGGCTTGTGGTGCCTTTGATTGATAGGAATAATATAGACTGTTCACCGTTTTCTAATAATTTTGTTCTTATGAAGCAATCTGAAGAGGATGTGAGTCAGTTTGATTCGAAGTTTACACGTCAGACACCTGTTGACAGCCCCGATGACTCAACTCTCAGTGAAAGTGCCAACCAGGTCTTTCTGGTAAGTGAAGGGATTTCCTTGTAGCCACAGCAAATATAAATAAGATGTAGTGAGAAGCTTATGTGGGTGGGAAACCTGGATAACTTTGCTTTTCAGCCAGCCATTTACTTGATAATTTACTGGTACCTACAAACTGATTTTTTTTTCTTTCTTTTTTTTTTTTTTCAAGACAGGGTTTCTCTGTGTAGCCTTGGCTGTCCTAGACTCTCTTTGTAGACCAGGCTGGCCTCGAACTCACAGAGATCCACCTGCCTCTGCCTCCTGAGTGCTGGGATTACAAGTTTGCACCGCCACACCCGGCTGGACATATTTAAAAAATGAATAAAATGCAACTTTGTCTTTAGCTCCCTATAATATAGAGAAATGGCTTCTGAAATCACAAATATGCAATGCAGAACTACTCCTTCCTCTTGGGGCTCCACCCAGAGTCTGTCTTACTGTGATGCATAATGCTCACTCAGCTAATAGTGCCTGGTGAGAGTGTGTAAGCAATTGGACTGATGCTGAACCAATGAATGAATGAATGAATGAATGAATGAACGAACATGCAGCAAGAAACCCAGAGCCTGGAGCCTCGTAGCAAGGTTCAAGACACAACTGCAACTAATACAACAGTGTTTGTGGCCTGCAGAATGGAATTTTCATCATTTTGGCACTTGATCTCATACACACACAGAAAATTATATGATTCAGTGATTAATAGTGTGCTGCCCTCTTGCAGAGGAACCTGAATTTAGCTCTAGCACCTGTATTGGACAGTTGACAAAACGCATGGAATACAACTTCAAAGAATCTGATTTCTCATGTCTTTAAGACATCTGCACTCACATGCACATACCTACATACAGACATGCATGCATATACAAAATTAAAGTATTAAAATAATTTTTTTAAAAAGTCCGGCAATGATGGCACACACCTTTAATCCCAGTACTGGGGAGGCAAAGGCAGGTGAATTTCCGTGAGTTTGAGTCCAGCCTGGTCTACAGAGTGAGTTTCAGGACAGCAGGGCTACACAGAGAAACCCTGTCTCGAAAAAAATCGAAACAATAATACTATTACTACTGTTATTACAATTACTGGTGTGAATGTGAAAAGGTCATACATGCTAAGTCAGAGAATTCTAATTTTGGCTTTGTTATGAGCAACTACTTTGTAAGTATTAATCCTAGCTCATTTATAAATACATATGTCTATACATATATAGATATCTATATATGTATCTGATATCTATCTATATATGTATCTGTATAAATGTGTGGCTGACAATCACCAATTTATGTTTGTAGTCAACATTTTAATGTGTAAGCTATGTTTTTCCTGTTGGGTTTTTTTTTTCCCTAGTCCTAACAATGGGTTAAAATTTTGTTAGCGTATGAGGCTTTAAAAAGCATAAAAATGCCGGAAGTGGTGGTGCATGACTGTAATCCCTGCACTGGGGAGGCAGAGGCAGGTGGATCTATGTGAGTTTGAGGCCAGCCTGGTCTACAGAGTGAGTTCCTGGTCAACCAGTGATACATAGAGGGGCCCTGTTTTACAAAAACAAAACAAAAAACAGAAAGTTCAGGCTGGAGAGATGGCTCAGTGTTAGTTAAGCATACTGTCTGCTCTTCCTGAGGACCCGAGTTCGATTCCCAGCAACCACATGGCAGGTCACAACTCTCTGTAACTCCAAGACCTGACACCCTCACACAAACATACATGCAAGCTAAATACTAATGCACGTAAAATAAAAATAAGTATTAAAAAAAAACAAAAGGTACAAAAGTGAGATCAAGAATATATAAGAATATGTACATTGGTAACTTGTACATCATTATGTTGGTGTGTCAGAACTAAAAAGCCATTTTCTTGATGTGTATGACAAAATGTCATCCTGTAGTAAGGGTTGCTGTTTTCCAGGGTTTTACATATGTGGCTCCATCTGTACTTGAAAGTGTGAAAGAAAAGTTTTCCTTTGAACCAAAAATCCGATCACCTCGAAGATTTATTGGTAGTCCACGAACGCCTGTCAGGTATTTCAGACTCTTGTACTTTTGTGTGTGTGTTCATGTGCTTGTATATGTGTTCATGTGCATGCAGATGCAGGTGTATACTGAGGACAGCCTGGGTATTGCTCCTCTAGCACTCTCCACCTCTCTCACTGGCCTGGGACTTGGCTAGTATGCTAGACTGGCTGGCTAGGGAAGGCCAAGAAACTTGTTTGTCTTCTCGGTGCTGCGCTTAGACCCATGTGCAACAATACCCACTTTTTTTTCTTACATGGGTTCTGGGTATTTAACTCAAGTCCTTGTGCTTGCCAGGAAAAACATTTTTTTAAAAGATTTATTTATTATGTATACAGTGCTCTGCCTGCATATACACCTGCAGGCCAGAAGAGGGTATCTGATCACATCACAGATGTTGTGAGCCACCATGTGGTTGCTGGGAATTGAACTCATGACCTCTGAAGAGCAGTCAGTGCTCTTAACCTCTGAGCCATCTCTCCAGTCCAGGAAAACTTTTGTTTTGTTTTTGTTTTTGTTTTGATACAGGGTTCCTCTCTGTGGTACTGGCTGTCTTGGACTCTCTTTGTAGACCCTGCTGGCCTCAAACTCACAGAGTTCTGCCTGCTTCTGCCTTCCCAGTGCTGGGACTACAGGTGTCTGCCACCACTGCCTGGCTGGAAAACATTTTTTTTTAATCCTAGAAGAGTATAGATTAAGAAGTGCATGTAAATTACACAAATAAAAGGTCTATCACATTTTGTCTACCATAGGCACAACATCTATATCTTCTGAAACATTTTCTCTATACAGTTTGCCCATAACAACTGTCCTCTTTTTGCATTTATCAACATTTTATATATGTTGCATATTATATGCTTAATATGTATCATACAGAATTGCTCCTTCCTGATAGAAATATACACAAGTCTTTGTACCTACCAAGTGCACCTGCATACAAATACACACTTTTTAAAAGGTGGTAACAGAAAGCAGAGAAAAATGAGGCTTCTATTAACTATGGTTAACATGGCGTCTCTGGTGAAGTAACTTCTAAGAATAAGGAAAAAGCTAGCTGTGCAAAGAAAAGACGTTGCAAAAGTACTGCAGGCTGAACAGCAGCTGGAACAGAACCCCCTGGGGAGGGAAACATGCCTTTTCTTGGAAATAAGAAGTCAGAGTTCCTGGTAGTAAATGAGGAAAATGGCCAGCGGTTTGGGAAAATATTTATTATAAGTACAGTAGGAAGTTGTTTTTAAATTAGAGAGTAAAATGACTTAACAGTATGTCACTAAGGGCGTTAGGGGTCAAGTGCAGAGATCTGGGGAAAGATGGCTCAACCTTTGCTTTTGTGACAGTCCACAGGAAGGTAAAATTAGAAAAATAAAGTCACATTGCTCCACATTGCCTCTCCTTTTAAAAATGAGAGGAATTTTTCTTGTTAAGATGATCCTGGAGACAAATGAATGATAGCTCTTCCTTGTCTTAAAGCCCAGTCAAATTCTCTCCTGGGGATTTCTGGGGACGAGGTGCTTCATCCGGCACGGCCAATTCTCAGACACCTGTGGAGTACCCAATGGAGACAAGTGGAGTAGAGCAGATGGATGTGACAGTGAGCGGGGAAGCATCAGCACCACTTCCCATCCGACAGCCGAACTCCGGGCCGTACAAAAAACAAGCATTTCCTATGATCTCCAAACGGCCAGAACACCTGCGTATGAACCTATGACAAAACAATGCTCTTACTAATGCAAATGCAAAAAGGAAACAAATTGGGGGAGGGCATGTGGGAGCATCCTGCAAGATGAAGGATGAGAATCAAAATGGCAGTCTCAGAGAGTCGGCGACACGGCCTAGAACGCTTTGGATGGAGGAAAAAAAACATGGATTTTTAAAAAAAATCAATCAATGGTGCAAAAAATAAACCCACAAAAAAAAAAAAAAAAGAAAGAAAACTCAAGCAAAATAGTATTGTGTAACCCACAGACACATCAATTGACTGGTTCCTATCCTAGTGACATCTCAGCATCAACGGGTTTTTATGCTGATGGCTCCAAACTGACAGTATTAAGGGTAGGATGTTGCTTCTGAATCATCGTTGAAGTCTGATGATGTCAAAGAAGGGTTATTGTCATAGGCAAAGTCTGAGATTGCCTGTAACTCTTGCAACTAAGGACAATTAGCATGCAAGCTTTGTCAAACTTTTTCCAGCAACACGGAATCAAAGACAAAAGAAACTTATCGATTGATGTTTTATGTGCAAACAACCTGAATCTTTTTTTTATATAAATATATATTTTTCAAATAGATTTTTGATTCAGCTCATTATGAAAAACATCCCAAACTTTAAAATGCAAAATTATTGGTTGGTGTGAAGAAAGCCAGCTTCTGTTTCTTCTCTTGATGAAATAAAATGCAAACGAATCATTGTTAACCACAGCTGTGGCTCGTTTGAGGGAGTGGGTTGGACCAGGGGTGTTTTTTTGTTTTTTGTTTTAGTAACCTAGCTGCAATAATACTAGGAGAAAAAAAAAAGTCTGTTTAATCATTTCTACTTGCAGTACTGCTGTGTGTTAGGCTTAATCACGAGCCTTGGGACAGGCAGAAGTTGTATGTTCTGCATTGCATCCTGTCCTGGGCCTGTACTACCCTGGAACAAGCAGTGCCACCTGTTCTTACACAGTATTCGAGTCAAGCCCATGATTGGAAGGACAGAAGAGTCAGGTTAAAGAGCTAATGAGGGCAGTCACAGGGCAGAGACCTGCAGGGAAGAGGGGGCCGCTATGCTGTCTATCTCTTCACAGCATGTTGGTAAGGTTTTCAGTTTTACTTCGTACTGTTTTTGCTGTTTACCTTCCTTAACATTTTTTCCCTTGAGAGTTTAAAAAAGAAAAATGTTTTCCCCCCTATACTGGGGCTACATTTTTTAATTGTAAAAATATTTGATGGCCTTTTGATGAATGTCTTCCATAGTGAATAAGAAAACTTAGTGGCTTAATTTAGGAAACATGTTAACAAGACACTGTTTTCGAAATTGTAACAAAATCTACACAAGTGATTTACAGGTACAAAGAATAAAAATAAAGGTAAAGTTACCTTTCTTAAATACTTCCTGCCTTAAGGAGCGTTTCCATGACTAGCTGGTGAAAGGGTTTAGTAGCTGCAGAGCTTTATATTCTTCAGCACATACTGGTCTAGGTAGATGGTCACGCAGTGAGTCTTGTAACTTCATCTTGTTGGTCTTCTATGTCTTCAGTCTAAGCAACTCACTTGGTAACAGTTGCAGCCCTCGGCTTTCCTTACGCAGATGCTCTTGCTCTGTTCCTCACAGGATCCAAGCCATACAATTCCTTACACAGTCAGAGCTAGTCAGGAGAGTGCCAGGCCTTGCTTACTTAAATTGCAGTTGAAGTGAGATAGGAGGAAATTTTAACAGTGAGCAAAAGTAGAGCCTTGAGGAGTGGTTAAGAACACTGGCTGCTCTACTAGAGGTCCCGAGTTCAATTCCCAGCACCCTCATGGTGGCTCACATCTCTAACTGCAGTCCCATGGGATCAGATGCCCTCTTCTGGTGTGCATACAAAAGGACAAAACATCCACATGTATACAAATCTTTAAAAAAAATTTTTTTTTTTAAGCCATGGCAGAATTGGAAACACAGCCTTTCAATTGTGGCAGTAAATAAAGAATTGATAAAAGTCCATTTTGGGGCAGAGAAATTTATCATTTAAATGATCACTCCTGATTCTCTGATTATAGCAGCCTTTTGAGAACTTGGTAACTGCAGCAGTAAATTAAGCACTGCAGTAATGATTAAGGGCAGAAATTGTAACGTTCTTTGTTCCTTGACAGTGTGTGGTATCTTTTAAAAATAGAACCCCCCCAAAAGAAACCTATGGTAATGCATATAGGAATCATTTCAGTCTGCAGATGGCTTGTGCTACTCTGATATCTGTTTCCAAATGTGTTTACTAACTGTAGCGGTGACTGCCTGGCCAAATTCCAGTAACACTTTACACCAAATGATTCCTCGTCAGCCCTATTGCTAGTAATGTGTGCACTGTGACCACCCTGTAGCTAAGCTGTTTCATATCAGTACTGCCAGTAGTAGTGGCAAATACTGCAACTTGTTTGCATAGAAAGCATTAATTGTACATCTTCCATCTACACAAATATATAGCTTTTCTATCGCAACATTTATTAAGTGAAATTGATTTATCATGCTGTGGCAAGTTTATTGAAAAACTGTCTCATAAATGGATATCCCTACTATGACTGTGAAAACATGTCAAGTGTCACATGAGTGTCACAGACAGAAAGCACATGCCTATGCAATATGGCCTACTCTGTATTTATTTGTAAAAACTGAAGCATAATTTAAAGTATATTTCAATACTAGTTTGAGTTTCTAAAAGAGGTGTTCATGCTTGTACCAGGTAAGTGTATAAAAAAGTTTAAGTGCTTTTTCTTTCATTACTTGATTATTTTCTTTAAAATCAGCTATTATAGGATATTTTTTTATCTTCTACATGCTGTTTTTTAATTAATATGTACTCACTGAACTGAAGTTTACTAAATTTGTTTTATAAAGTTTGTAGTGTTACAGAATAACTAATCTGGTATTTATAAACCAGCTGTGATTAACAATGTATTAATTATTGAACTTAAACAGACCTTTAGGAAAATTATGTTATTTCTTCCCCTTTTATGATCTTAACTTCAAGGATTTTTTTCCCATACTGTTTTTTGAGATAGGTGGTTTGAGATTTGAGGGGAGAAGGATGCATGTGTCAGACTCCATGAATTCAACTCTGTACTATAGGTAACAACTACAAACCAAACGTATCTTAGCGTTACTACCCTGAGCCTCGGCTATCACACTTAACACAGGACTGTTCTAAAAATATTCAGTTAGTTGTATATTTCCTAGCTTACAAGGGCTAGATCTAAGGTTATTCTCATGAGAAATGTTGAATTTATGAAGAATGGATTTTGAAGCTTTGAAAATGGTTAGTATCTCAAAAGGTGTCAATATCCAAACATCTGCGGTTTTGTCATAGGAGCAGACATTAGATAGCTGGACAAAAGAATATGTGTCACACAGGGCCTGCGGTCTGTTGCTGATCAACACAGTGCTTTTCTCACGTGACGCGCTGCAGCACAAGTATTATCCCCTGGATCTCTGGAGGAGCATCTAAAAGACAGGGTCCTGACAATGTTTGCTCTTTAAACTACAGTTTCTTCTACCCCACGTTGGCTTTGCATCTATAAAATAAGTTCTTCAGCTGCCTTATTAGGAACTCTATGAGGGCAACACTTTTTCTGCTTTTCATCTTGTATTTAGTTTACTGTATTAAGATATCTGATTTCAGATTGAATGAATGTAAATAGAAATTAAATGCAAATTTGAATGAACATAAAATAGAAGTGATTTTTTTATTACCTGAGAGAAAAAAAATTTAGTATACATATTTATCATAGTATATATAACAGATGTACAGTTTTTTCATTAGCATTAGATATGCCCATGTTCTCATGTTTAATAAACTACTTTTGTATGAATGAATGACAGTTATAAAACTTTCTCCTGAGAAATTAGAGCTATTTAAATATATAACAAATGTTACATGTTGTTGTTATTTTTAATATACTTGAATTGTTTGTTTTTAAAAATATCCATGCAGAGCTGGGCGTGGTGGTGCACGCCTTTAATCCCAGCACTCGTAAGGCAGAGGCAGGCGGATCGCTGTGAGTTCGAGGCCAGCCTGGTCTACAAAGTGAGTCCAGGACAGCCAAGGATACACAGAGAGATCCTGTCTCGAAAAAACAAAAACAAAAAACAGAAAGAAAGAAATCTAGTGTATGATGGCCATTTTGGATGGTAACTTCCCACCTCTTGAGGCCTTTATACCACACTTGTTCATGTGTACAGAAATTCTCAAGCTGAAGTTACCCTTTAAAAAAAAATTACCGCACATAGGCTTATGGACTCCCACAGGCTACTGCATCTTGCAAAGGTCAGAGGACAGTAGGTTCTTGCCTACCGTATGGGTCCCAGAAATAGAAATCAGTTTATCAGGCTTGGTAGTGAGCACTTCTTTCTGCTGAGCCACCTCTCCAGCTCAGAGATTTGTTTTGTTTTGTTTTTGGTTGAGACAGAGTTTCTCTGTATAGCCCTGGTTATCCTGGAACTCACAGAGATCCACCTGCCCCTATCTCCTGAGTGCTGGGATTAAAGGTGTGCACTACCACCTCCCGGCCAGAAGTTACCATTTTATAAAATATAGTGTTATCTCTTGGGCGGCTGGGGACTAAACCAGGGCCTCATGTAGGTGTGAGCTCTAGTGTTGGAATGGACAGGTGGCCCCACAGTTAAGAGTACTTGCTGTGCCCTGCAGAGTACATGCTAGTATTGTCATGGTAGCTGTTCCTCACAACCATAGCAAAATAAATCTAAAACACAAATCTATCTTGCCAGGCGTTGTGGCACACACCTGTAATCCCAGCACCCAGGAGGCAAAGACAGGCCAGCCTGGTCTACAAAGCGAGTCCAGGACAGCCAAGTCTGTACAAAGGAACCTTGTCTCAAAAAGCAAAACAAACAAAATATTCATCTTGCCTGGTGTGGTGGCACATGCTCTTAGTCCTTGTACTTGGGAGGCAGGGGCAAGCAGAACTCTTGAGTTTGAGGCCAGCCTGGTCTACAAAGCAAGTTCCAGGACAACTAGGGCTACACAGAGAAACCCCATCTCCCAAACAAAACAAGCCTCTAGCACAGAGCCACAGTCTCAATCCCTGGGTGGCATCCCCCCCCCCTTCCCTCTCCTTTGGTATTTATTTTTATGTGTATAGGTGTTTTGCCTGTGTGTATGTCTGTATCTTGTGTGCAATGCTCAAAGAGGGTATCAGAGCCCCTGGAACTGGGTTTCAGATGGTTGGGAGTTGCCCTGTGGATGCTGGGATTCAATCCCAGGTCTCTGGAAGAACAGTTTGTGCTCTTAACTGCTGCATCATTGCTCTAGCCCCTAGCAGCATTTCTTAAGACTGGTACAGTAATCGTTTAGAGGGTATGAATTGAATTCACAGAATTAATCAATCTTCTACCTTGAGATGGAAGCAGAGAAGACAGACGCAAGAGAAACGCCTCAGTTCATTACTTATAATGAGTGTTGTAACTTTATTACATTTTTCTGGGTTTTGTTTTGAGATAAGATCTCTTTATGTAGCCTTAGATGGTCTGGAACTTCCTGTGTAGACCAGTCTAGCTTTAAACTCAGAGATCTGCTTGCCTTTATCTCCCAAGTCCTGGGATTAAAGGTGTGCCAACACCTCTGGGTATGTGGAGATCGGAGGACACTTGTTTGATTTATGTTAGTTAGCAATAGCAGCCCTCGAGACATGTGGGATTCCTGATTCTTCTTAATAATTACTTAAGGTTATTACATGACACTGCACAAAACACAGGACTGCACACTACAGGTAATGCAAGGAGCAGAGAAGAGGTCCACAAGTGAATGAATCTCAATCATTTATTCTCACTGATTACTAGTCATTAATTATAGAGCATAATACAGTATTAAAATATATCCTCAGTAAATCTTCACTTAGAAAATGTGATTGGTATAGGTAAAATATAGCATTTAGAACTTTCATTTAAAAATACAATTTTATGAAAATTTTAAGCCTTTTTAGAATGGGAATTATAAAAGTCTGATGAAAATTGTCTCATCTCAGATACTATGTATCTTAAAATACTATGCAAAATCTTTATTCTGAAAACCATGTCAGGAAGCAATACCTGCACCCCTTTAAATGGCTAATTCTAGTTTCTAATTGCTGTTTGGGTATTATTGACAAGAAAACACATTTCCAATTTAACACTGCAATTATCTGTCAAATAAGTGGAATAAAAGTTGCATATTTATTAAATTGAACATATAGTTTAAAATGCAGGGCCCTTGCACTTAATCTTTTGAGAAACTCAACTACAAATATATGTCTCGTGATACCCTAAAATCACCTTGAAAAAAATAATCCTACTCCTGGGAACCATTTGTGATGCCTGTATCAATAGTTACCAAACCAGATAAAACTAGTGTCTTGAGGCCTTGATAGTTTGTACAACTTAGTACATCTGAAGGTGAGATGAAGTGGCTCCATCTTTCCATTTGTTTATACGTTCTGAGATCACAGTTCTGCACAGTGGACAAGTTTTCTCTCTATTAAACCATAACGTAATGCATTCTTCACAGAATATATGCTGTAAGAGAAGGAAGAAGCGGATCTCACAAGTCACACTCTAAGGGCTCACATTTCAGAGAGCTTCAGGCCCCACAGTTTACAAATGAGAACATAGCTGTGTTAATGGCTCGGCCACCGTCAGTATTTTGACTCTTAACTGCTTAACTATTTTCCCAGCCAATGCTGCTGCTGCTGAACAAGACTAGTACCCAGTTAGAAATGGAGCCTGTTTACCAGCTGCTCTGGGATCTGAGTGGCTGACCCAATTCCTCCCCTTTCATATGCTCCTCTGCACAAGTCATCAGAACCTAAGGGGCACGGCTTAGACACTACCACATCCTTCAGCCTGACTAAACTAACTGGATTTACCTGGAATGCAACCTTCCATAAATATTACTGTCACTGCTATGTAACAAACAAATGTGATTTTCACATGTCAGGAAAATGCTATGTGTAGTTTGCTTAGGAATCTTACCTGACAAATGAGAAGAATTGGCTTCTGAAATTCAGCTTGACATATGGAACAAACACCATCCATATCTGAACACTGTCTCTTGCTGGCAGGCACTCCATAACTCTATGAAGACAAATTCTGTTAAAAGTAATTCCTGTAGAGAGTTTGGTTTTGAAATACATATCTGAGCTGGGTGTGTTGGTGCATGCCTTTAAACCCAGCACTTGGGAGGCAGAGGCAGGCAGATTGGTGAGTTCGAGGCCAGCCTGGTCCAGGACAGCCAGGGCTACACAGAGAAACCCTGTCTCGAAAAACCAAGAAGGAGGGGAGGGGTAGTACATATCTGGTTGGGGTATGGCTTGGTGTAGTACATGTTCGAGGCCCACACTGAAGATTGATTTAGGAGGCCTAGTCATCAGACATATAGATGGGATTCATTCTAAAGTCCTGAAAATCTTATGAACTCTTTAAGATCGTTAGTTTTTTAAATTAAAGTCAGTAGGATTTAATGATACATGATAGTTAAGAACAATGAAAGCTTTCTGTGGATATGAATGGGAAAGGTGGTGAACCACTCCTGAGTGCTTTCATAGAAACAGATAAGGCAAGATGGGTGTTTGCAATGGTGGGCTAACAAAATCAAACTAAAACTCAAGGATGAAACTATTTATTGAAATTTAAAACTGGTGATAGGTTTCAGAATCAGGTCCAGATACTATTTAGACGGTCTTGATACCAAGTTCCCTCCAAAGAAGTGTTATTTTGCAGAACACACTGCAGATAGTTATGCTGACAAATCTTTTTTTTAAAATATTTTTATTTATTTATTATTATGAATACAGTACTCTGTCTGCATGTACGCCTGCAGGCCAGAAGAGGACATTAGATCACATTATAGATGGGTGTGAGCCACCATGTGGTTGCTGGGAATTGAACTCAGGACCTCTGGAAGGGCAGTCAGTGCTCTTAACCTCTGAGCCATCTCTCCAGCCCATGCTGACAAATCTTAGAATACCATTTTTGGCCAGGCTGGAGAGCTGGCTCAGTGGTTAAGAGCAGCTGACCATGGCTGGCCTTAACTCACAGAGATCCACCTGTCTCTTCTTCCCAAGTGCTGGGATCAAAGGCATCTGCCATCACACCCAGCTAGCATTTGCTTTTATATCATTATCTTAAAGGAAATATCCCCTAGCCAGTTAGCTTGGACTATTCTACAGGTAAGTTTTTCCTTTTACTTCCCTTCCCCTCCCCCAGACTTGCTGAAGTGCTCAAGCTAGCCTTTAACCTTTAATCCTGGGATCAGAGGCTCTTCCACTCCCATTCCTATCCCTCCTAAAAACTTGTAATAGCATGCTATAAATTGGGATACAGCTGCTGGTACAATGTCTACCTACAATACTTAATTTTCAAATATAGAATTTGAATAATAGGAGGCCAGGCATGGTAGCACACTCCTGTAATTCCAGCACTCAAGGAGGCAGAGGCAGGTGGATCAATATGAGTTTGAGGCCAGCCTGGTCTACAAAGCGAGTCCAGGCCAGCCAAGGCTACACAGAGAAACCCTGTCTCAAAAAATAAAAAAATTAAAATTTTAAAAATTGAGTGATAGGAAATTTCCTTTAGTAAGAAAACTCCAAAGAATATGATTTTTACTGAGTTGTCCTTAAAATTATACTCAGTGTTTTCATAAGAGTGGAATAGGGAATGTTAGTAAAAATATACAAAGCAAACACCTATGGATTAAAAAAGGAAAAGGAGAGATGGCTCAGAGTATAAGCACACTGACTGCTCTTCCAGAGGTCCTGAGTTCAATTCCCAGCAACCACATGGTGGCTCACAACCATCTATAATGAGATCTGGTGCCCTTTTCAGGCAAAATACTGTATATATAATAAATGTTTAAAAATAAACTGTTAACTTAAAAAAAAAAAAAAGGAACAAAAGTCAATGCCAAGGTTTGGGTTTTTTTTTGGGGGGGGGGGTTGTTTTTCTTTTTTTTTTGAGACAGGGTTTCTATGTGTAAGCTTGGCTGACCTGGACTCGCTTTGTAGACCAGGCTGGCCTCGAACTCACAATGATCCACCTGCCTGTACCTCCTGAGTGGATTAAAAGTATGTGCCACCACGCCTGGCCTATGCCAAGGTTTTTTGAAGTGTGTTTATAAATCCTAAAAGATGTCCCATAGATGTGATTTTGTGCTTCCTTGTACAGGCTATGTAAGTATCTACCACTGAGCCCCAGATCCAAAATAACAAAGTAACTGCAAGGGAAATGGGCATCCTGATACACACGCACTGAAATAACTGCTGGGTAGTGAAATTTAAGAAACTGTGTAACACCACATGCCAAAATGTTAGAAAAGAATCTCAAAGTAGAAGAGAAACAGCTCATGAATTTCTACTTGGGACACTACTAAAGAAATAAGAGTGAAGCACAGTACAAGTATTTCCCTTAACTGATAAAAAGTACTTACTGGTCGCGTAAAAAAGACTCGCAAAACCTGTCTGAAAGTTTTCAAATGTCCAAAAAAGTCCAAAAGCTAAAAGAGGAAGAGACAGTTTAGTAATTCATAACCTCTGTATGCTAAATCTAAATATCAAAGGTGAATTTCAATTCCCACCTAACTTAGACTTCACTGTATGCCACAGCTAGTCATCCAATTATAAAGCTATTTCAGGTTTAATAAACTACTGCATAGAGTTGAGCCACCTCTCAAGCTAAAGCTACAATTTAATTAAGACAAATAAACCTATGTCAAAGACACTGCAGTGGTTAAGAACTCTGGTTGCTCTTCAGTCCATCCCCAGCACCCATAGGGGACCCATGTAGAGGCTCTCAACCAGCCATGTGTAATTTCTTTGTTTTTTTTTTTTTTTGTTTTTGTTTTTTGTTTTGTTTTTTTTTTTTTTTTTTTTTTGGTTTTTCGAGACAGGGTTTCTCTGTGTAGCCTTGGCTGTCCTGTACTTGCTTTGTAGACCAGGCTGGCCTTGAACTCACAGCGATCCGCCTGCCTCTGCCTCCCGAGTGCTGGGATTAAAGGCGTGTGCCACCACCGTCCGGCCTTCTTTTTTTTTAATTTTTATTTATTTTCTGTATGAGTGCTCCATCTGGATATACACCTGAATACCAGAAGAGGGCAGCAGACTCCAGTATAGATGGCTGTGAGCCACCATGTGGTTGCTGGGGATTGAACTCAGGACCTCTGGAGGAGCAGACAGTGCTCTTACCCACTGAGCCATCTCTCCAGCCCCCCAGCCATGTGTAATTTCATTCCCAGGGGATGTCACCCTCTTCTGGCCTCCATGGACACTGCACTTATGTGCTACATAAACAAGTCCAAGGAAAACACTCATATGCACAAAACAGTAATGGGGATGGGAGGAAAAAGGGAAAAGAGATCAGCTTCATTTGATTCAAATATTCTTGGCATTTAGATTTGAAAGTTTTATGGGGCAGTGTTGGCACACACCTTTAATTTCAGCACTCTGGAGTCAGAGGCAGGCAGATCTCAGAGTTGGAGGCCAGTATGGTCTTCAAAACGAGTTCCAGGACACCCAGAGGTACATGTGAGAGCCCATCTCAATGACACACACAATTAAAAAGTTTAATAAAGGACTAAGTTGAAGGGACCAGGCAGAAAGGACAGAGGGCAAGATACTCCACTGGTTTGAGAACTACGACTATTACAAATGGTACTAATGAGGAGGCTTAGTGTCTTTTCTACTTATATCCCCTAGATGTCACATGGATGTTAGTCTACTCAACAAAGGCGAGGCCCACAGCTTGGCACAGTGGCAGGTACTTTCTGTCTCAGCTCCTTAGGAGGCCACCCTGGCACCCTGGGCAACAAGACAAGAACCAATGTAGTCCCCACTCCCCAGACCACCTGTTCCTTCTACTCCTTCCTGGTCACTCTCTTTATTGAGGGAAGGGCTTACTAGGTTGCCAACGCTGGCAACCTCAGTTTTCCTGCTTTAGCCTCCTTTGTAGCTGGGATTGCAGGTATATGCCAGCTCTACGTTTCTAAATAGGTTAAGAGTCTGCCATCACTTTCAACTGGTGCTATGAAGATAAGTTTTGAGGCAGCTTAGTAGTAATGTAAAGCCAGCAGTTATTATAGGAGTCCCTCTGCCAGGGTTATAATGTTACTTACTTTTAATATGAGGTAGAGTAAAGCCAGCAATATCCCAAGACTCCATCCAGTTACATTACCAAATTCCCCATAGCTTATAAGGTACCGAAACCAAACTGGAATGGGGACAAAAATTCGGTAATACTGACATAACTCTTCTAAAAGCATGTACCAATAACCCTAAAAAAGGAAGAAAAAAAATAAATTCAGCTATCCAAAGTATTAAATACACAGCACAGTTAATATTGAGAAAACATCCTAAGTATATAATGCATTAATCACAATAATTGAAACTATTTCAGAATTATAATTAACACTGACAATCTAACCTAAGCATCACATACCACTGTCATTTCATGGCTTGGCTCTGTTGGGCTGGTGAGATGACCCAGAGCTAATCTTCAGAGCTCATGTGGTGGAGCGGTACAGACAAAATAAATAGGAAAGAAAAATTTTAATTTCTAAGCTTGGGTATAGTGATTCATACTTATAACCCAGCATTTGAGAGGCGGAGGCAGCATGACTGCTGTGAGTTCCAGACCAGCTCAGGCTACAGGGTGAAACCTTGTCCCTAATAACAAGTCACTGAGTGACTGACTATGTACATGTTTATCAATTGGCAACGCCTTGGAGAAAAACAGAAGTAAAAATCTAGAATTTTCCCATATATGATGTGAAGATTGAGTTTTCAATTACTCCAAAGTAAATAGAATCCTGATTCTAGCAAATTAAGTTAGTAATATCAGTTGATGTAATTGAGCAAATGGTTGCCAGGTAGAAGTATTTTTAAAGTTTGTTAAGGCAGGCATGATGGCACATGCCTTTAATCCCAGCAGGCAGGGGCAGGGTGGATCTTTGTTGAGCTCGAGGCCAGCCTGGTCTACAAAGAGAGTCCAGAACAGCCAAGGCTACACAGAGAAATCCTGTCTTGAAACCCCCCCCCCCCAAAAAAGTTACTAAAACTAGGTTATTTGGGTGTGGGAAAGATGACTCTGCAGTTAAAAGCACATCTTGCTCTTCCAGAGGAGCTGAGTTAGGCTCCCAACGCCCACCCTAGGCAGCCCCCAGGTATCTGATGCTCTCTTCTGGCCTCTAAACTAAGACATTTAAATGAAGACTAACTAGCATTGATGGTTTTGCTAACATCATTCCAATAAGCATTAGTTTCTTACCTTTGATTTAAAAGGCATGATGAAAGAAGGCACCAATAAAATTAGGCATTTTAAACCCATGAAAAAGAATTTCAGAATGAAGTCTGTAATTCCAACAATCCAAAGAACTTCCCAGAAGCTCAACTGATCAAGGGTAGGATTTAAGAAAATTAAGCTACCAAGAGAAAAGCATAAACATTTATGAAAGCAACATACAACGTAGAATATCGGTAAAGGTTTGCTGCAGTATTCTGCATATTTCAGATAGTTAGGTGTCTAGCACTGAAATCTACTCCAGCCTGTTCTTTCCAGGCAGCTAGCTATGTACTCCTGTAGTAGGTCCACTAAGTCAGAGACGTGGCCTCCTTTCATGTCCAGGGCTGGACCACCTTCCCCATCTAAACTCCCGTTCCCTGGCTGGTCCTGTACAGACCGTGGGCCCCTTCCATGTGTTCTTTCAGATGAGGTATCACTATGCTACCTAGTCTGGCCTCACTGGCTTTATAGCCTATGCCCAGACAGTCTTATGATTATGATAATGCCTAATTTAAAATTATGTGTTTGTGTGTGTCGAGGGATGGTATATGCATGGCTGAGTGCAGGTGCCTGTGGAGTCATCAAAAGACATGAGATCCTCAGATCCCCCTGAAACTGGAGTTTGCTGTGGAAAAGTGGCAGGTACTCTTAACCATGGAGCTGCCTTTCCAAGCCCAGAGGTCGTCCTTGCCTCACAGCCATTCTGAGTCATGACAGCTCAGATTTGTCCATATCAATTCTACTGAACCTAGGCCTTCTGATTAAAGCTGAAAATTCAGAATATCTGACATGAAAATGCATGTTAACGTGTTTTAATGATTCTTTTTTAGAAACAAAGTTTGGGGGCTGGAGAGGTGGCTCAGCAGTTAAGAGCACTGACTGCTCTTCCAAAGGACCCGGATTCAATTTCCAGCACCCACATGACAGCTCACAACTGTCTGTAAGCCCAAGATCTGACACCCACACACAGACATACATACATACATGCAGGCAAAACATCAATGCACATACAATAAAAATAAATAGTTAAAAAAAGAAGGCAGGCAGTGGCGGCGCACGCCTTTAATCCTAGCACTCGGGAGGCAAAGGCAGGCAGATCAATGTGAGTTCAAGGCCAGCCTGGTCTACAAAGTGAGTCCAGGACAGCCAAGGCTACACAGAGAAACCCTGTCTCGAAAAACCAAAAAAATAGAAAAGAAACAAAGTTTGATAATAATCATCTAGTGGCACTGAAGAAATACTGATTAAAACTGTGTGATTGGGGGCTGGACAGATGGCTCGGCCATTAGGAACGCTGGCTGTTCTTCCAGAGGACCAGGGTTCAATTCCCAGTACCCACTTGGCAGCTCACAACTGTCTGTAACTTCTGTTCCAGGGGATCAAACACCCACACACAGACATACTCACAGAAAAAAAACCAATGGATATAAAATATAAACAGATAATAAGCTGTTGAGTGGCACACACTTCTATCTGCCACATTTGAGAGGCTGCAAAGTTGGAGGGCACCCTGGACTACACAGTGAGATCCTATCCCCAAAACAGAAAACAAAAACTGACTCAACAGAAATCCACTTCTCAAAAAGTACTTATTGAGCACAGGCTATGTGTCAAGGTACTGCAGATACAAGTCTGTCCGTCATGAAAGGAGACAACTGAAATCTGAACTATAATGAGCATTATGTGCAAGTAAGATAGACGCAAAGTACAGTGGTGGATAGATGATAAACAGCCGGTGCCAGGCTCTCTGCTTACCTGTAATAAAGTGACTGAGAATGAAAGGTGTGATACAGAAGAAGAGAGGAACCTGCCAGGAACACCAATAACCAAGCACACTCAATCTTTGATGACCGTTCCTGAAAAAGAAACAATTTTGTAATTTATTGTGTTGTGTTAGGCTGGAATTTTAAGTAACATCAAATATGATTTTTATTTGATGACCAATTTATTACCTTAGAATATTTTATTTTAGTCTTAGTAAAATACAGACTACCTGCCGAGTTGTTCATCATCACACCTAACTGTTTTTGTCAATTGTTCTTTAAGTAACAAAACAGAACTCTAAACAAAAATTTTAAATGTAAGCTGGGCATGGTGGCACACACCTTTAATTCCACCACTGAGGAAACAGATCTCTGGGAGGTTGAGGCCAGCCTGGTCTATGTAGAGATCCAGGACACCAGGGCTAGGTAGAGAGACCCTGTTTCAAAGCACCACCCTCTCAAAAAATGTAAAAATCACAGGACCTATGAGTCAAAGGGGCCGATCTCCATAATGATATAAGGGACCTGCTCAAAGCAACCTTTACCTCTGCAGCTATTTTTTTTTCTCTTCCAAAACCAAAAATTTTAAAACTACATGAAAGTAAATCAGTTCATAAATATGCAGTAACTTTGATCTTTGAAATTGAAGTTTTAATTACTAGTTTAATTCAAAGTTTTACAGTTGAGCATCCTAATCCAAAAACTGGGCAACTTTTTGAGTATTAACATGATACCCCCAAGTGGAAAATTCCACTGTCAGTCAAAACTGGTACATTGAAAACACTACATAAAACTGACTCTGGGCTATGTGTGGATAAGGTAGACATAAAACAAATCAAAGACACCTCATTAGGAATGGACAATTTTACAAAACTAAATCAATCTTATACTAATATATTTGTTGTTTCTTTTTGTTTTTGTTTGAGGGCGGGCATGTTGGAGACGGTTTCTCTGTGTAGCCCTGGCTGTCCTGGACTCGCTTTGTAGACCAGGCTGGCTTTGAACTCACAGAGATCCACCTGCCTCTGCCTCCTGAGTACTGGGATTGCAGGTGTGCACCACTGTGCCTGCTCATTCTATATCACAAGCCTAGTACTCACTACATATTCCAGACTGGCTCTGGATGCCTGGCTAATACTCCCGCCTCAGCAGCCCCAGTTCTGGGATGATAGGCACACACTACCATGTCCAGGATTATTGACATGTGCTAGTTTTAAACTGTGCACTAAATTTTTGTTAATATGCTATACTATAAATTCCAAGATATGACCTCTCTTAATGTGAAATTTCATAGACTCCTGGAATTTTTTCTACTGACTTATATGATTGAAAGTTTTATGTTAGAAAAATGTTGTGAGCTTAACTTTTTTTTTTTTTTTTTTTTAAGTGAGAGACACCTGCCACTCATGGTAGTGCACACCTTCAATCCCAATACTTGGGAGGCAGAGGCAGGCGGATTTCTGGAGTTTGAGGCCAGACTAGTCTCCACAGTGAATTCCAAGCCAACCAGATAGTCATAGTGAGACTCTGTCTCAAATAACTAAAATGACCAATGCCCGTTTGTTTATTCAGTGCTCCATTTTATCTAGTTCAAATCTTATGGTACATCAGCTAAGTTTTGGGTTTTTTGTTGTTTGGTTTTGGGTTTTCCTGACAGGGTTTCTCTGTGTAGCCTTGGCTGTCCTGGACTCACTTTGTACACCAGGCTGTCCTCAGACTCACAGTGATCTGCCTGCCTCTGCATCCCTGAATGCTGGGACTAAAGGCGTATACCACCTTGCCTGGCTCTCAACTAAAGTTTTGTTGTTGCTGTTTTTAAGATTTCTTTATTATGTACACAGTGCTCTGCCTGGATGTACACCTGCAGGCCAGAAGAGGGCATCAGGTCACATTATAGATGGCTGTGAGCCACCATGTGGTTGCTGGGAATTGAACTCAGGACCTCTGGAAGAGCAGACAGTGCTCTTAACCTCTGAGCCATCTCTCCAGCCCCTTCACCTATATTTGTCCTGTTTCGCTCCCCCTCCCTTGGCCCCCCACAGGGTTTCTCTGCATCACCACACCCAGCTTCAACTAAAGTTTTTAATAATATACTACTCAGTATAATTAGCTCATAAATTACAAAGGTCCTTGCCAAACTTGGTCACATAGTGTAGTCTAAGTCTTTTAATCCCGCTGTCTATGTTTCCTTTATTAGGAACCAGACAACACAGTAAGATGAGGTCACTAGGGCAGGCGACTCATTCCAGGTCATGTCGAAGACAACAGTAAGCATGTGTGGACATCACAACTCATCCTGCTGCCTCCTAGTCCTCTTCAAAGTTATCTCTATGTCTCTCAAAGTGACCTCTAATTCTGTAGACAGAAACAGTTAATAATTTAGTTGCTTGTTATACTTACTCTTAGAAAAACCTGATTTACAATGCTTTTGTTTGCATACATAAAAGTTGTTAGCAGCCCAATTCCAAGAGAAATTCCTGTTAGAAAATAAGTTCTAGTTAATTGAAAGAAAGGGAAAAAAAAAGATTATATACACTAATAATATAAATTAAAATATACAACTTTAAAAGCTTTAAAAGGTTAAAATTATCAATAAAAAGAGAAACAATTTAGTTAGTGTTTTATTTCCTACCTGTTATATGCTGCATAACAAGTTTAATACCCAGAATCAAAATATAAGGAAGACTTTTTTGTAACCACTTGAAGAGATAGCGGAATTCTGAGAAGGAGCCACTTCCATGTTCTCCAGACTCTGTGGCGAAGTCATCAGGGGGCCTTGGTTCACTGTGGGAGTGACTCCGGAAGCGACTGTGCACACACCCACGGGCACAGGTACAGACACCTGACCTTGTGTTTCTAGAGCTTGGATTTTCAGGAAATTCTTTAGGTCCGGAGTTTATCTGGATATGCACATCTCCAGGGTGAAGAGAGCCTTCAGTGGATTTCGACGGATGAACACACTGGGAGGCTGAGGCATCTCTATCACGCGCACTGCCTGGAGGGTCGAGCAGTTGGTTACAGCTGGCCTGCATGGCCCTTGAATAGTTTTTCTCTAAGATGTCTTTGCTTCAGGACTCCTTCTCCTTAAAAATAAAATCACAGAGCAGAAAGCACTCTTAAGTTAAGCACAAGCAGTGTATCGGTCATTAAGTGTCCTTTGCTCACCTAAGGAGCAGGTGATAGTCACAGACAGATTTTCAGGTCCTCTGTCCTTCAGTCTTTGCTTCCGCCAAGGCTTCTGAACCTTAGGGGCTACTTAAAATACAAAGCATATTTAGTGAACATTTGCTTTTGAACTGCAGGTGTCTTGATTTCTCTAATGCCAAAAGTCATCATCAGCAAACAGTCAAAGAATGAATGGGTGCCCAGCAGGTACCATATGAAGAGCAAAACTCATACTGAACATGTAGGCACATGTACTCTGGTCGAGTCCACACTGCGAAGTTTGCTAAGGGGTGTGTGTGTGTGTGTGTGTGTGAGAGAGAGAGAGAGAGAGAGAGATGGCTCAGTGAGTAAAGGTCCGGGACTGCAGCCAAGTCAAGACCGCTGTTCTGAGTTAAATCCCCTAAACCCATATGATGAAAAAGTATGAACTGACTCCCACAAGTTGTCCTCCCTCTCTCTCTCTCTCCCTCTCTCTCTCTCTCTCTCTCTCTCTCTCTCTCTCTCTCTCCCCCTCCCTCCCACACACACACACATTAAATAAATAAATGTAATATTTTAAAAAGATTCATTAATGCTAAGAAGAAAAAAATCAGTGCCTTATCAAGCATCAACATAGATAATAAACATTTCATTTGGGTGACCCACACATTTCATTTCATGCAGAAATAGCCTTCCCAAAGCTAATATGGTTTTCAGTAATTAATGGCGCTACCAAGAATATTACTTCCCCTCTCAAAAGATACCTTTGAAACGGGGTCCTTAGGGAGAGTCACCATGTTATTGCTTAGTGATGCTTAGTCTAAATAAGGAGCCTCCCGAATCAAAATGCCACCATCAGCGGCGTGTGGCGGGGGTAGGGGTGTCAGAAGAGAGGCTGTGGGCAGGGCAAGATCCCTGCGTGATCCAGTGTGCCTCCCGGACGGACGAGGGTGTCCGCAGAGCCTACACCGTGTGGCCTCCTGAAACCGTGCAGTTACTGTGTGACGTTTCGGCGAGGCTCTGAAGCCACGGCGGCTCCATCTCCTCTCTCTCTCTCTCTCAAGAGCGACATGGGACAGGACAGTTTGTGTCTGCTATAAAAACCAAAACCAAAAAACAAAAACAACAACAACAAAAAAAGCCCACTACCTTCCTGCCCTCCTTCATACATAAACAAGAAAAGGGAAAAGGCGGAAAAAGAAAAGTAAACGCCAACTCTTCCGGAATCCGCGAGGACAGAGTTCTCCACCCACGTCCGAGCTTCGGCTCTTCTCCCCGGGAACCCTCCGCCTCACCGCCCTTCCCCAGGCCTGACCTCTCATGACCAGGAGCGGGCGGCCTCCGCAGCCACGAAACGACAACCCGACAAGCCGCCGAAAGCCCTCTTCGCCAAGCCTCCAGCCCCGGACGCCACCAGCACCAGCAACGCTCCGCCTGGCCCCGCGGCGGCGCGCGCGCTCCCCAGACGTCGTGGCGCGCGGCCGGCCAGGCGGAGGAGGCCCCGCCCCACGCTCACCCGGCCCGCCCACTCCCGGCGGCGAAGGGAGCCTCTAGGCCCCGCCCCACGCTCACCCCGGCCCGCCCACTCCCGGCGGCGAAGGGAGCCTCTAGGCCCCGCCCCGCGCTCACCCCGGCCCGCCCACACCCGGCGGCGGAGGGAGCCTCTATGCCCCGCCCCGAGCATCTTGGCCCCGCCTTGCCGCCGTGCTGCTGCTGCTGTGGTGCTGTTGTTTTCCGGGTGGCATAGTAGCGAGTGTATGCGCTAAGTCTACGCGGCTATCACGTCTTGCGTGCATGTGTAATCAGTCACTCGCTTCGGAGTCCTGCAGGATTGGAGGTTGTGAGTGGGTAGGTCACGCTCGGGGCAGAGCCGCGTCCCGGGAGCCGCGGTCTAGGGCTTCCGGTTGCGCGTCGCGAGCCACTCCACACCCTCTGGGCTGGCTGGGCCGGGAGGTCGTGAATGACCTGGATTGGGGTTCCAACCCTGAAGTTGGGCAGGCAGTGCGCACTAGTTCGTGCCAGGACCGGATATCAGAAGAGCGGGGGTGTTTGCTAGGCTGTGGAAGTAGATTAGAAAACCCTGTGGTGGAGAACAGACTTCTAAAATAAAGGCTACTAAGGGGGGAAAGTCATAACAGCAACTACACAAAAACCGTTGTGGAAAATCTAGGACATCAAATAAACACGGCTTCTATGATTCTTGGAATTAAGTACTCCGTGAGAGATTAGCTGAAGGGACCAGGCAGAGGACTGGCTTTTTGTACATACTTTGTGAGTCTAGTAATTGGTTGATTTTTTTGTCTTTCTGTCTGTCATTATCAGACTTAAACCTTTCAAATACCTTGCCAAAGTCGCTGATGTGATTCCTTAGCCATGAAATTTCGCCCTACTTTATTTCATAGGAGTATGGCTAAATCTGCTGTTTTTAGCCTCAATCATTGACTTTGAGCATGTACTTAAATTGCTCTCAAGTCAAAAAGCACTGTTTTAAAAACCCGCAGCCGGGCGGTGGTGGCGCACTCCTTTAATCCCAGCACTCGGGAGGCAGAGGCAGGAGGAACGCTGTGAGTTCGAGGCCAGCCTGGTCTACAAAGCGAGTCCAGGACAGCCAAGGCTGCACAGAGAGACCCTGTCTTGGAAAAACAAAACAAAAAACAACAACAAAAAAAAACCCAAACCTGTTTTGCACCTGCCTCTCACTATGATCAGCACGTTGACATTCTTTCTTTCTTTCTTTTTTAAGACATGGTTTTATGTAGCCCAGGCTAAACTAGAACTGGCTTTATAATGGAGGGTGTCCTTGAACTCCTGATGCTCCTACCCTCATTTCCTTAGTGCTGGGATTAAATGTATGTGCCTTCATGCCTGGCTGTTTTCATTTTTGAACGTAAGGTTTTGAGCTTCAAGCTTTTTCACAAAGTACCATCCTGGACAAGTAAGTGTAACAGTAACTTTTTTAAAAGTGACTTTTATTCACCTGAGGTTATTGTCCTCTCCCAGGCTCACTGCCTCCATCTGCAAACCTAGGCCTGGTCCTGGAAGCTTCCAGCCCCCATACAATCTAATCTAGGCCTAGAATATTTTCATCCTCTGATACTCAGTGCTGAATAAGCTCACCCTTTCTAGCTCTTTCTGAGCTCTGGCTGGTTCAACTCAGCTGTTCTGCCTCAAACTCCTCTCCAGGCTGACTGAGTCAATCTGGCTTCTCTCAGTTTCTCACTGAATTGCTCTGCTTGGCCTCAAACTAACTCGAGCAGTCTGTTCTAGTCTTCTGGCCCCTTCTCATTCTCTGACTTGTTCTGTCTTCACCTGTGTCTAACTTGTTCTCTCTTCAACCTCTCTCTGTGAAAATCCCAGTAAAAACTGCCTCTGAATCCCGTGAACATAAGTCCACTGCACTGCGTCTCAACTCACTCTCAACCAAACGGCCCCAGCAGCACTGACTAGAACTCAGAGATCTGCCTGCCTCTGTCCCCTGAGTGCTGGGATTAAAGGGCTGTACCACCACGCCTGGACCTAAGGTTTTCTTTATTGAAACTTGCGCTGTGCCAGGCTGGCTTTGAACTCAGAGATCTGTTGAGGTTTTAAGTTTGTTAAATATTTTTACATATACATTTATGTTATTACACATATGTACAATAAACTACCTACAGCAAGAAGAACCATGAAATAATCAGGAATTATATAAATGTTAACATTCTTAGTGTTCTGGCTATTTGTATTTGGCAGCCTTGAAGAAAACATCTTTCCTATCTTGGTGCATCTAACATTCAGAATGTAAATAAAAATCTATCATATCTCATCATTATCAACTTAAAACATCTATCTAGACCTAGAAGCATCTTTTGGGGGGAGGAGGGCTCGAGACAGGGTTTCTCTGTATAGCCTTGGCTGTCCCAGACTTGTTTTGTAGACCAGGCTGTCCTCAAACTCGGAGGCTTGAGAAGGAGTAAAATTAATTACCTGCGTATACACAGGGCTGCGGGTTAGCAGCTTCCCAAATAAGATGACAGAGACAATTGTTACCTAAGCAGCCTTCCAAAACTCTCTATAACATTGGAGCATCATCTTCAGCCTTCTGGCCCAGTATATCTGACAGACATATTTGTGAGGCAGGAACTATTGAGAACTTGCTTGCCTTGTCTTGGCAGAGTTCAGAGATCTGTTTGCCTGTCTCCTGGGATTAAAGGCATTTCTGTATTCCAGCCAGAGTAGCCATGTTGCTGGATTAAAATTCCTTTACAAGTAAGAATGAGGGCCAAGCTCCATACTGTAAATGAATCTTCTGAGACATTTGCACATACTCTACAATTCCAGTATATGAATGTTTAATTTTTAAATTTTATTCATGCCCATGTGGCATGATGATGGGTGGTGCTCAAACTGGTATGTCGGTCAGAGGACACTGTATGGGATATTTTCTCTCCTACCTTTACGTGGGTTCCAGGGATCCAACTGAGATTGCCAGGTTTTTGTGAGACCTAGGCCCTTTGTGAACATTTTTACTTTTTTTTTTTTTTTTTGAACATTTTTACTTTAAACTAAAATGAATATAAGCTAAGCATGGTGGCTCATGATTGTAATCTCGGAATTTTAGAGTCCAAGGCAGGAAGATTGCTGTGAGGTCCCGGTCAGACCTAGGGTACAGAATGAGACTCTTATCTCCAAAAATAAGATACATATATAAATGCAAATTTAGGAAGCAGGAAAACCAAGAAATTTCATATAATCCAGGCCCCCAAACAAAATGTAACAACAGTTTCTTTTAATATAGCATGTTTGTAAATTTAATATACCTAATGTTCAAATTCCCATTTTGACATATGACACATTGAAGGAATATCAGTACGGATTGGGAGTTTATTAGTATGTCTTACTCAAATAACTGGTCTAAAAGGTTACAGACTTAAAGAAGAGAACTGAGTTGAGGTCCTTGTGATAAGATTTCTTTTTTACTCAAATCTGGAATTTTAAAAAGGGCATTTTAATTTTAATTAATTAGTTAAAAAAAAAAAAAAAAACAAGGTTGGTGCCAGGCCAGATGTGCCCACTGGTGCATCAGTGACACGAAGGTTACACATTGGGATTGGGTTTGAGGCCTGTTCCGCAGGAGGGACTTCAGATCTGTACTGTCAGCCTGCTCCAAAGCCTCTAGCTCAGCAGGCCACAGGCCCTAGGGACTGTTCTGCTGTTCTGCTAAAGGACGTGTCCTGTCCATAGATTCATTCTGTTAAAGGACATGTCATATCCATAGATTCGTACTGCCCTTGGTTTGGGGCCGAGACTCTTCTCTCTGCAGTAGTCAGCAGTTAGCACTGAGAATGTCTGTTGAGTGCTCCATCCTGTATGGGCCATCAATATCAGTCCTCCGTCCCTGCAAGGCTAAGGAAACTTCTGGGAAGAAGGGCAGAAAGAGGGTAAGAGCCAGAGGATGGGGGCGAGTGCTGCGAGATTCTGCTTCAGGAGTGTGACTTGCTTGTTGGATCCATGAACTCACTGAAGCTCTAATAAAGATCAAGTTAACAAGATTCATCAACATTCAGCCAGGCAGTAGTGGCACACGTGGATCTCTGAGTTCGAAGCCAGCCTGGTCTACAGAGTGAATTCTAGGACACGAAGACTGCACAGAGAAACCCTCTCTCTAGAAACCAAAAAATAAAATAAAATAAGAGATTCATTAACATTCTAGAAGATAACACTAATTGGACTCAATGGGATTATTAATAACAATGAAGCCGGGCGTGGTGGCGCACACCTGTAATCCCAGCACTTGGGAGGCAGAGGCAGGTGGATCTCTGTGAGGTAGGTCAAGGGCCAGCCTGGTCTGCAAAGCAAATCCAGGACAGCAAGGGCTCCACAGAGAAACCCTGTCTTGAAAAAGAAAAAAACAAAACAACAAAATTGCCAAATAATAAAAGATAATCTGCTAAAAACAACAACAACAAAAATAAATTCAAACCTGTAATCTCAGCACTGGGAGGTAGAGGCAGGAAAATCAGGAGTCCAAATCCAGCTCGCCTGCTTGAGGCCCAGTCTCCAACCAACCAACAAGAAAACAAACAAAAGCGGGGCGATGGTGGCGCACGCCTTTAATCCCAGCACTCGGGAGGCAGAGGCAGGAGGATCTCTGTGAGTTCAAGGCCAGCCTGGTCTACAAAGTGAGTCCAGGATAGTCAAGGCTACACAGAGAAACCCTGTCTCGAAAAACAAAACAAAACAAACAAAAAACTTTACTGTTTACTGGTCAAGAATTGTCCTGAGAGGCGCTCTCTATAGTTAAGAGCACTGTCTGCTCTTCTAGAGGTCCAGAGTTGGATTCCCAGCAACCACATGGCGGCTCAGAACCATCTATACTTAGGATCTGATAGGATCTGATGTCCTCTTCCAGTGTGTAGATGTACATGCAGATAGAGCACTCATACCTAAAATAAACCTTTTTAAAAAGAGAGACTTGTCCTAGGTACCAGAGAGAGAATGAAAAACAGCATGGTGCAAATCCCACCGGGAAATACATGCTTAGACAAGCAGCCAACAGGATGAAACAGGATGACTGTAGACTGGAGCAGACACTATAATTGAATGCTGTTTACATCGCTCTAGAAGAGGTAGGAGCCTTTAACTCTGTCAGGGAAGAAACACTCCATTACTGCTGTGACATTTGTGATGAAGGCTAAAGAGCGAGATATGCATATAAAACATTTTGTGGAAAAGCGTGCTACTGAAATGCTGCGGCCCTTTAAGGACTTAGCTTTTCGGTTTTGGAACAGTAGTAAGCAGAGCAGAGCACAGAGAAGGGGATAGAAAATTACTAGGGTCCTCACTTAGGAGTGTGTAGTTTATTCTTTGTTTATTTTGCTTTTTCAAAAAAAAAAAAACTTAATCATTTTAATTTTGTGTGCAGTGGTGTTTTGCTTGCATGTGTGTCTGTATGAGGTGTCAGATCCCCTGGAACTGGAGTTACAGACAGTTGTGAGCTGCCATGTGGGTGCTGGGAATTGAACTTGTGTCCCCTGGAAGAGCAGCAGCCCATGCTCTTAACCACTGAGCCATCTCTCCAGCCTCCTGTAGTTTATTCTGGTTGTCCAGGAGGAACTGCTGAGTTTTTTTTTTTTGTTTTTTTTTTTGGTTTTTCGAGACAGGGTTTCTCTGTGTAGCCTTGACTGACCTGGACTCACTTTGTAGTCCAGGCTGGCCTCGAACTCACAGCAATCCGCCTGCCTCTGCCTCCCGAGTGCTGGTAGTAAGCATCAGTTCTGTGACCAGAGTTGTGTTTCTAGGAAATTCACAGGCTGGGCAGACATCTCCCTGGTTCCATCTTTTATTTTATTTATCTGTTGGTTTTACAAGACATAGTTTCTCTGTGTAGCCTTGACTGTCCTGGACTCACTTTGTAGACCAGGCTGGCCTTGAACTCACAGCAATGCACCTGCCTCTGCCTCCCGAGGGCTGGGATTACAGGTGTGCTCTTCCGTGCCTGGCTCCGTTAAAAAAAAAAAACATTTACTTATTTGTGTGTGTGTGTGTGTGTGTGTGTGTGTGTGTGTGTGTGTGTGTGTGTGTGTACACATATAGGTAAGAGGACAACTTGTGGAAGTCAGTTTTCTCCTTTTGCTGTGTCTTGATTGTGCTAGTTAGGAGTACAAGGCCACCCTTGACTTAGCTCCAGCTGAAGTCATTTGGACCAGAAAAATCACCCAGTCAACATACAGCATAAGAAGAAATAAAAACCATTTATTTAAGACCTCCGGTGGAGAGCTCCAGATTTGTGTCAGAGTAATCAAGTGCTACGTCAGTGACTGATCAGGTGTGGGTGGGAAAGGAGGACGTGTTAACATCAGAAAGCTCTTCCTACAGAGTAAGTGAATAACTACTGCTGCCGTGTAAAGTAGGGAGCCCAGTGGGCCCATATGCTCATGCCACAGAGACCAGAAGAAGGTGTTAGGTTCCTTGCAGCTGGAGTGACAGGTAGTTGTGAACTGTCCAGCATGGGTGCTGGAAACAAACTCGCATCCTTTGGGAGAGCAGCAAGTGCTCTTAGAAGCTTAGCCACCTCCCCAGCCCCTATCTTCTTTTCTTTTTTAAAAAAAACTATTTATCTATCTATCTATCTATCTATCTATCTATCTATCTATCCATCCATCCATTTATCTGTCTACTTGTGCATATGTGTGTGGCCATGTAGGTGAAGGTTAAAGGACAACTTGTAGATGTCAGTTTTCTCCTTCACTGTGTCACTGTGCTCATTAGGTTTTCAGTTTTCTCTTTTTGCTTTGTTGTTGTTGTTGTTGTTGTTGTTGTTGTTGTTGTTGTCAGTGCGGCACAACCCAGAGTCCTCTGTAAGGGAGTCACAGCTGAAGACATGCCCCAATCAGATTGCCTTGGCTGATGTGGGAGGCCTTCTACCCACTGTGGTAGCATTATCCCTGGGCAGGTGGGCCTCTGGACAGATGGCTCAGCAGTTGAGAGCACTGGCTGCTTTTCCAGAGGACTTGGGTTCAATTCCAGCACTCACGTGGCAGTGGCAGTTCACACCTGTCTGTAACTCCAGCTCCAGGGCTTTTGGCATCCTCACACAGACATATATGCAGACAAACACCAATGAACATAAAATAAAAATTAATTGGGCTGGAGAGATGGCTCAGCGGATAATAACACTGGCTACTAGTCCAGAGGTTCTGAGTTCCGTTCCCAGCAACCATCTATACTGTGATGCCTTCTTCTGTCTCATGCTGTCTTCTGTCACTTGGGAATACACACAAATAGAGTGCTCATCAACATAAATAAGTCTTTAAAAATAAAATAAGTTATATATATGTATATATATGTGTGTGTGTATATATATATATTTTTTTTTTGTTTGTTTGTTTTTGTTTTTTTGAGGCAGAGTTTCTCTGTGTATCCTTGCCTGTCCTGGACTCACTTTGTAGACCAGGCTGGCCTCGAACTCACAGTGATTCCCCTGCCTTTGCCTCCCGATGCTGGGATTAAAGGCGTGTGCCACCACCGCCCGGTTTCCTTTTCCTTTTTTAATCCTATAAGTTATATATTAAAAAAAGAAAGAAAGAAAGCTGAGCATGAGCCAAAGGGAAAGCCAGTAGGCAGCGATTTTTCGTGATATCTAATTAAGTTCCTCCTTGAATTCCTGCTCTGACTTCTCTCCATAATGGAGTTTGACCCAGAAGTGTAGCCAGATGAATCCTTTCCCCTGTGAAGTCGCTTTTGGTTACAGAGTTTTCTCATAGCAACAGAAACGCAAACTAGAGCAGGGATAGAAATGAGGTCACTGGCTTGGCGGCAGGTGCTTTTCTGCATCGAGCCATCTAATTGGCCCATTTCAAAGTGTTGATTACATTTATTTGGTGTGTCCCATGCCCATCACTCAGAGGCACAGGAGAATGCAGCAATGGCAGGAGAAGGGACAACTTGAGGGAGTCCGTCCTTTCCTTCCATGACCTGGTTCCTGGGGACTGAACTCAGGCTGTCAAGCTTGGTGGCAGTTGCCTTTACTTGCTGAGCAATTCCACTGGCCCTTGCTTTCTAAGACTGAGCCTCCCTTGGTAGCTCTGACTGGCCTGAAGCTGCATTTAAACTACATTGGACTTCAATTTGTAGCAATTCACCTGGTTTAGTCTCCTCAATACTGGGTTACAGTCATGAGCCACAGTGTGTGGCCAGGACTTGGTTTTGTGTGTGAAACAGGGACTAATGGTACATACCTGAAATCTGAGCACTCAGGAAGCCAACTCAAGAGAATCTTGAAGTCAAGGCTACACAGAGAAACCCTGTCTTGAAAAACCAAAAAAAAAATTAAAAAAAAAGTAAAAAAAATAAAAAAATAACATAAAATAAAAAGAGAATCTTGAGTTTGAAGCCAAGCTGGGTTACACAGTGAGACCTCACCTTAAAAAAAAAAAAAAAAAAAGCAGCACTTGGGAGGCAGAGGCAGACAGATCGCTGTGAGTTCGAGGCCAGCCTGGTCTACAAAGCGAGTCAAGGACAGCCAAGGCTACACAGAGAAACCCTATCTCAAAAAGAAAAACAACAAAACAAAACAAAACAAAAGGCCTAGCGCAGTGGCATGTGTCTGTAATTCCAGCACTCTGGGAGACAGAGGCAGTGGATCTCTGTGAGTTCAAGGCCAGCCTAGGTCTGGTCTACAAAGACAGCCAGAGCTCTTTGTAACAGAGAACCCTGTCTTAAAACAAACAAAAACAAAAAAACAACAAACAAGCCAGACATGGTGGCTCATGCCTGTAATCCAAGCATTTGAGAGATGGAGCTAGGAGGATCACCAATCAGTCCAAGTCCAGTCTGGCCTGCTTCGTATTCAGTTCCAGGGCAGCCCAGGCTCAAAATGAGACTCTGCGTCCAAAAACAAATGATAGAGCAACAGTGGTGGGGCAGGTCAGAGGGATAACACATTCAGCTTCAGAAATGAGGGTGGGGAGATGCTCAGTGTGTATGTGTGTACTGCCAGCATCAGGTAGCTGGGTAAAGAACCTGTAGTCTCAGTGTTGGGGAGCACCTACCCAGTGATAGGGAGCATAGTCCCCAGTGTTGGTGAGCATAGTATCCAGGGATGGGAGCACAGTACCCAGTGTTGGGGAGCACCTACCCAGTGATGGGGCGCATAGTTCCCAGTGTTGGGGAGCATAGTACCCAGGGATGGGAGCACAGTACCCAGTGTTGGGGAGCACCGAAACCAGGGATGGGAGCACAGTACCCAGTGACAGTGAGCACAGTACCGAGGGATGGGGAGCACAGTACAGGACGGTTCTGGGACTTGCTGGTCAGCCATTCCAGTAGAGTCAGTGAGCTCCAGGCTCATTGAGAGATTCAGACTCAGGACATAAGCAGGAGGCACATGGGCTCCTCTGTGACTATTGAAGTTGTACTTGGAGCTCAGCAGAGCAGGAGCCACCATGCTACACTACAGTAAGTGGGGACATGTCATAACCTGCTGGGTGACTGTGGAGGGCTGTGCCCAAATAGAGAAAATCAGAAAAGGTACTTAGAGTTTTGCACAGGGTAGACACAGAACCGCAGGTCAAGTGGTGGCCATGGAGAAATCAGACTTGGGAGTGAAGAGGGAGGGTACCCAGTACTACATTCTGTAGAGGAATTTTAATTCAGAATAAGGCTGCTCTGGCAAGAGATCACATCCAAAGACCTTGTAGGTCTGTGTGATCCGGCTGGAATACAGACATGCTAGAAGACAGGCTAGCAGATCTCTGAGTTCAAGGCCAGCTTCGTACAGAGCAAGTTTCAGGTAAAGAAAAGCTTAGGGCTGGGTAGAGAGATGGCGCAGAGGTTAAAAGCACTGGCTACTCTTCCAAAGGTCGTGAGTTCAATTCTAAGCAACCACATGGTGGCTCACAACCATCTATAATGAGATCTGGTGCCCTCGTCTGTGTGCAGGAAGATACACAGAATACAGAAGCACACTTTTCGTCCTAGCACTTGGGAGGCAGAGGCAGGTGGATTTTTGGGAGTTCAAAGCCAGCCAGACAGCCAAGGCTACACAGAGAAACCCTGTCTTGAAAAAACCAAAAAAATAAAATAAAAAAATAAAAAATAAATAAAGAAAAGAAAAGCTTAGGTCCAGGCATGGTGGTACATGGCTTTAATCCCAGCACTCGGGACAGAGGCAGGCAGATCTCTGAGTTCTAGTCAGTGCTGTTGGGGCAGTTTGGTTGAAAGTGAGTTGAGACGCAGTGCAGTGGATTCAGAGGCAGTTTTTACTGGGATTTTCACAGAGAGAGGTTGAAGAGAGAACAAACTAGACACAGGTGAAGACAGAACAAGTCAGAGAATGAGAAGGAGCCAGAGGACTAGAACAGACTGCTTGAGTTAGTTTGAGGCCAAGTAGAGCAATTCAGTGAGAAACTGAGAGAAGCCAGATTGACTCAGTCAGCCTGGAGAGGAGTTTGAGGCAGAACAGCTGAGTTGAACCAGCCAGCCAGAGCTCAGAAAGAGCCAGAAAGGGTGAACTTATTTAGCAGTGAGCCTCAGAGGCTGAAAGCATTCTAGACCTAGATTAGATTATATGGAGGGTAGAAGCTTCTAGGACTAAGGCTAGGTTAGCAGTTTGCCTCCGAGACAACAATTAAGTCAGGCAAATAAAAGTTCCCTTTACAACATTCAGGACATTTCTCATCATCCCAATATCGACTGTCTTTAGAGTGTGCTTTCCTAAGGTTCCAGGTTCCGGCCTGCTCAGCTGTCTTTGCACAGATCTCGAGAGCTAGGGCTCTAACCGTGCTGCCAGTTCACAGGCCCCTCTTGCTCAGAGCCGTTTGTACCGAAACCTTCAGGGGACTGTGTTTGGTCACTCCAGAACAATTCTTTACAGAGACTTAAAACCGCAGCATCTACTGATTGATGATAACGGAACAATCAGGCTGTCCGACTGGGGCCTTGGCAGAGCTCCAAGAACATGCGCACTAGGGACACTCTGGAAGAGATGCCCAGAGCTGTCCCACTGCCGGTGACAGTTGGAAGGCAGACCCCTGTGAAGAATCAGAACTGCTCAGGCTCTTTGGCACGTCCAGAGCTCTGCGCGCTCCTAACAGCAAAGTATGGTCAGAAGCTGGGTCTCAACGGGCCTTAGAATCCATTTCCTATAGCCAGGCGGAGGCAGTCCAATCGCTGTGAGTTCGAGGCCAGCCTGGTCTACAAAGCGAGTCTAGGACAGCCAAGGGTACACAGAGAGACCCTGTCTCAAAAAAACAAAACAAACAACCCCCCCCCACACACACACAGAAATAAGAATCCATTTCCCAATGGAAACCGGGAAGCCTCCCATGCCATTGTCAACATTTGGGTAAAAATGGTTTTATCCTGCAATTTATTAAATATGCTCAATACACGTATTTAAACTCATAATCCTCCTGCCTCACCTTCAGAACTCTGGGATTGCAGCTGAGATGTCTTGACAAGCTGAACACATGTATTAGTTAGTTAGTTAGCTACCTACCTACCTAGTTAGTTATTGAGACAGGGTCTCTCTACATAGCCCTGGCTGTCCTGGCAATCACTATGTAAACCAGGCTGACTTTGAACTCATCGAGATCCTCCTGCCTCTGAGTCCTCATTGTCTGGCCTTGGAACACATCTGTTTAAATGTATTTGCATGTGGCCCTAAATCCATCTACTGACAGATGGAGAGTTAGGTTGTTAGCATTAGTCATTGGGGGGGGGGGTGGTTGTAGAGATGGCTCAGTGATTAAGATCACTGGCTTTTCTTCTAGAAGATCACAACTGTCTGTAACTCCTGTTTGAGGGGATGGAACACCCACATACGGATATGCATTCAGGCAAAACACCAATGTACATACATTTTTTTGTTTTGTTTTGTTTTGCTTTTGTTTTTCAAGACAGGGTTTCTCTGTGTAGCCTTGCCTGTCCTGGACTTGCTTTGTAGACCAGGCTGGCCTTGAACTCACATCGATCCACCTGCCTCTGCCTCCTGAGTGCTGGGATTAAAGGTGTGCACTACCACTGCCCTGCATAAAAATTTTAAAAGCTTTAAAAATTAGTCATTAAATTTGGAGAGTTTCCTTGTATGTCAGGAGAGTTCAAAACAGAAATTGCTTATATTTTATAGGTTGTCTGTCTGTCCATCCCTCCGTGTGTGTCTGTGTGCACGTGTGTGTGTGTGTGTGTGTGTGTGTGTGTGTGTGTGTGTGTGTGTGTTAGAATATGCTAATGCTGAGCTCCCTTAGGTTCAGCTAGGGAAGTGATTTGACCTTGCTGTGTCTCAGTGTCTGAATCTTTGTGGGCTTGTGGTGAACTTTGGCTGATTTCTATAATTGTGGGGTGCACACTTTTGCACACACCCTCCTGCAGAGCACCTAGGCCACCCTAAGGAGGTGATAAGCACATTTATTAATATTTACAAAGCAACTATAATGCCATCCTCAAATGCTTACCAGCTCCATATCTTTCCCCATGGGAGATTATTCAAATGCATTTTAAATATTCATATCATAATTCAGTAAAAAAGAAAAAAATTTTTTTTTGAGACAGAGTTTCTCTGTGTTATCTAGGCTGTCCTGAGCTCGCTTTGTAGACCAGGCTGGCCTCGAACTCACTCTGATCCGCCTACCTCTGCCTCCCGAGGGCCACACCCAGCAAAAAAAATTTTCTTGACAAATCAGTTTCTTGACCTTAAGATGAGCTTTTTGCTCAATAAAAGAAAGTCCCTGTTTGCTCAGATCCAGGAAGGATAGGGCACTATTCTTGAAAACTCTTTACAAATTTTAACTATTCAGACCACAGTGTTTCCTAAAAAGGGCTACAGGAGGCAGGGCTAGTAAGAGAAATGAATTGATTAATGCAGCCACTGCATTTTTTCCACCCTCAATTTGATTTAAATTTAATATCCTCCCACAATGGAAAATGATTTACAATGAGAAGATGAGCTGGAAGGAATAAGAAAATGGAAACAAGATGTCATCTCGTTTTACCACCCAACAGATTTACCATGCCTTCCAAATCAGGGTTTGGCCATTTACTGTAAATGAAACGGAAGGCTTTTTTAAAATAACAAAACCCTGCCTTGCTAGTGGACTCTCCCTCCCCTGCAAATGCATTCGTCCCACTGAGCTCGCTTTACATCTATGTTGTTTTTAGCTCGTTTCCTTTTGTAAAAAAGCAATTGGTGAGTTGATTTCCCAGTTTAGCCGTTGTAATAAAACATAAAAGGCATTTCTGTTTGGGCAGCTTGGATAGTGAGTCAAAAGCTCCAAAAAAGCAACAAATATAGGACAGTATAAAATTAGAAACTGCTGGCGTTTCTTGAGCAGCAGTTGTGCTGCTGGCAGTTGCTCCTCCCCCCCTCTTGCCACCAGCATGAATCTGAAGGTCACCTCTATGTACCAGATGACAGAACCCCATGTGTGTGTGTGTCTTTAAATAACAGTTTATAATTCACATAGCATAACATTCATCTGTGAAGTACCCAGCTCAGTGGGTTTTATTATTTTCACAGACTTGTACAATGAACATCATTACAAAGGTAGAACATTTTCTTCCTTTCACAGAAACTCCCTCTCCCTCCCCTCATCACCCGGTGGCGCTGGCAGCTGCTCCCTTGCTCTCTGTGACTTGCCCATTCGAGACATTTGACATTAAACAGCGTCATAAATAAGCAGCTTACATCACTGACTTCTTTCAGTTGACATAATGTTTTCAGGTTTATTATGTTGACCGTGGACCAGCACATCTCTCATTTTTATTGTACAATAATATCCCATCGCATAAATGTGCCAGTGTTCATACAGCAAACGATGGGAGTTCGGGTCTTTCGTTTGTTGGTTATTGCTAACTATTCTATTAACATGCATGTATAATAGTTTTTGCCCTTTATTTTGTTTTTATTTTGAGGCAGGGTTTCACTGGGTAGCCCAGGCTGGCTCAGAACTCTCACTGGGTAGCCCAGGCTGGCTCAGAACTCATGATCCTCCTGCCCCGAGCCTCCCAAATGCTAAGATTGCTTGTATGCATCAGACCTAGCTGCGTTGACAAGAGTTCATGAGGGTTCTAGTTTTTCTCACATTCCTGCCACTATTTATTGTGTTTTCCCCCTGTTATGGTACACACATGCCATGCAAGTGTCCTACCACAAACTTGCATCCCAGCCCAGGGAAGTGTCTCTGTCATCACATTGCTAGGGGTATGCCTTTGGATACCTTGCTCAGCGTTTCAGCAGTCTGGAGGGGAGTCTGCCCAGATGGAAGGAGTGACGGCGGCACATGGAATGCTACAGACGACTCTTCTGAAAGAGGAGGTCACATAGCCCAGGCTGTGCACTCCCTTTGGAGCTGAGGATGCCTCTGAATCCCTGATCTTCTCATCTTCCAAGTGCTGGTGTTACGGGTGTGCAATCACTGCCGGCCGGTGGTGGAGATGTTCATAGTGGAGAGCAGGAACTCCATTCCCTGCAATGGATGATCCCAAGAGTAGTGCAGCACAGAAAAAAAAAAAAAAAATAAGAGCAAACACCACACCACACCAACCACCGCACACATGCCAGCCACACTATATCAGCTATACTACACAAACCATGCCACAGGAGTGTTGTTAATGTGCTCACAAGCCCATACCCACAAGTGAACCTGCTTGTCTGCCTTTGCTTTGTTTGTATAATCACAGGCAACGTAGTAACAAAAAGATAAAACACTCATGGTTTAAAGTCACCATGGAACTTAGATTTCATTACATTTAAAAAAAACTGTCCTTTTCTATTTACTTATTTTTAACCCCTAATTCTAAAACATTTAAAGGTATTCATCTTGTGGGCTGGAGAGATGGCTCAAAGGTTAAGAACACTGTCTGCTCTTCCAGAGGTCCTGAGTTCAATTCCCAGCAACCACATGATGGCATATAATCATCTATAATGTGATCTGATGCCCTCTTCTGGCCACAGGTGTACATGCAGGTAGAACACTGTGTACATAATAATAAATAAATCTTAGGGGAAAAAAAAGATGTTCATCTTAACATAGATCTTTAGGAAAGTACTTTCTTGTGTCTGTGATATTTTCCTTTAGTGCTGACGCCTGACTCCATGGCTTGCTCATGCTAGGCAAGCATGCTCTCACTGAACTATACCAAACTATCTCTGTCTCTCTCCTCTCCCTCCCTTCTTTGCTGAGACACACTGTGTCCTGCCCCACCCCTCCACTCCTGGCTCAGCCTCCTAGGGGCTGGCATTTCCAGGCTCCTTCACGCCCAGTTCTGCAACTTGGAGACCCCTGAACTGCTAATCCGAACTGAATTGTACTCTAAGTGAAAGCTACACACTAGATTTCTAAGAGTCAAGAAACAGAAGAATGTAAAACACCTCAGGATTTTATTGGCCACAAGGTGCAATGCAAATTAAGTTAAATAAATGAACAATGTTAAAACTAACATGCTTTCAATTTGAGCATTCAAAAAAAAAAAATTAAAGTACACAGGTGGCTGTTGTAGTTCCACAGAGCAAGTCTCTGAACTAGGGCTGAAGACCCGACTTTGCTAACAGCTGCATTACAGGCTGCATATGGGAAGGCCGTTCATTTGTTCTTCCCCGTTAATTACATTGGAGGGTTTTTGCAGGTTCATTCCTGCCTTACTGACTTACCAAGGACCTTTTATTGTGAATCAAATCCTATAATTATGTCTTAAAACGTCAGATCTCTATTATTTCTCACAATCCTAAGTGCCCACCGGTGAATTAGTTACTTGTGTTGACACTGGGATGAGAAGCCTGACAAAAGCAACGTAAGGAAGGGAGGGTTTATTTTGGGTTACAGTGCCTGAGAATCGTCCCATCACCGCAGGGAAGGCATGGCAGTAGGCAAGGGGGCTGGCTGGGCGCATTGTGTCCACAGTCAGGAAGCAGAGAGGGAGCAGAGCTACGCTCTCAGTTTGTTTTTGCTTGTTTGTTTAATTCATTCTGAGCCCCCCAAGTCCATAAAAATGGTACTGCCCACACTTAGGGCGGGTCTTCCGGCTTCACCTACACCCTCACAGGCATCCCCAGAGATTTGTTTCCCTGCTGATTCTAAATCCCACCAAGTTGGCAATCAAGACTGGCCACCCCACGGCTTGGGAGCTGCGTCCACGGGTAAAGCATTTACTAGTGCAAGTGTGAGAAGATGAGTTTGGGTCTTAGTAACCAAGCAAGTGCCGGACAGCAGGTGTGGCCCCTAAGCCTTCCATCCCTGCACGGGGGAGGGGCGGAGGGGGCCTGGAGACAGCTGGTTCCAGGACAAGCTGGTCGAGCCAAATCAGAGAGCTCAGGTGCAGGGAAAGACTTTGCCTCAACCCGTAAGAGAGAGAAATGAAGACCCTAGTATCAAATCCCGGCCTCCACATTAACTGGGACCTCAGCTGAGATGCTTGGGATGAGAGCCAGCGCCACATGGCCTATTGTGCCTACAGGCAAGAGAGAGTGCGTGTCAGTACTCAGTATCGTGAGCATCTAATTGTGCCACATTCGTGTTGGTCTGTGAGCCCAAGAAAGTGACATGTTTAAATCCAAGTGGATACAGATTTCCTGGCTTTCTGTGAGCAACAGCAAGCCAGGCGTTGGTGGCGCACAGAGAATCCCGTCACCGGAGTGGGGCCTGGGAAGCTGCGGTACAGTAAGGGCTTTTCTGCCGCGGGCTCACCTTGAGCGACAGTATTTTTATTCCCGTAAGGAAGGCTTCACAAAATAAGACCGCTAGTTCCAATATCTTGCAGGTTGGTTGTAGCAATGTCTGTTTCCACCAGCATGTAGAATTTCCTCTAAACACCCTTTCCAGCACTTTCCTTTCCAGTATTCTTGTAACCTTCCCAGTCGGTGAGAAGGGGCGTGCCATCTTTGCTTTGTTTGTGTATTTCCTGACTAGTGAGTTGAGCATTTTGCGCTGAGTACTGCGCTAGGGCTTTCCACGCGCTCTACCGCTGTTCCTACTAACTCATGCGGAGGTGGCAAATGGAGCTCATCTCCTTGACCAGGCTCTCTTAGACCAGGCTGCCCTCGAGCCCTCACTATGCAGCCAAGAACGGCCTTGAATTTGTGAACCTCCTACCTAGCTTTCAAATGCTGCGATTAAAGGCATGGGCCGTTGCACCCAGTTTGTGCAATGCTGGAGATAAAAATCATGGATGTGCGCATTGCTAGGGGAGCACTCTACCAGCTGAGCTACATCTCTGTCTCCTGTTTATCGACCTTTGACACCTTATGTTACATTTTCATAATAAAGTAGTTCCAGCACTCAGGAGGCAGAGGCAGGCATAGGTCTGTGAGGTCAAGGCAAGCCTGGCATGTTTAGAGAGTTACAGGCCAGCCAGGGCTAAACAGTGAGACCCCCGTTTCAGAAGAAGAACAAGAGGAGGAGGTGGAGGAGGAGGAGGTGGAGGAGGAGGAGGGAGAGCAGCAACAGCAGCGGAGTAAGTTTAAAGTTAGGAGGGGGCATCGTTAAACTTTAAGAGGTTGATGACAGTAGCAGTGTGCGAGCGTGGTAATTTAAACTGGGTCACAGGGGAAACACAGGGAACTGTGGGACATGGAGCTTGACTTGGACACAGTAGAGGGTCCTGAATGGGGAAAGGGGAGCAGGAAGGGAAGCCTGGGTGTTTCGGAGGCAGGAAAGACTAAGCAGAAAGCATCAAAACAGGTCCTCTCCTCTGGTGGGAAGACACCAAAACCGCTACTCAGAGCCGCTGAGACGGCTTAGCAGGTAAAGGTGCCCGCAGCCGTGCCCGAGCACGTTGGTTGGATTTCCTGGACCCATATGAGGAAAGGTGAGAACCAACTCCTGTGGTGAGTTGTTCTCTGACCTCCACACAGCATGGCGTTTCTGAGTAACACAAGTGCACACTCACGCACGCAAGCACACGAACGCATGCATACATACATGCAGATTTAAAACAGATCAGAGAGCCCCTAAAACTCCTCTCACTTGCTGCTCTCTTTTGCGTCTCAAGGGTTGCTGATGTCTAGTTTGGGGAATTTTGGAAGGTGAAGCCTCTGGCTTCCGGCACGCGAGACTTACTACTGCATTCTGGCTCATCCAGTAAAGCCTGTCTGGCCTCTCACCTGATCTAGTCTGGTTTCACTAAGTTCAGACTTTTCTTCAGGAGTGATGATCCTGTCTTCAATTTTCATTTCCTGTCAGGAAATTTGTAATTAAAAAAAAAAATCAGCAAAATCTCAGATTCAGGGATTTTTCTACATAGAAGCAATCCATAAAATATGTGTTGGGAGTCGCCAAGGCGTCCCTCGTAAACACTAATGACATGGCACTCCTCAAAGCCTGTGCGTTTATGGCTTCGCTCATGAGTGAGGCAGTCATTACGGGTTACACAAGGAAAAAGGAAAAGGAAGTAGGTTGGTTGGTTTGCTTTTTCTTTTCAACTTGAGTCCACCCAGTTTAGCATTTCAATCTTGACACATAGTGGGGCTTCAATAAATGTTGGATAAATTCCTTTATATATGAGTGGAGTTTCGAAACAGTGACTTTTTATACAATTAAAAAGAAAATGAGGCCAGGTGCTGGTGGTGCACGCCTTTAATCCCAGCACTCGGGAGGCAGAGGCAGGCGGATCGCTGTGAGTTCAAGCCCAGCCTGGTCTACACAGTGAGTTCCAGGACAGCTAGGGCTGTTACACAGAGAAATCTTGTCTCAAACAAACAAACAAACAAACAAACAAACACGCAAAAAGAGAATGAGGACCCTTCTGTTTCTATGTAGTGTGGTCTTACATGTGTCTATACAATGATTTAAATAAATATTTATTTATTTGAAAAAGTGAATTAGAATTAGCCCCTGAGTTCCCAACCTCTAAAAAGGTTACTTCAAGAGCTTGTGTATTTTAAGTAATGAGTCTACTGACTGCTATTCCTTCTAGGCATGAGAATAAAAGAGTCTCATAATGCAAAGTGGATCCCAAGTTCTCAGGCAGACGTTCATCAAATACAATGTTTTTTTGTTTTGGTTTGGATTTGTTTATTTTATTTTATTTTTTATTTAATTAATTTTTCAGATTACATCTTAATTGTTATCCCCTTGCTTGAATCCTCTTGTTCCTCCCCGACCCCCCTTGGTTTTGATTTTTTCCAGACAGGGTTTCTCTGTGTAGCCCTGCTGTCCTGGACTCACTTTGTAGACCAGGCTGGCCTCGAACTCATGAAGATCCACCTGCCTCTGCCTCCCAAATGCTGGGTTTAAAGGCTTGTGTCACCACTGCCTGGCTCAGCAAATACAATGTTTAATTGCTAGTAATGGTTGCCTACATAGTTGGGGAGCTGAGGCAGGAGAATTGTAAGTTTGACACCAGTTTAGGCTACCAAACAACCTCTATCTTTCCTACTCACTGCCCCCGCGCCCCCCCCCCAAAAAAAACACCCTTTTTGGGTACTGGAGAGCTGGCTCAGTGGCTAAAGGCACATACTGCTCCTGTAGAGGGCCTAAGTTCAATCCCCAGCTCCAGGGGACCCTGACACCCCTGGTTTTCACAAGCATCTGCACTCACATACATGTACACAGACAGGCACATGTACTCATAACTAACAAATAACTTTAAAGTCTTAAAAAACAACCTGGTAGGGGTATGGGTCAGCTGGTGGAGTGCTCACTCACCATGCGCAAAGCCCTGGCTTAGAGTCTCACCACTGGGTACACTAGGCACAGGCCTGTAACCCTCACACTGGGGAGGTGGAGGCAGGAGGTCATCTTCAGGTAGGGAGTTCCAAGCCAGCTTGGGAAACATGTGATTCTACCCCCCTATGCACCCCCCCAAAATAAACAAAACAAAACACACCCAGAAATAAAAAGCAAGTCAGTTTTTTCCCGAGACAGGCTTTCTGTGTGTAGCCCTGGCTGTCCTGGACTTGCTACTGTAGACCAAGCTGGCCTCAAACTCACAGCGATCTGCCTGCCTCTACCTCCTGAGTGCTGAGTTTACAGACATGCACCACCACTCCTGGCCACAAGTCTGACAGTTAACATATAGAATTAATCACATTCTTTAGTGTTTACTTGAAATAATCACAAACAGGCAAACAGGTATTTTTAATTGCATTGCTTCTGAGAGTAGTAAAACATTACAACAAAAGTACACACGGGGGCGCCATAATCAGCCAGAAACAGCATGTGTGAGCCGAGAGCTGTTTGTGAAATGTCAAAAAATACAGACAGCAAGGTTTCATAGGGTTGTGAGTCAACATGCGCTGCTCTTAGTAAACTGAGCGCTAGGATTCCAGTCCGTGCAGTTCCTGCTTAATGAACAAATGCTGGAGAATTTGACTGGTGTCCTGGCAAATCTATATTTGAAACATTTACTGTTGGCCTTGAATGAGTTTGTTAATAACGTTTATGAATGACAAGAAGCCATGGGTGGAGACTCCTTGCTTGGAATGGGTGAGACCCTGGGTTTGAATCCCAACATTGAAAAAAATAACAAAACAAAACAAAGCAAAACAAAAATACTTATTTTTATGGTGTTTCCTCTACAATGTGAAATGGGAGTCTGTCTTTTATGACCTCTGACCCCAGTCTGCTTTCTTAGGAATCTGTAGGTTTTTTTCCTCATCTCTGGCATATGGCTATGTATTCCTTGATTCTCAGGCAAATATAGAGCTGCCTGGCTACCTGTAGATTTGCTCGAAGAAGCCTGTAAATACCCACACAGACAAGCTGTCATGAGAATATAGGACACACATTATTTCATTATTTTTTCCAGACGTCAATATGCCCGTGACGATATTTGTTCTACACGCAAAATTGCTTCAGTTTAAGCCCAGGCATTACCAGGGGAGGACACACTTCTTCATACCAGTGAGTGACTGCCATCTCTTCCTCCAGATCACACCAGTGATTGTCGCCATCTCCTCCTCCAGATCACATCATTGACTGCCATCTCCTCCTCCAGATCACACCAGTGACTGCCATCTCCT
>OU015746.1:33670466-33698127 GCA_907169655.1 Acomys percivali
CCAGATCACACCAGTGACTGCCATCTCCTCCTCCAGATCACACCAGTATCTGCCATCTCCTCCAGAAGATCTACTTATTATTTTTATTTAATTAATTTATTTATTTAAAAATATTTATTTATTTATTTATTATGTATATAATGTTCTGCCTGTATGTGTGCCTGCCTGCCAGAAGAGGGCACCAGATCTCATTTATAGATGGTTGTGAGCCACCATGTAGTTGCTGGGAATTGAACTCAGACCTCTGGAAGAGCAGACAGTGCTCTTAACCTCGGAGCCATCCCTCTAGACCTATTATTTTTAATTATGTGTCTTTATGTGGATCTGTGCACATGAGTGCCAGTAAAGGTCAGAGGTGGCTGGAGCCCCCCCATCCCCCACCACCCGCCACCCGCAGCTGGATCTGGATAAACCATGTGGGTGCTGAGAATCAAGCTCATGTCCTTTGCAAGCATAGCCCATGCTCTTAACTGCTGAACCATCTCTCCAGCCTCCTCTACCCCTTCCTTTTTTGCTTTTGAGACATGGTCTTATTTTGTAGCCCTGGCTGGCCTGGAACTGGCTATGTAGACCAGGCTGGCCTCAAACTCGCAGAGATCCATTAGCCTCTGTCATAGGTGTATGCTTTCACTCCTGGCCCATTTCTGCTTTTTCTTTTTGGGAAAAAAAAATTCATTTTGTGTATATGAGTGTTTTGCCTTCATGTATGCCTGTGTGCCACATACATGCAGTGCCCCTTGATACCAGAAGAGAAGCTGGGTTCCCTGGAGCTGCCATGTGGGTGCTGGAAACTAAGCCTGGCTCCTCTGGGAGAGCAGAGCTATCTTTTTAACAGCTCATGTTTGCTTTTTCGAAGTTTTTTTTTTTTTTAATTAAAAAAAAATAAGCTTTTTTTAAATGAAGGAGCTGGAAAGATGGCTATGCAGTTCAGAGCACTGACTGCCTTTCCAGAGGAACCACGTGCAATTCCCAGCACCTACATGGCTGCTCACAACCCTCTGCAACTCCAGCTCCAGGGATTCCCATGCCCTTCTGCTTCTGTGGACGCCAGGCTCACACACGGTGCACAGACTTACATGGAGTTAAAATACTCGTATAAAATATTTTTAAAATAAACTTTTAAAAAAATGACACTAAGGATGTTTGAAAAAGCCGTAAGGGGGATAGAGAGATGGCTTAGAGTTTAAGAGCACTGAGTACTCTCCCAAAGGTCATGAGTTCAATTCCCAGCAACCACATGGTGGCTCACAACCATCTATAATGAGATCTGTATACATAATAAATAAACAAATCTTAAAAAAAGAAAAAGCCATAAGGGATTATATTATTTTTTTATTTATACCAAATTACATATAATATATCTAAATATATATATACCTATACATATATTGTTAAGTGATTTGGGCCCACAATAATACTTTTTAGAGCCATAAAAATATCTAATAAAAACCCCCCAGTACCAAGCCTGACAAAGCCTCTTTTGAGTTGTTGGTCAAGGAAGTTCAAAAGACTCCCAAAATAATGCAGGCTCTTGCTTGCCTCCCAGAGGTTGAAGGTCAGATCCTATTGCTGAAGATACCAGGCACTTAGGACATAGGACTTGGAGGATCTGAGCTGGATCTGAGCTGAAAACTTCTTCCCCAAGGCCTAACCTTCATGGTCCCAGAAAGTGCTAATGTAAGCTGCCAAGGAAGGGAAGCAACCAGTAGTCCTAGCCAGCTCTGAAGCCCATGAGCAGTGACCAGCAAGGCAAGACATGCCTGAAGGTGCAGTGGTGGCACTCATATCTTGGCAGTCACCAAGAGCTGTCTAATTGGATTTAAGGCCTGCTCTTTAGGAAGGAAATTATGTCTGATACCGGAAACCTAGCCAAATAACTGGAGCCAGTGAAATCACGGATTTTGTTCTGTTTTGTGTTTTGTGTTTTGTGTTTTCGTGACAGGGTTTCTCTGTGCAGCTCTGCCTGTCCTGGAACTTGTGCCGCAGAAGAGGCTGGCCTCGAACTCAGAGATCCACTGGGTCTGAAAGGCGTGCACCACCACCCTGCGGCTGAAATCACGGCTCTTAAAGAAGAACCTACAACTGTTGTTTTCCTAAACCTGCATAATTCCTAACTGCCTTCTAAATGCTTATCACTGTGCACACCAATAAGCGTAGCTCCCTGTCTTTACTGAAGATGCTCTTCCTTTTGCAGTAGATAGAGATCATTCCAGAAGGCTGCAATTGGTCAAAATGCAGACCTGATCTCAGGGATACAGCACCACTCCCACGCCCGAGGCTCAGGGAACACTAAGGAAGGAGCAGTGGACAGACTGTAAGGGCCAGAGGGCCCGGACATCTACCGTGACGGCTTACCTCCGAGAAATGGCAGGGAGGCTTCACGTGTGAGACTCCAACAATGTGGCTACAAGACCAGAACAAGGACACCATCAATAGGTGTGCTGTGAGGAAGGGGAGAGTCTCCTGGGCCCCACCCGTAGACAAACAACCGTGGGCAAATAAGGGATGCTGCGTGGGAGCAGTACCCCCCTTCCCCGAGATGGGCCCCACAATCCATGGAATACCAGGTGGTGAGCCACGGACTCATGGACAGACAAGCAACACGGACTCAGCAAATAACAATGAAAGAAAAAGAGATCGGGAATTTGAGAGGGAGTGCGTGGGTGTGGTTAGGGCATGGGGAGAATTAGAGGAAAGAAAGGGAATGGCAGGAAATGACGCAATTACAATTTAATAATAATACTAATAATAAAGACAAAGAAAGTTATGGAACTGGACAAAAAGCCGGCACTGCATGCAAAGCGTCTCTCTGAGAGAGTTAGGAATAGGGACAGTACTATGTTATGAACCCCGTGTCCCAGTCACCCCTGCCAGTGCTTACGTGGGTATATGTTTTAGTTTAAACACGGAAATACATTTGGCTGTGTGAATGAATTTATATTTTATGAGTCAGAAATTAAGTTGTTGTTTTTTTTTTCTATTTGACAGTCGTATAATAAAAAGCCTTAGAGCTGGGTATGGTGGTGCGCTCCTTCCATCCCAGCGCTCCGGCAGCAGAGGTAGGCAGGTTCCTGTGAGTTCCAGAACAGCCTGGGCCACACAGAGAGCCCATAGCTTAAACAATAACGACGAAAGGGTGTATTGCTCAAAACGTCAGAGTAATTTTGGAACGGCTCTGGAACATGAAGAAAAACTGGGTTTTGGAGTCCCCTGTAGTTAGGAGCATTTCCATGTATAGAAGCTAAGTAGTCTAGACTTGCTCTACGAAGGTGAGCGCCCTCAAGCACCACCCTGGCAGAGATCCCAGCCTGCAGCGCAGCAGTGAAAAGTCTGGCTGGATCGGAGATGGAGACTGACATGTTAGCTCAAAACTCCGAGGCTGCGTGGCTTTCCCATATGCTCCAGCAAGCCGCTGCCACGCAAGGGTGTCAGCTGATTTTACACCTTCAGCTTGCTTAATGTTGTCATCTATATACAATGGAGTTTTCCATCACATCAGTCCAACAATCTATTGTGAAACACTGTACAGTAAAAATCAGGATAAATTTATACAAAGTATCAATTTAGCATTAATTTCCAAACTCTTAAAGGCAACAAACTGTCAACCTACAAATAAATCAGTACATAAATGATAAAATGACAAAAAAAAAAAAGGGTCTGTACTTCATGCTATCTCGGTGGCTACATGAGGAAAACATGTGGGAGAGCGCTTCGTCAAAATTTTAAAGTAACCGTACAAAAATAGCGCAGTGCACAAAGAAATAGACCATATCCCCAAATTGTGCAGAAAACCACTGAGAATGTGAATCCTAATCCTGAGGCGCTGGCATCATGATTGAGCTGAATGATGATGATGATGGAGCTGAGTGATGATGGAGCTGAGTGATGCCCTCATGCGAAAGCATCTTCACAGTCTTGCAACTCCCAAAAAAAAAGCTGGAGGCAAAGCTACGGCGCAGTCCATGCAATTCTTGGAATACAGTGCTTCTGTTTGTGTGCATATGTTTGAATATCTTTACTATTGTAAAGTCCCAAGTGAAATTCATTGCTAAGGTTCATGGTTGTCCAAGCCACCCCCACTCCCCCACCCAACCCCTGGCCTTAGCATTTGAGTTCCTTCTACCCCAGACTTCATAAGCAATTGTCAGCCTCAGGGCTCAGGGGCTGGCTTGATCCCCAAGTTGGTGCTATGAGCTCACCACCTCCAGGTGCACTGTTGTCTGTCTGTCTTGTTCTTCCCTTGACTGGTTACTTTGAGACCATGGCAGTCTCCATTCAGTCAGGGAAATCTCTCTCTCTCTCTCTCTCTCTCTCTCTCTCTCTCTCTCTCTGTCTCTGTCTCTGTCTCTCCCCACTTTGTGGCTGGGTTAGAATCCAAGATCTTGCACATGGTAGGCATGTGCTTTAATGCCAAGCTATGTACCTTAACACAAGAAAGCCTTTTTTTTTTTTTTTTTGGTTTTTTGAAACAGGGTTTCTCTGTGTAGCCTTGGCTGTCCTGGACTCCCTTTGTAGACGAGGCTGGCTTCGAACTCACAGCGATCCGCCTGCCTCTGCCTCCCGAGTGCTGTGATTAAAGGCGTGCGCCACCACCGCCTGCCTTGGAAGCCCTTTTCATATGCTCACTTTTAGTAGCCCCTCTGCAGCTCAAATTCAATAGTGGTTGGACCTCCCGTGAGGCCAAGTGCGGCCATGTGAGGCAGCTATGATGGCTGTTCTTGGTTGTCAACTTGACTACATCTGGAATTAATTAAAACGCAAATAACTGGACACGCCTGTGAGGAATTTCTTTTTAATTAAATCACGTGAAGCAGGAAGACCCACTTCTAATCTGGACCCTTGAGGTAAGAAGAAACACCTTTAACTTGGACCACACCTTCTGCTGGCAGCCTATAGAAAAGCAGGGAAGAAGGAAGCACGCTCTCTCCTTGCCTGCTTGCTCTCTCTAGCGAGTCCGTTCCTTGTCCGGCATTAGAGGCCGCTTCTTCTGGATCCTGGCACACCAGGCCTGGGTATGTGCTTTGACTTCAGGGCTGGGGACAGAGGGAATCAGACTGCGTTGGCTGTGGCCAGTCAGTAGGACATCACAAAGGGACACAGGTCTGTAAGTTTTCTGTGACAGCTGTGCAGAGTGCACTAAACAACCCCAGGGGGCACCAGTGCTCAGTGTGCAATGTGTTCCTCACCCTTGGGTGTGCACAGTGTACAACTTCTGTGGCTGCAGGCGCTTACACCAGCTGGGCCAGTCTGCTCATCTGGAGCTCCTATATTGGCCACACAGATCAAGAGTGTATCTTTAGCACTGGGGGAAAAAAAACTTATGTCAAACTAACAGCTAACAGAGTACGTAATAGTAAAATATTAAAAGTATTTCCTAATAGGGCAAGTGAAGTGGCTCAGAGAGTAAAGACAGTCCCCACCAAGCCTGAGGACCTGAGTTCAATTCTCAGAACCTGCATGGTGGAAGCAAAGGACAAAGCCCTGCCAACGTGTCCTGTGACCACCACGTGTACTCAGTGGTATGTGTGCCCCCATGTACATAAGCAAACAAACAAACAAACAAGTGCTGGGCATAGCGCTACACGCCTTCCATCTTAGCACTCAGGAGGCAGAACCAGGGGATTCCTGTGAGTTTAAGTCCAGCCTGGTCTGCATAGTGAGTTCCAGGCCAGTCAGGGACATTTAGCGAGACACTGTCTTTAAAAAAAAAATCCTCAAGGCAGAGGCAGGCAGATGTCAGAGAGTTCAAGGGCAGCCTGGTCTACAAAAGGAGTCCAGGATAGCCAGGACTACAGGAGAAACCCTGTCTTGAAAAACAAAAATCACTGGAGCCCTGGAGTTGGAGACCAACTTCATAGGAGCTGGAGAGATGGCTCAGAGGTTAAGAACACTGTCTGCTCTTCCAGAGGTCCTGAGTTCAGTTCCCCGCAACCACATGGTGACTCACAGCCATCTATACTGGCAATCTGATGCCCTCTTCTGGTGTGCAGGTATACATGCAGATAGAGCACTCATACATAAAATAATCTGAGTGAGAGAGAGAAAGAAAGAGAGAGACAGAGACAGAGAGACAGAGAGACAGAGAGACAGAGAGACAGAGACAGAGAGACAGAGTGCTCATCTAAAGAAAACAAAACCGTCTGGAGAGAAAGCTCAGCGCTTAAGAGCACTGGCTGCTTTTGGGACCTGGATTTGGGTTCCAGCACCCACACGATGACTTACAACCATCCGTCCTTCCGTTTCAGGGGTTCAGATGCCGTCTTCTGACCTCCAAGATTACCTGACATGCTCGCGGCACATGCCTGAAAAACACCTATACACATAAAATAAATAATCCAAAAAAAGTTTTTTGGAAACTTTTGAAAACAAACGCAGCCAGGTATGGAGGCAAATGCCTTCCCCACACTTGCTAGGCAGAGGCAGGTGGGTGCCTGTGAGTCTGAGGCCAGCAGAGCTACATATGAGACTCAAGTTAAGAAAAAACATAGGAAGACTAAAATGACAAAAACATGACCAAGCTCAAAGTATGGCCCAGCTTTCCTCAGTGAGGCCCCCTCAAGATCTGACAGTGTGTTGATGCAGGTGTGTAACCCCATCGCTTGAAAAGCAGAGGCAGGAGGATTATTTGATTACTAATAGGATGTTGATTATTGCACACACATACACATAAATAAATCTTCAGAAAGAGTAGTGACAGAGGGGAGGATGGGAAGGCAGGAAGTATGGAGGAAAGCCTTTGAGGGGCCAGCCTGGGCTACACATTTGAGGGGCCAGCCTGGGCTACACAAGGACACCCCATCTCAGAAAAACAGAGAGAGAGAAAAGAAAGCAGTGTTGGAGATTGGAGAGAAATAAACCAGATTGCTATTTCTTTTCTTTCTTTCTTTCTTTCTTTCTTTCTTTCTTTCTTTCTTTCTTTCTTTCTTGGGGTGGGGTGCTTCGAGACTTGGCTTCTTTGTAGCCTCTGCTGTCCTGGACTTGCTTTGTAGACCAGGCTGGCCTCAAACTCATAGAGACGCACCTGTCTCTGCCTCCCTGAGTACTGAGATTATAGGCGTGGGCTCAATGCTACTTCTTATTTGAAAGATTTTGAGTGATTTTTGGTATGCTCTTTCTATGAATCATAATATTTATGATTTTCATGTGTATGGATATATGACTTTATGCTGTGTGTGTGTGTGAGTTCATGCCAGAGTTTGAAATCAGGTGTCTGCCTCTCTACATCTTTTTATTTATTTATTTTGAGACAGGGTCTCACAATATAGCCCTGGCTGGCCTGGCACTTGTTATGTAGAACAGGCTGGACTCAAACCCACAGACATCTCCATCTCCAGTGCTGGGGTTAAAGATGTGTGCTACCATGACCTACCGTGACCTACCGTGACCTACCGTGACTAGCTGTCCCTTGTTTCATTTTACTTGAGACAGGGTCTGTCAGTGAACTTGGAGGCCCCTGCTTGTCTAGACTGGCTTGCCAACCAGTTCCAGGGAGCCTCCTGTCCGTGCCTCCCAGCACCAGGACTTCAGGCATAGCCACAAGGCCTGCCTTTTACGTGGGTGCTAGGGATGGCAGCTCAGCGACATCATGCTGTCACGGCAAGCACTCTTCGCGCTGAGCCATCTCCTCAGTCCCTTGTTTATGACTCTTAAACAGGTTTATTTGTGTCACCATTTTACCGCATATAAACAAAACTGACTCTCTCCTTTGATTGTTCTTCTTTACCTCTGGTTCTTAGGGAGATCAAATCCAGAGCCTTACACATCAAGGCAAATGCTCTTCCACTGAGCCATGGATTCTTGCTTACACTTTGCTATTTTCTTTCTTTGTGGAGAAAAGTCTCACGTAGCCCTGGCCTGGAACTATGTAGACCAAGTTGGCCTTGAGCTCACAGAGATCCACCTGGCTGTGCCTACAGAGTGCCCGGATTAGAGGCGCCAAGAATGACCTTGACCCAGCGGTGGTGGCGCACGCCTATAATCCCAGCACTTGAGAGGCAGAGGCAGGCGGATCACTGTGAGTTCGAGGCCAGCCTGGTCTACAAAGTGAGTCCAGGACAGCCAAGGCTAACACAGAGAAACCAAAAGAATGATCTTGGTTTGGTTTTTGAGGCAGGATCTTCTGTACCTCGTGCTGGAATAGAATTCACTGTGGGGGCAAAGACGACCTTGACCTTCTGACCCTGTAGCCTCTGGGTGCCACTGAACCCATTGTGTGTGGTGCTGGATGGAATTTGGGGCCTCTCTCATTCTCACTCACTACTCTACCAATATCTCTGGCTCCATGTTGAAATTTTTTTTTCTCTCTCATGTGCATCTGACTTACAAATGATAGCCCTCTTGCCCTCATCAAACAAACCATCTAAAGAGAATGGAGAATGGAAAATTTTTTTTCTTTTCTTTTTTATTAATTTATTCATATTACAGAGAATGGAGAATTCTGATTGTACTCCACCCACGCCCATAGCCTTAATGGAAATGCTGGGTTTATAGATGATCAATTTCATATTTGAGCATAAGAGAGCAACTTAAATCAATTATGTGTAATATCATATTAATTCGATGTAGTATACCTTTAAGCAAAGAAAAGTACTAGATTGCCAAGAACTATCAAATTTATGATTCCTTTTATATCAGGCTTTTAAAGGGAAGTATTCTATAAAGCTTGTGTAGAACTTGGATGCCACAAAATCCAGGTTATAGATTTTCTGTCTGTAAATCAACAATTTGATCTTTATATGGATGCATTCGACTATAAGCCTTGCAATAAATTTAAATTTAAAACTATGTGGGGTTTATATTCTTTTCAATAGAACTATAAAGTCCCAGTGCAGAAGTCATCAATTCAGCCTCATGCCTCTAGGCAGCTCCATAATTAAGTCATCCTAGACAGGTAATCATCCATCCCAAGAAAAGTCTATATGTGCTCAGTAATCGTTCTGGTAATGATCTCCCACCCGAAACTTCTTTATTACATCTAATTCTAGTGGTTTCCTTTCACTCTGATCCATTTTCATCTGACTTCTGTTTGGGCTTAGCTCATGGTAACGCTTCCGCAGTAAACATCCTGAGGCCATTGTTTCAGTCGCTCTCGTCCTGATGTAAAAAAATCACTTCATTTCATAGTCATCATTAGCGCTGTTTGTACATAATAACTGTTTCCACTCTGCTGTTTCATTGGAGTATAATGATTTGCTATTGCATTGGCCGTTTAATTGATATCTATATATGGTGTAGAATATTGACAAAGCAAAAAAAAAAGTGACCTCCTTGTATATATCTGTAATTTCTGACTATATCATGTTTTAGTAGTTTGAATTCATACAGGGAGCTAGAGAGATGGCTGAGTAGTTAGGAGAGGCCAGGTTAAGAGAGCTTGCTGCTGGGACAGGCATAGTGGTGCACACCTTTAACCCCAGCAATGGGGAGGCAGAGGCAGGCAGATCCCTGTGAGTGCGAGGCCAGCTTGGTCTACAGAGTGAGTTTCAGGACAGCCAGAGATATGTAGAGACCCCGTTTGAAAAAATACAGAACAAAACAACAGCAACAACAGCTGTAATAACGGGGGGGGGGGGGAGCAGAAAGTACTTGCTGCTCTTGGACCCAAATGTGGTTCTCAGCACCCATGTCACGTGATTTACAACCTCTTGTAGCTCAGGGATCTGCTGCCTTTCAACTCATGTGCACATAGGCCCACCCACCCACTTAAAAATAAAATAAAAAATTGAGAATGAACTCATATATGATTTACACTGAGTTGAATTATGTTTAATAATGCTTATCAAAGAATATTGCCACCCTTTGTCCATATCCTTTCCAGTGTCTTACGCATTTTCATGACACTGAGTTGATGTTCAAATCTGGCACAATGTTGAGATGGAGGAGGGCTCAAAACATAAGCACAAGCCGGGCGGTGGTGGCGCACACCTTTAATTGCAGCACTCGGCAGGCAGAGGCAGGCAGATCGTCATGAGTTCGAGGCCAGCCTGGTTTACAAAGCGAGTCTAGGATAGCCAAGGCTACACAGAGAAACCCTGTCTCAAAAAACAAAAAGCAAAAAAAAAAAAAAACAAAAACAAAACAAAAACAAAAACCCCCCAAAACCCCCCAAAAAACCATAAGCACAAATAATAACCCTGTACCTTGCATTTGTAAAATCCTCCTAGGACAGGGGCAATGTTAATTAATTAATTAATTAATTAATTAATTAATTTATTTTTTTGTTTTTGGTTTTTTGAGACAGTTTCTCTGTCCTGGACTCGCTTTGTAGACCAGGCTGGCCTTGAACTCACAGCGATCCACCTGCCTCTGCCTCCTGAGTGCTGAGATTAAAGGCGTGCGCCACCAAACCCAGCCTATAGTTCTAATTTATATGTTGGGAACTTGTGAGGATGCGAGGCGTTGCCAGCTGTCTGCCTATCAGCATCATCCCATTAGTCTTTCCTCGTGGACTCATGCATGACCCCTTGTCCACAGTGACAGGACCATCTCTAAATATTTATGCAAAAAAGTATTTATGGGCCAATGAGGTGACACACCTGGGAGGTAGATGCAGGATAATCAAGGCCAACCCCTGCTACATAGTGAGTATGAGGTCAGCTTGGACTACATAAAACTCTATCTCCAAACAAAACAACCCCCCCCAAAACAAACAAACGAACAAAACTAAACTAAGAATAATTCTGAAAGGTGCTTAAGGGCTAGAGAGATGGCTCTGTGGTTAGAGCCCTTGAGTTGGGCATGGTAGTGCAAACTTTAATCCCAGCACTCAGGAGGCAGAGCCCAGCCAGGTTTAACTGAGTTCCAGGACAGCCAGGGCTACATAGTGAGATCCCGTCTCAAACAAAGACAGACAAACACACACACACAAAAGGCCTTGGGATGAAAGAGCAAGGCTTGCGTTTGGATCTGCAGGACCCATGTAAATGCGAGGCAGCCTGCCCATGATTCCAGCCTGCGAAGGTGGAGATGGGATCTTGCAGAGAAAGCCAGTTGTAAGAGTCGCCATATTGGTGAGTCTGGATTTTCGAATGAGAGATCCTCCTGCCTTAGTGAGTAAGGTGGAAGAGTGAGGCAGGATGACTCTTGACCTCAACCTCTGCCCCACACAGGCATGTGCAGTCACACTGAAGGAGCCGTGTTAGTTATTTGTCTCGTTGTTCTGACTAAGCGCCGGACAAGAAGCAGTTCAAGGGAGGGAGGGCTTATCATCATCGTCATTTTGGTTTTTTGAGACTCACTTTGTGGACCAGGCTGCCCTCCAACTCACAGAGATCTGCCTGCCTCTGCCTCTCCAGTGCTGGGATTACAGGCTTGCGCCACCTCGCCCAGCTGGGACGGCTTGTTTTGATTCACAGTCTTAGTGTATACAGTCCAACCATGGTAGGGAAGTCATGGTGGCAGAAGCATGAAGTGGCTAGTCATACTGTTGGTGTGGTGGTTCGAATGAAAACGGTCCCCATAGGCTCATAGGGAGCGGCACTATTAGGAGGTGTAGCTTTGTGGGAGGAAGTGCATCACTGGGGGTGGGCTTTGAGGTTTCAAGTGCTCAAGCTAGGCCCAATGTCACTCTCTCTCTTCATGCTGCCTGCTGATCCAGATGTAGAACTCTCAGCTACCTGCCAAGCCTTAAAGAAACACTTTCTTGGCCGGGCAGTGGTGGCGCATGCCTTTAATCCCAGCACTCAGGAGGCAGAATCAGGCAGATCTCTGTGATTTTGAGGCCAGCCTAGTCTACAAAGTGAGTCCAGGATAGTCAAGGCTACGAAGAGAAACTCTGTCTCGAAGAAGAAGAAGGAGAAGGAGAAGGAGAAGGAGAAGGAGAAGGAGAAGGAGAAGGAGAAGGAGAAGGAGAAGGAGAATTATTATTTTTCCGGGACTGGAGAGATGGCTCAGCAGTTAAGAGCACTGACTGTTCTTCTACAGGTCATGAATTTAATTCCCAGTAACCACATGGTGGCTCACAACCATCTATACTGTGATCTGATGCCCTCTTCTGGCCTGCAGGTGTACATGTAGACAGCGCTGTATACATAATAATAAATAAATCTTTTTTAAAAACTTAACATTTTTCAGTTCCAGTGAACCCATTTTGCCACCAAACGTTGCTATTTTCTTTCACAATATCCTAATGTGGCAGACGCGCATCATTTCCTCCTGGAAATTCTGCTGTGAGCAAAGTCCTTCGGAGACTGGTTAGAGCTCACATGTGCTGCGCCCTCCTCCCTGGCAACAGCGTCATGAGGAGCAGCAGCAGCATTGTGTACAAGCCTCAATCAAAAGTCTTTCTTTGGCTCTTCAAAACACTGAAGAATAGCAGGAGGGTTTTTTTTCTGTATATAAAAAGAAGCTCTCAGCCACACAAAAAAGTTATTAGTATTCTCTCAAAAGCCAGTATCTGTCTTGGCAATCTTGTATTTTAACACATTTTTTTTTCTTTTCATAAAAAGAAAAAAGCTGCAAAGATTCAATTCCTTAATTTATCTGAAAGAAAAAAAAAAAGTTCAAGTATTTCTCATTTAACATAAAGGCTATCAGATGGGCCCAAACTGCAGTTGTTTAAAATGAGCACTTTCTGTAATCTGGTCAATCTCACTGTCACTCTGTTGCCATTATCTAGCAATTTATGGGAAATGATTCTTAATACTTTTTTTTTTTTTTGACAGAGTCTCTCTACATAGCCCTGGCTGTCCTAGAATTCACCATGTAGAATAGGCCGTCTCTGCCTGGATTAAAGGCATGTGCCACCACATCCAACTCAATACCAGTTTTTTTTAAAGTGCTGCCCAATTTAGTACTACTAGCTGACATTTCAAAGCTGTATAAATAAACTTCATTCTAGCTCTACATTTCGTGAAGAGAGTAATCAGAGCCCTGGGCACAGTGTCTGGTTCTGTAACTCCGGCACGTTCATAAAAATATTTTTTTTTTTGGACATTTGTTTGTGTATGTGTTTGTGTGTGTGTATGTGTGTATGTGTTTGGACACACACTTATGCAGGTTTGCATGTGCACATATGTATGTGTGCATGTGAACTCTGATGTCTTCCTGAATCGCTCTCCATTCATTGACTGAGGCAGCATCTCTTATGCCTGGTGTTCGTTGGCTGTGCTAATCTAACTAGCCACATGCTTATTCAATTAGTTTAGCTTTCCAGCTTGTTCTTGGGGGGGTCCCCTGGATCTGTCTCCTATGGTCTGGTTTTACAGGTAGGCCACTATGCTTGCCTGTTTTTTGTTTGTTTGTTTGTTTTATTTAATGTGGTACGGGGGATTTGAACTCTGATCTTCATGCTTGCCTGTCAGGTGCTTTCCACTGAGCTGTCTCCTCAGGCCTCATAAAAATACTGTGGGGTTCTATTTACTCCTTCCAAACATCCCGAGCCCTCTCACATGTCTGCTCCCAGCAAAGCTTTGCATGCCCTCTCACAAGACATCTTCCAGCAAAACACTACATGACACAACCAAGTCTTCAAAGAAACCAGAAACTTCCACTTCACTGGGGGGTGGTGGTGTACGAGTTTGATCCCAGCACTTTGAAGGCAGAGTCCAAGGCCATCCAGGTCTACAAACTGAGTTCCAGGACAGCTAGGGCTGTTACACAGAGAAACACTGTCTAAAAACAAACAAAAATAACAACAGTTATTGTTGTTACTATTATTACTTTTTTTTCCAAGACAAGGTTTCTAAGTGTTAGCCTTGGCTGTCCTAGAGTCACTTTGTAGACCAGGCTGGCCTTGAATTTACAGCGATCCGCAAGCCTCTGCCTCCCGAGTGCTGGGATTAAAGGTGTGAGCCACCACTGCTGGGCTATTATTACAGTCTCACTATGTAGCCCTGGCTGGCCTGAGGCTAACTGTGTAGATTCGGCTGGCCATGAACTCACAGCTTCTGCCTCCTCAGTACTGAAAGTAAAGGTGTGCATCATCACAGCTGTCTCATTACATTATGTGTGTGTGTGTGTGTGTGTGTGTATGTGTGTATGTGTATATGTGTGTATGTATGTATATGTGTATGTGTGTGTGTATGTGTGTATATGTGTGTATATGTGTGTATGTATATGTGTGTATATATATGTGTATGTGTGTGTATGTGTGTGTGTGCACACACCCGTGCATATGGAGTTCAGAGGACCATTTGCAGGAGTCTGTTCCTGCTGTCCACCAAGTGACCTGCAGATCAAGCTCAGGTCATCAGGTGATGCGGCAAGGCCCACACTCCCTGAGTAAGCTCAGCAACAAAGATGTTTGTATCCATCGTTAATTCAAAAGTAGTATGAAACATTTCCAAGGTCTGTTAAATGGAAGAAGGGGAAGGTGAAAAAAGGCATATTTAACACTACATAGCTAGAGAGAGGTTTTTAAGCAGCTTAGGACACTCATGGATGACATCTGCAGTTTTAACTTCAGGTTCAAGTTAACAGAATATTCTTTTAGGCTTTTCCCATGGAAGAACAAAGGACTGCAACATCAGTAATATTATTTTAAACAAGGACATTTTAAATATCAGTGATGGGACCTGTTGTTGGATTGTGTGTGAGCAATGGGTCCTGCTTGTGATGTAAGTTGTACCAAATGTGATACCCTCACAAACTAACTTAGAATTTAAACAGATCACAGCCGAGAGTGGTCTAAACACTGAAGCATATTTAAATGTGAACAGCGGGCGTGGTGGTTGTCTTGATTACTTCTGCTATTGCTGTGATAAAACATCTGGACAGACACCGTCAGGGAGGAAAGGCTCGTTTTGGCTCAGTTTGAGGTCCATCATGGCGAGGGACGACTCGGTGCTTTTTCTTCTTTTTATTCAGTGCAGGATCCAAGCCCAGAGCACGGTGCCACCCACAGTGGATGGGTTTTCCCACTTCAGTTAGCCACCTAGATAACTCCTTACCCCTCACAGCTGCGCCCACAAACTTGCCCCCTAGGCGCTGTCAGGTTGGCAGCCAATGTTGCCTATGGCCATATTGCGGTCCAGTCATCCCAGCATCAGGAGGTCAGTTCAAGGTCAGTCCGGTGTACCTCATGGAAACCAAGCCTCAGATGAGCAAGCAAACACACAGCATGCAACGTAACACTTCCTCTTCACCCTGCTGCTACCCAGGTAAATAAATCTCTGCCTCAGAAGCTGTGCACAGCTATGTTGGGTCCTTGCAGATATCATCTGTGCGTTGTGGAAAGGACCATTTTGGTGTGTGTATTTGTGCATATGTGTGCGTCTACATGTGAGTAGCAGAGGACTTCCACGACTATTTTCCTGAGTTATTTTGCTTTTCTACTTTATTATTATTTTTTAATTTTACATTCTACCCTTCCTCTCTCCCCGTGTGTGTGTGTGTGTGTGTGTGTGTGTGTGTGTGTGTGTGTGTATCAAGGCACGCAAGTGGATGCAGAGCCCTGCTTTTAGGAGTCAGTTCTCTCTTACCATATGACTCTACCTCAGGTTTCCAGGCTTGGGTGGCAAATATCTTTACCTGCTGAGCAGTCTCACCAGCACCCCCGCCCCCTGCCCCCCCCATCCCCCACCCCCACCTTGTGTTTTAATTCTTAAAAATTAGATTTCTGAACAAATGTTAATGTCACATACACTCAGTACGTGTATTTTAGGCAACTGGAAAGTAACATATTAGCACATGTATCATGTTGCATAATTAAACAGAGAGTACTTCACATAGTATGGAAGTGGAGGTAATACTCCCCTCCATAAACAGATGAGCAGGGAGTTAAGCTTAGAGGCTAGAGATGGCTCAGAGGTCAAGAGCTGGTCTTTCAGGGCCCGAAGTTCACTTCCAACACCCAGATAGCAGCTCACAAGGTCTGCAACTCTGCTTTCAGAAGATCCTATATTCTCTTCTGGCCTTCCTGGGCACCAGGCACACACATGGTGCGCATACATACATGGAGACAAAACATTCATATACAGAAGATAAAGATATATAAACTCTTTTTTAAAAAATCAAGCTTAACATCACATAGCCATTGAATAGTATAATTTCTGGGTGACTAAACAAGTGATAGCCTTAGACGTGTTCAGTTACACTATCACTTTGAGTGTTTATCTTATTTTTTGAGGTAAGGTGTCACGATGCCCAAGTTGGTTTTGAACTCTCCATATAGCAGAGGATGACTTTGAACTTCCAGGATCATCTTCTTTTGCCTCTGGAATTCTGGTATTATAGGCATGTGTGGCTTGCTACTCCTGGTTTAAGTATTTCGAATTCCTGGTTCTGAATTTAGCATCAGAATTCTGATTCCCAGGATCTGGGAGCCATGGCTTAGTGGGTACCAAATGTGCTGCATAAGTGGTGGATCTCCAGCAACCACTTAAATTCTGGGCAGTATGGCGGCCCACCTGTAATTCCAGCATTCTGAAGGTAGGCTGGGGATCCCTGGAGCAAGCTGGCTAACAAGACTAGCCATGCCATCAAGTTGAAGGTTCAACTGAGAGACCCTGCCACAGTGAGTAAGGCAGAGAGTGCTGGAGGAAGACTCCATATTAACCGCAGGCTTTCACACACACACAAGCACACATACATGTGCACATGCAGTCTGAGCACACACATGCACTTACACATTCAAACATACATGCAAGCACACCTGTCCCCGACTCACACACAGGCACATGAGGATAAAAATTTGAATTTCAGGATAGTGGTTAATAGTGACAGTAAGAAAACCACGTTACAGAATGTCTCCAAATCTGGGATCCGGTTATCATTTTTTAGTCAATTTATTTGTCACATTCTCCTAATTTTTATAACTTCTCCTCCTCCCCCGCTCTTCTTTTTGGTTTTTTGAGACAGGGTTTCTCTGTGTAGCCTTGGCTGTCCTGGACTCACTTTGTAGACCAGGCTGGCCTCGAACTCACAGCGATCCGCCTGCCTCTGCCTCCTGAGTGCTGGGATCAAAGGCGTGCGCCACCATCGCCTGACTAACTTATCTTCTTTATGGAGAATAAATATTTTAGATCAATAGATATGGAAAATCAACCACTGAGGAGAGAATGGACATTTGCTAGAGACAGTGCAGAAATGATATCTTACTAAGTCTGTTTGCTACTTATCATGTACTTTATTAATAATTTATTTGATCTCTAAATATGAGCAGATGGTAAAAGAGCATAATATCCACACATGTAAAATGATTTGGGAACAGGAAATCAATGGCTTGCTGCAAACAATTGGAACTGTAATTGTAGAGACAAGCGTCTATGAGCAACGCTGAGCCACCCAGAGGCTCCAGAGGCTTGTTGGCTGCAATACAGTAAGGTGCTCTTGGTAAATGTCTCTAATATTCTGTGCTTTGGACTGGAACACATGGAAGACTTGGGCAGGCAGGTGCTTTATATAGCCGGGGATGGTTCTGTTGCCAAGCTCTCCTTCACATCTGTCCCTTCCTTTCCATTCTCGGTGCTGCCGTCTGACTTCAGAGCCATCTGCCTTCTCCCACAGTCCATGCCAACAATCTTCTCGTTACCCTCTCCCTAGGAGTGTCCCCTTTATTTATTTATTTTCTTTTGTTTTTTTGTTTTTGTTTGTTTTGTTTGGTTTGGTTTGGTTTTTCGACACAGGGTTTCTCTGTGTAGCCTTCGCAGTCCTGGGCTTGCTTTGTAGACCAGGCTGGCCTTGAACTCATGGGGATCCGCCTGCCTCTGCCTCCCGAGTGCTGGGATTAAAGGCGTGCACCACCACACCTGGGGGGTGGTGGAGACTGACTTCCCTGCACAGAGCTTTGGATTAGTCCTCATGTAGTCCTAATTGTTCTCCAGATATCCTGAAATGACATCCAATCTCCTCGGCTAAGCACGCAAAACCTTCCATGGATTCTAGCTTTATTCCCTGTCTGGCCTGAGTTATTTATATCTTCTGAGGTCTGAAGCCTGAGGGTAAAAACATCTAGTCACCTTCATAAAAACTGCAATCTCAGCACTCTGGGAGGCAGAGGCAAGTGGATCTCCGTGAGTTCGAGGCCAGCCTGGTCTACAGAGTGAGTCCAGGACAGCCAGGGCTACCCAGAGAAACCCTGTCTTGAAAAAACAAAAATAAATAAATTAAAAAAATAAAAAACAAGCCCCACATTCTCCTAGCTCGGACCATCCCCTTCCCTCTCCTGCAGGGACCTGTTATAGCCAGGGTTCTCCTCCTCCCCTTCATGCACTGCCCTTTGCCAAGGCCTTTTCCTGGGGTCTCCACACCCTGCTGGATTCCACCTGGAGGGCAGCCATGAACAAGGCACTCCAGTTAAGCATTTACATATGAGACCTGAGAGAGTCTGACAACATTCCATAGAGGAGGGAGCAACACCACTGTGAGGATGTTTTCCGATGCTGCAGTGACCACTAAGGGTGAGCTGCACAGTGTCTCTCTCTCTCTCTCCCCCACCCCCTCTCTCCTTATGTTTTGAAGCAGGGTCTTACGTGGCCCAGGCTTGCCTCACACTTGCTATTGCACTGTGTAGTCAAAGATAACCTTAAATGTCTTATGCCCCGCCTCTACCTCCCAAGTGCCGTGGTTTCAATGCAAGCTCTACCACGTCCGGTTTTTACATGGTGCTTGGAATCAGACCCAGGGTCTCATAAATGCCAGGCGAGCATCCTGCCAACCGACTCACATCTGCACCTGCAGTGCCCTCTCTTGCTTCCACCAAGAGTGCTATGATGCTCCCTCAGATCAAAAGTGCTTGGTGTCACGGAGCTTCAGAGCTGGGCTTTTCACCACTCAAGACACTCATGACCTTGATGCTTTGGTGTATCAAAGCTATCGTGCCCTTCAGAGCCCTCCTACTGCCACAGACCTGTCTGCGTGTGGAATGTCTCACTCTTGGAGCTGCAGTCTGATTTGAGGCCACCCAGACTGTCTTCTGACTAGCTTGTCTCTCCAGATGCTTTCAGAGACTTCAGTGAGGACAGATCTTTCACTTTTAACTCTGGCCCATCTTTTTCCCCCAGGTACCTAGATACACCCATGCCCTAGGCTGGCGATCTAATGAAATACTAACTGTGGAAGAACTCCGATTCCTCCCCTCTCTCTAAGGGTCCAGGAAAGAGGAGAGAAGCTGTTTTCATTGAACACATCTTTGAACTGTTAGCGTACATGTCTTCTCCTTCGAATTAGAAGATCCAGTTCATAAACCAGGTGTGGTGGTACATACCTGTTGTTCTTGGCTAGTTTCATGTCAGCTACAGTCATCTGAGGAAGGGAACCTCAATTGAGAAATTCCCTCCATAAGAATGGGCTGTGACTGCCAGGTGGTGGTGGCGGCGGCGGCGGCGGCGGCGGCGGCGGCGGCGGCGGCGGCGGCGGCGGCGGCGGCGGCGCACGCCTTTCATCCCAGCACTTGGGAGGCAGAGGCAGGGGGATCTCCATGAGTTTGAGGCCAGCTTGGACTACAAAGTGAGTTCCAGGGCAGCCAGAGCTGTTACACAGAGAAACCTGTCTTGAAAAACAACAACAAAAAAGAGGGCTGTGGGGCTGAAGAGATGGCTCAGCGGTTAAAGAACACTGGCTGTCAGCCTGGTCTACAAAGTGAGTCTGGGACAGCCAAGGATACACAGAGAAACCCTGTCTCCAAAAACCAAAACCAAAACCCAAAACCCAAAAACCAAAACCAAACCAAACCAAACCAAACCAACCAACCAACCAAACAAACAAACAAAAAACACTGGCTGCTCTTACAGAGGTCCTGAGTTCAATTCCCAGAAACCACATGGTGGCTCATAAACATCTATACTGAGATCTGGTGCCCTCTTCTGGCGTGCAGGTGTACATGCAGGCAGAATACTGTATACTTAATAAAGAAATCTTTTGATGAGGACTAAGGCAAAAGCTGCCACCCTCCACAGCCTCCGTATCTGTTCCTGCCCTGTTCAAGTTGCTGCCCTGACTTCCTTTGTTGATGAATAATGATGTGGAAATGTAAATGAAATAAACCCTTTCCTCTCCAAGTTGCTTTTGGCCGTGGTGTTTGATCACAGCAAAAGAAATTCTAATTAAGAAACTTATAACTCCAGCACTTGGGGGGAAAAGGTGAGTGGATCATAAGTTCAAGGGCATCCGTTTGAGGCCAGCCTGGGATACATGTGATCCTGTCTCAAACAAACAAACAAACAAACAAACAAACAGAGCTGGTTTCCTTCATAGGGCGAGGGAGCACTGTGTTTCCCTATCCACTTGGCTTTTGCTGCGAAGATGGTGGATGCTTTGCCTGCTTCCCATCAGTTGGCTCTCGAAACAACATATTGCACACAGACATCGTGCAATAACTGAAGTGATCTGGATTTATGAAAGTAAACCGAGGAGTCTGCAAGCGTAGGGGCTTCCAAAGAAGCTCTTGCGTCCTCCTGAAGGAACCGGGTCGCAGCTGGGCCCCCCTCTTCTCTCCTCCTGCCTTGACCATGGCTGTGATAACTGGAGATGCAGCAGCTGCCGGGAAACCAGAAGTGAATGCTGAAGACAAAAGGCCAATGTGCTAATGATGACAGAGCAGACAGAGAAAGAGCCAGCGTCCTTGAAGTCACCGCAGAGGACAGAGCCAGGTATAGCTCGAGGTGTGTTTTTATATATATTTAATATTTAAGATATTTATATATTTATATTATTTCTGAGACAGAGATTTTTGCCATGTATCCCAGGCTGGCCTTAAATTCAATATGTAGCTCAGACTAGGCTCAAACTCACAGAAATGCCTGGCTTGGGTGCTTGTGTACACACACACACACACACACACACACACATACACACACATACACACACACACACACACACACATTGGGTTTTCTTTTTTTTTGGGGGGGGGGACACACATTGGTTTTTCAAGACAGGGTTCTCTCTGTATAGACCTGGCTGTCCTTGAACTCACAGAGATTTTCCTGCCTATGCCTCCTGAGTGCTGTGACTAAAGGTGTGTGCCTCCACTGCCCAGACGGTACTTGTGTATTTTAAGCCAGTCCTCCTTCGGGTGGAAGTCATGAAGCAGAAACAACTCAACAGTGCCCAGCAGTTAGCAACGGTGTTAACTGTTGCTTTTTTATTTTTTAAAAATTTATTTATTTATTTATTTAATTTTTAATTTATGTGTGTTGGTGTGAGGGTGTCAGATCTTAGAGTTACAGACAGTTGTGAGCTGCCATGTGGGTGCTGGGAATTGAACCCCGGGTCCTTTGGAAGAGCAGGCAGTGCTCTTAACTACTGAGCCATCTCTCCAGCCCCAACTGTTGCTTTTTTAAAAGAGTAAAATCTCAATTGTTTGATTTTACCAATAAAGACTTAGGAGCCAGATGTCGGAGTGTAAACCTGCTAGCTCAGAGAGGCAGAGAAAGAACCCAGCTGACCTTCCTACTAGGCAGAAGGAAGAAGCCTCAAGCCTCAAGCTCCAGGCCCCTCCTCCTTCTCCACACTGTCTCTAACACCCGTCCACTAAATGCCCCTCCTTTCTGTTTAGCCCCCATCAGCTGGTTTCTTGCTCCGGCTCTTAACCTAGGGCTAACTTTATTTAATCTAGTGTACAGAAAGCTCTTGGAGTAAAGGTGTGTGCTAGGGCTGAGCCACACCATACCCACCTGTTTACAGTAAACAGAAAGTTCTTGGAGTAAAGGTGTGTGTTAAAGGCTGAGCCACAGCAAACAAGAAACAGGTTTACACAGTTTACAACCTCAGGGTTCACAATGGGACCAAATATCCTGCAACAGGTTGACCTCAGGACTCACTCCTGCAGTCAGGAACTCCAAAGGTGGAGCTCAAGGAAGTGGGGTTTAAGGAGCCTGTCAGAGGCAGGTGAATCGATGTGAGTTCGAGGCCAGCCTGGACTACAAAGCGAGTCCAGGACAGCCAAGGCTACACGGAGAAACCCTGTCTTGAAAACAAACACAAACAAAACAAACAAACAAAAACAAAAACCCAAACAAAATAAACCTCCTCACCAGACTTTTAAGTAAGCGGTCTGTCTCCAGTATCTCACTGGAACAACAGAAAGCTGGCTAGTACTCCAGTGCGCCCAGAACTCTGACATGCAGAGCCATCACGGGGCGGTCCTGTTAGAATCTGGCTCAGTAGGTGTACTGAGAGCATGCTTACATTGGGATCGGACCCTTCAGTACGGAGGCGCTGTTCTCCGGGTGCCCGGGGCTGTGGGCAGATGAAGGTTCGCAGGGAAGCGGCTCTGAGAATTGCCTTAGCTGCAATGAATTGTCTCACACAAAAATCATGTCCTGGCTTACAGTGAAGACCTGGTCACCAATAGTCACTGTTGACTCCAAGAGGATTGCCTGTAGTTGTTAAGATTTCTAAGAGTGGAGGGCTCAGGTGTTAAGAGGGCTTACCCAGCATGCACTGGGTTCGAGTCCGAGCGCTTGAATGAACCCATTGTGGATCAACCGGAATGGCACTCGAGAGTTTCAAGGGAAATTGTATTTCTCTAATGATTTGGGAATGGAACGGCTCCTTCTTCTTTCTTCTTAAATTTAATTTAAAATTTAATTATATGTATGTGTATGTGGTGTACATGTGAGCGCCAGTGCCTGCAGAGGCCAGAGGTGTTGGAATCCCTGGAGCGGAAGTTGCTGGCAGTCGTGGGTGCTGGGAACGGAGCTCGTCTTCCAGAAGATGCCTGACCACTGAGCCAGCTGTCCCACCCCTCCCCCTGGCTTTCGGTGTAACTGAAGAAGACAAGGAAAGCTAACAATTACATCACCGACAGAAGGCGGAGTGCGGGGACAGAGGTTCCTCGGCAGCAGCAAACACAGAACACTGTCCTGTCCTGCAGGGTTTGAGGCCACGGAGGAGCAGGAGCTTGTTACAGTGAGCAGATCGCCAAAGAACACTGCGCTCCAGCAGAAGGTCAGGGTAGGACTCTGACTAGGAAGGAACGGAGCCCGAGACCTGGGAGAGGGACATCCAGCCGGATTACTGAACTCAAGATCCCCTGGATCCCGGCACCTGAGGCAGGAGGCCACTCCTGTACACACCAGCCATCTGCCTTTTCCTGAATCCCACAGGAGGGTTGGTTCTCCCTTGCTGGGCAGCTCATACTCTGCGTAAGGTCATCTTCTCTTAAGCTGCAAGGCCAACAGCCAGGGTCAAGGCACACCATATTCCTGAGGGGACCCAGCAGACCTTCTGAGGGGGAAGGAGCCAGAACTAGAGAGGCTATAGGACTTATCTAGAATTTTCCAGAAAGAGCCAGACTGAGTGATCAGGACTTCATTCTTCAGGGAACGGGGTGGTGAGGCCTACCAAAGCAACAGTGGTGGGTCATATGCTTTACCAACTGTGTTTGGAGGAACCAGAGGACATGAACTGAGGGCGGAAAGATAGGTAGGTGAAGATTTAGGGAACAAGGGACTCCATTTAGAAATTGTCATAGCATCCTAGAGATAGAAGAGTGACCTGACGAAGGGATGTTAACAGTGTTATATTTGTTAATCTTCATATACTTTTTCTTTGTGTGTGTGTGTGTGTGTGTATGTGTGTATCTGTGTGTGTTGGATGCACATGCACATGTGTGTCATAGAGGCCAGAGGAAGATGTCACACATCACTCTTTCCGCTTTATTCCCTTGAGAACAGATGTCTTTCTCATTGAACCTGAAGCTTGGCAGACAACCAGCAAGCCTCAGAGACAAGCCATCCCTCTGGCTCTTCCGCACGTTGTTAGAGCTAAGGGCACACAGCTGCCTACACTGCACTTTTTTTTCAGAGTGGGTGACTGGAACTCAGGCCCTCACACTTGTACAGCCAGTGCTCTCATCCCTGAGCCATCTTACCAACACCTAACTTAAACAAACAAACATACTACAAAGAAACAGCAACAAAGAAGAAACAATTGAGGCCTGGCAAGATGGCTCAGTGGATAAAGACATTTGTCACTAAGTCTGGTGAACTAAATTCAATCCCCAGGACCCATATGGTAGGAGAAAACTGACTCTCACATATGCAGGTACAAAATGGGTACACAATAAACAAATGTAATAAAAAACAAAACAAACAAAAAAAAACCCCAAGGCTGGAGAGATGGCTCAGAGGTTAAGAGCACTGACTCCTCTTCCAGGGGTTCTGAGGTCAATTCCCAGCAACCACATGGTGGCTCACAACCATCTGTAATGTGATCTGATGCCCTCTTCTGGCATGCAGGTGTACATGCAAATACAGCAATCATATACATAAGTAAATAAATCTTTTTTTTAAAACACCCAAAAAGTTTCTAGTAACACCATAAATTAAAAAACCAAAATACTTTGCCAAAATAATAAGCCATGAATTAGTTGGATGTCAACATTCAGCGATTCTCCTTAGAGCCTTTATGTGTCCAAGAACAGAGGAAATTATCCCCCCTGCCTGCCCCTCCCACTACTGGTACCCAGGATGAAGGCTGCGCTGGTCATGGGGTTTGCACAGGGAGAATCTATTCTGATATTACATGTGTAATATAAAACATCACCGGGAAAAACAAACCGCTACTGTACACAGTCCACACCCTTAAGCATCTTCCCAGGCTCTTTATCAGCCTTGAGTAGAATGTTATCCTCTAACTCATCTTTCATATTGTCTCAGAAGTATGTCTAAGGCCGGGCAGTGGCGGCGCACGCCTTTAATCCCAGCACTCGGGAGGCAGAGGCAGGTGGACCTCTGTGAGTTCAAGGCCAGCCTGGTTTACAAAAAGAGTTCTAGGACAGCCTGGGTTATTACACAGAGAAACCCTATCTTGAAAAACAAAACGAACCAATGGACCAAACAGAAAGGTACATCTAAGATCTGGGTGGAGACTTCAGGGTATTCTTCATGACACTTTGTCACCAAGTCTCTGCTCTGACCTGCCTCAGGCGCTCTACCTCAGGTGATGGCTGCTGCTGCTGCTGCTGCTGCTGCTGCTGTTGCTGCTCTTGTTTTGAGACAGGGTCTCACTTTCTTTGTAGCCCAAGCTGGCCTCAAACTTACCAGCCTCCTGTCTCAGCCACCGCAGACAACTTAAATTTTTTTTTTTAACTTCTTATTCCTTCTTCCCTTTCTCACAGATGATGAGGTAGTTAGCTCCTTCCGGTCCTCTCCTGGTGTCACAGCACAAACAGCTTCTGAGTACAGTCAGTTCTTCCAGCAGCATCCACTCGCCCCAGTGGCTGGCTCCTCACACTGATCAAATCACCACATTGGTGATCAGTCATCTTTCAGACTCAAATTACAAAGCCCCATTTTACCAGAGATGTCAAAATAATAATAATAATAATAATAATAATAATAATAATAATAATAATAATAATAAAAGTTTGACCGGTGGTGGTAGTGGCGGCGGTGGCAGCGCACGCCTTTAATCCCAGCACTCGGGAGGCAGAGGCAGGCGGATCTCTGTGAGTTCGAGGCCAGCCTGGTCTACAAAGTGAGTCCAGGACAGCCAAGGCTACACAGAGAAAGCCTGTCTCAAAAAACCAAAAAAAAAAAAAAAAAAAAAAAAGTTCAGCATCTCTGGCAGAATAAATGCTAGCTATAAGCCAAAATCCAAAGTTTAAGCTCCAAACAGGATTTCAAAATGAAATTGTATAGTATATTTTTAAAAATCACAATTCACTAAAAAGAGAGCAAAGGGGACAAGTTTAGTTTTAGATCTGATAAAAGGAAGAACATTAGAAAATATAGATCACATGTTGGACAGGTTATTGGAGATTGCCTTCCTTGAAAAATCTTTAAAAATAGAATCTACAGGGCTGGGGCTGTAGCTCGGCAGCAGGGAGCTGCGTGTACCAAGACCTGGTTTGATCCCCAGTGCCGGGGGGGAAAACAAATAGAACAGTCATTCATCGTGAATGATTTGGCCGCAGACCAGCTTAGAAGCAATACCTGAAGTAAGGACATTTCGGAAGCTCCCTCTGCCTCTCTCCGTTGTCTGTATCTCAGGACATCAGGGCAGGGCAGGGATGTCAATATTGGTGGGGGTCATGAACGATGCTAGTGACAGGTGGGATGGGGAAGGAATTGTGAAGTGCTCTGTTAGTCCACCAGCCAAGCAGTTAATGGAAGCAGGTGGCATAATACATTCCTTTGGTTCTTGATGAATCAGTCAGCTTGTTCTTGGAAAACAAAAAAACAAAAAACAAAGTAAGATGGTTACCCACCCCCCCTCAAAGAGATACAGGAAAGCTGTGATTCCAATCTGAAGATGATCCCGACCAGAGCACAACAAAGATGTCTCTTTCTTCTCCCTCCCACGGCATGTCCAGCTTGTATTCAAAGTCTAAACCAGGGGTTTCAGAAAGTGAACCACCACTGGGAATCCATGGGAGGCACACACTGGCCAAATGTCATGACATATACCAGCATTGCAGAAACGGACCTGCCTTCACTTCTCTCCAATTTGATTTCTTTTTTTTTTTTTTTTTTTTTTTTTTAAGATTTATTTATGGGGCTGGAGAGATGGCTCAGTGGTTAAGAGCACTGACTGCTCTTCCAGAGGTCATGAGTTCAATTCCCAGCAACCACATGGTGGCTTACAACCATCCACAATGAGATCTGGTGCCCTCTTCTGGCATGCAGTACATGCAGGCAGAATACTGTATACATAATAAATAAATAAATATTTTTTAAAAATAAAATAAAAAATAAAGATTTATTTATTATTATGTATACATTATAGATGGTTGTGAGCCACCATGTGGTTACTGGGAATTGAACTCAGGACCTCTGGAAGAGCAGTCAGTGCTCTTAACCTCTGAGCCATCTCTCCAGCCCTGATTTCTTTTAAAGAAATATTTATTTTAGTGCTTGCTTTGGCAGCATGTATACTAAAATTGGAATAATACAGAGAAGATTAGCATGGCCCTGCACAAGGATGACATGAAATTCGTCAAGTGTTCTATATTTTCATGCGTGCATATAGCAACAATTAATGAAAAAAGAGCAAAAAAAAAAAAAAAAAGAAAAGAAAAGAAAAAGAAAAAGAAAGAAAGAAAGAAAGAAAAGAAAAAAGAGCCATGAATTTGAAAGAGGGTAAGGAGGGGTACGTGGGAGGGCTTCGATGGGGGAGAGGGAGGGGAAATGACGTAAGATATGTATATATATATGTATATATATATAATTTTTATTCTTTTTTTTTTTTTTGGTTTTTTGAGACAGGGTTTCTCTGTGTAGCCTTGGCTGACCTGGACTCGCTTTGTAGACCAGGCCGGCCTCGAACTCAAAGCGATCTGCCTGCCTCTGCCCTCCTGAGTGCTGGGATTAAAGGCATAAGATTATAATCTTAAAACATAAAATTTGCTGGGCATGGTGGTGCATGCCTTTAATCCCAGCACAGGGGGTGGGGGTGGAGGGGGGCAGGCAAGGGCTATGAGTTTGAGGCCAGCCTGGTCTACAAAGTGAGTCCAGGACATCCAAGGCTACACAGAGAGACCCATAAGATTCATTATTATTATTTTACTCTCTCCCTCTCCCTCCCTCCCTCCCTCTCTCTCTCCCCCTCCCTCTGTGTTTGTGTGTGTGTGTACACGTTTGAGCATATGTGGATGCAGGCACCCACTGAGGCCAGAGGAGGGCATTGGATCTTTCAGAGCTGGAGTTAAGGCATCTTTGAGTCTCATGACGTGGATATCAGCATCTAAACTCTGGTTCTCTGACAGAGCAGTGAGCACTCTTAACTGATTGGCCATCTTTCCAGCTTAAAAATTCTTTTTAATCTCTCTCTCTCTCTC
>OU015746.1:33698527-33711618 GCA_907169655.1 Acomys percivali
TTAAAACATAAAATTTGCTGGGCATGGTGGTGCATGCCTTTAATCCCAGCACAGGGGGTGGGGGTGGAGGGGGGCAGGCAAGGGCTATGAGTTGGAGGCCAGCCTGGTCTACAAAGTGAGTCCAGGACATCCAAGGCTACACAGAGAGACCCATAAGATTCATTATTATTATTTTACTCTCTCCCTCTCCCTCCCTCCCTCCCTCTCTCTCTCCCCCTCCCTCTGTGTTTGTGTGTGTGTGTACACGTTTGAGCATATGTGGATGCAGGCACCCACTGAGGCCAGAGGAGGGCATTGGATCTTTCAGAGCTGGAGTTAAGGCATCTTTGAGTCTCATGACGTGGATATCAGCATCTAAACTCTGGTTCTCTGATAGAGTAGTGAGCACTCTTAACTGATTAGCCATCTTTCCAGCTTAAAAATTCTTTTTAATCTCTCTCTCTCTCTCTCTCTCTCTCTCTCTCTCTCTCTCTCTCTCTCTCTCTCTCTGTGTGTGTGTGTGTGTGTGTGTGTGTGTGTGTATTTTATGTGGGTTCATGCTCATTCATTTGTGTGAGTATGGGCATGTGTGCCATAGCACACTTGTGGCAGTCTGAGATAACCTTGGATGTATGAGACAGGGTCTCTTTACTGTTGTTCTGCTGCATATGCCGAGCTACCTGCCTCTCAGATTTCCAGGGTTTCTCTGGTCTCCACATCCCATGCACCTGTAGGAGCCTCAGGACTACAAACGCAGGTGCTACGGCGTCTGGTTTTCATGTGTGTTTTATGGAGTCACACTCAGGTCTCGCCCTTTCCCGACAAGCATGTTTACGTACTGAGCCATCTCCCCAGCCCTCAGTTTACGTGTTTGCATGTCACCTAGTCACTTTAGAATTCCTGCTGCTCTCTTCTTCTGACACCTGGGGACTGATGCTAAGGCACCAGGGTGGAGCGGGCTGTAGCCCAACCTCGTCCATTGGTCCTCATTGGCATCTTCTCCCATCCGATTCCTCAACCTTTGTCCAGACAGCATTGTCTGACTGGGGAGGTGCCTGCCTCAGTCTCTTCCTACTTTAATGCTTTACTATTCCTGGGCTGTACAAAACTAGGTGGGGTGCCCTAGGTCCCTTCCCTGGGTCAGTGTGACACTCGGGTGTTTGGAAAGCCTTTTATATATAACACACTGTGCCCGAGAGGAGGCTTTGAGCTACCTCTGTGCTACCTGCTGCACCTCACAACCTAGGTATGTCTGGGTGCGGAGAAGCGGGGGGTCTCTCTGCCTCTGCATTACTGATCCCTCTCCTCTTGGATTCCTTGTATTTTTTGATGACTACTGTCTCAGCCTTCTTTGCGGCTGACTCTTGTCCAGTCTCAGGCGACACACAGATCTTGCAAACTGTTATGCTCTGGGAGCTCCAGTGTTTGGATTTCTTGTGCCCCCAAAAAGTCTTTGTCTGCTATAGCAGCCACTTCGCAGGGACTCAGTGAAGGACTGAGAATATGGCTTTTCGTGGAGGTGCAAAAGATGTACCAGGGCCAGGTGTGGTGGCGCACGCCTTTAATCCCGGCACTTGGGAGGCAGAGGCAGGCGGATCGCTGTGAGTTCGAGGCCAGCCTGGTCTACAAAGTGAGTCTAGGACAGCCAAGGCTACACAGAGAGACCCTGTCTCGAAAAACAAAAACAAACAAACAAAACAAAAAGTACCAGGAATGGCAAACATACTCAGAACCCAACACCACAGTACAGCTGCCAAAGAGGCTATGAGAGCTGAGAGGCTGTGAGAAGAAGAGAGAGGCAGAGCCCACTCCCAGGCATAAGAAGGCCCCGCCAGCTTCTTCCCCAGGCTCAGCACAATTTATAATTTTTCTTTTTCTATTTCTTTCTTCTTTTTTCTTTCTTTTTAAGACAAGGTCTCACTACGTAGCTCTGGTTGTCCTGGAGCTCACTAGGAAACCAGGTTGTACTCTTTTCTAAGGAATTTGAAACAAAGACGAAAAGGCAGCCGATGTTACTGTAACAATACTGTAACACTTTTCACACTGAGGCCAGACTCTGCTCATGAAAACTAAAGCCCCTAAAGTTGCATTTAGTGCCATTCGTAGGCTTTATGTTAAAAATCTTAGCCGGGCATGGTGGCGCACGCCTTTAATCCCAGCACTCGGGAGGCAGAGGCAGGCAGAGCTCTGTAAGTTTAAGGCCAGCCTGCATTGGCCTCAGCTTTCACTACAGTTAAATGGGAGGTTTTATTTACAAGTTATTCTGAATAAATTAGATTTTTTTTTTGAGCATCAAAGCACCAAGAGATCTAACCCATATACCAATTTAGAATTATAACCTTAAACATTTGCTGTCTCAGAAACTTCATGCTTCTCCTGCTGTGTGTGTGCGTGTGTGTGTTTTTAATGATATATTGTGACTATTTTCTTTCCAGTTTCACCTCACCCTGTGCTTTCAGACAGGTCTCCTCCTCCCTTCAGAGCCAGTCAGCTGCAGACCGCCCCCCCAAACCCTCCCCCAGCCCCCCTGCAAACCCTCCCCCAGCCCCCTGCAAACCCTCCCACAGCCCCCCTGCAAACCCTCCCACAGCCCCCCTGCAAACCCTCCCCCGGATTAGGAGAGCCTCTTCTAGGCTCCTTCGGGTTTGAGCCTGGGTCTGTTTCCTCAGTCTTGGGAGGAGGCTTTGCAGTGGGTGCACCATGGCTTCCCACATATCCTTAGATTGGAAAACTACCCAAAGCAAATGCAGAAGTAAATGAACCTCCCCTACCTTGGAAAGTAGTGCTTTCAACAGATTGTGTTCGCGCTTGGAGTCGCTGCTTTAACTACTAAAATTGATTAAATTAGCAGCTCTGTGTTTTGCCAAGATTTTTTTTTTATAGGCTCTTTTCCTTCGTTCTCAACAAATTAAAACCTGGCCCGCAAGGGCGTGTAGTAGACTGGAGACATCTCTCCTCCTGTCGCTGGATGCTGATGTAGCAAGCTTTTGACAGTTTTTAAAAAGGAAGATTTAATTCTTGATTACCACTCCTCATGTGCCTTATACCAGGGCTGCAGTATGGGTGTGTGGGAGGAAAACTGATAGAACACGGAAGAGTTTAATAAATATTTGTAATATGGAGTCTCTAAATCATTGCCTCGGGGAAGCCTGCTATAGGAAATGGAGTGGTTTCATCTTTTTTTTTTTTTTTTTTTTTTTGGAGTGGTTTCATCTTGAAAGTAGTGCTACATGTCTATAATGTGCTAATGAGCTAAATACACATATTTTATAAGTACCAAACCTAGTGTAAACTGGTTTGAATTTTGCAAAAAAATTAAAACTTTAAAATTTATCGTGTGTTTGTGTGTGTGTGTGCGTGTGTGTGTGTGTGTAGTCACATCTCTCCTTCTATTGTGGGTCCTAGGCATTGAACTCAGGTTATCAGTTTTAGTGGCAAGCACCTTTATTGATGAAGCCATCTTATCAACACCAAAACATTTTTTTTTTTTTTTTTTTTTTTTTTTTTTTTTAGACAGAATCTCATTGTGTAGCCCTACTGGCCTTGAATTTAAATCATCGCTCCAGCCTCTGCACCCTGAGTACTGGGAATAAAGGTGTACACCACCACATCTGGCTCCCAAAACATTTTAAATTCAAGTATATTTCTTTCCATAAAGCTTTACTGCAAGCAACCAAACTCACTGTTCCAAGTCTAAAAGCAAAATCTCACTCTAAAATCTAGGAAAAATGTAATATTCAATTTACTAAGGCAAAAGGAACCAGAGCAATGATGAGGTTCTTCGGAATGCCACAGTCCCAAGCTCAGCTCCAGAAAGGCGTACATACGTCTACTAAACCCTGAACTTCCAGCTTCCAAAGTATGCGCTTCTTCCTTGTGTTATAATTAGAAGTGAAAATAGGACACAACCGTATATATTCACTATATGTATATTTTTAGAATGATCCCAGTGCTGTTAAAAATGTATAAATAAAAGCCCCAAAGGAGATGCAATGAAATATCTTTTTGGATGATGTCTATAAATATAATCTTTAACATTTATTTTTGACAGTTTGTTTTTTTATTTTTTTGTAATGAATGTCTATTTCTTTTTTTTTTCTTTCTTTTGGTTTTTCGAGACAGGGTTTCTCTGTGTAATGTCTATTTCTTTTAAGTAATAAAATGAATTGAAGAGGAGGTCCGTATTGGCCGTGCATTTGTTAAGCACCACGTTGTCTTAAGGCCTATGACAATTGTTTAGAAGGTGGCATGAGCAAGAACGAGCTGTTGGCCACTCAGTGCACTCCACACGGTGCAATCCGGAAGCTGATATCAGAGCGAGGATCAAACACGCTTTGGTCTTCAAAGGAGTCTAGACCCCCAAAAGTCATAATTTCTGTTGAACTTTCCTCCCTCTGCAACTAGATTGCTTTGCCTTTGAACTGCCTACTGCAAAGAGCCAGGTGTGTAAGTGCTCAGATCTTCTGAGGCTGACAAGCGCCTTCCTTCACGGAGCGTTTTTTTTTTAACAGAAGGATTTCAATACAGGGACTGTCGTGCTGTAAAGTGGGAGGAAAACATAAGGTGATCCGGCCGAAAGGCCTCGGGAGCTGCCTGTTGCTTGCTGAGGTCTCTGCGAGGTTTTATCTATAGACAGGATGAACCCTGTGGGTGAGGACGTCAACGATAAAGCAGAGCATCCCCCATCAAAAGAACCAGCCATTTGACTGAACGCAACAGTCACAATCCACTTGAGTGCGTTACAGCTACACCCCAAACCGGTCCTCCTCGCCTACTTTTAATGCAGCTCTTGGTGTTGGCTTAGTGAAAGGTTTGCCAGGAGTCTTTGAAAAACCAGTATGTATTTGCCTGACTTACCTTCCTAATAGAGTTAAAAAGAAAACTGTCAGGCGTGAAGTCCCGAATCCTGGAGACAGGCTGCCAAGGCAAACAGAGTCAGGAATTGGTTACTTTAAAGTAATTGTCCTTGTGTGTTCATCAACGCCTCAAGTCTCCTCCCCTTGTAGTTTTGTACCCTTAGACAAATCACAGCCAGCCGTGATGCCTGCAATCCTAGTGCAGGCTGAGGCAAGAGGCCGTGAGTTTGAGACCAGCCCGCGGAGTGTAATGAGACCCCTATCTCCAAAGAGGGAGAAGAAAGAGGAGGAGGAGAGGGATGGGCAAGAGGTGTGGGGGAGGGGGAAGGTAAGGGGGAGGGGGTCGAAAGAGGAGAACAAGGAGCGGGGAGAAGGAGTGGGGCAGGAGACAGAGCACTGCTTTAATCAACTTCATACTGGGAGCCTGGAACTGTGCCCGGTGCCGCAGCTCTTAGACTATTTTAGAATTTTATAGATGAGTTGTTACATAAGTGAATATCCCAACATTGTTTTCGGCGTCTCTCTGTCAGAGAAGAGACCTTAAATACACATTTAAGATATTAAATGAGGCCGGGCGTGGCGGCGCACGCCTTCAATCCCAGCACTCGGGAGGCAGAGGCAGGCAGATCGCTGTGAGTTTGAGGCCAGCCTGGTCTACAAAGCGAGTCCAGGACAGCCTGTCGCGAAAAACCAAACCAAACCAAAAAAATATATTAAATGAAAGAAAGCTCCAGTATCTACTACAAGGTTTAGAGCAGAAATCAGGTGTTGAGGACAGAGTGAGCCTTCATGGCCACCTGCTGCTCACTGCGGACTATCCTCTGAGAGACAAACAGCGGCCACCTTGGGGCCTCACCTGGTTGTCCATCAGCTCACCACGGCCTGTGGTAGGCCACTGTTCGCTAATCGTGTGGCAGTGGGGAGAGACTGGAGTACATAGGCTGGGGAAGACCAGGGCTGTGCAGCCATCTCTGTAGGGCTGTGTGAGAGCACCCGCCCTTCTGGGTAAAGGCGGTCTGGTGTGCCCCTTGGGGAGGAAACACCTTTCCATTGGTTCCCCAGCATGAACTTTGGCAAATGGCACCTCAGTTTGCTTCAGAGGTGGGGCAGGGGGGGTCCGGGGGGTGGGAGGTAGGATGGGGAAGAGAGGGAGGCATTGTTTATCTCCTCCCCCACCCCCTCCCCCGCCCCGAGAGGAACTATAACATGAACTCTCTACCTGAGAGTATGCAGGTCTGAGGCAGCCCCACAACCGTACCAGAAAAAAAAAAAAAAAAGACCCCCAAACGTGCCTGCAGTTTTTGTATCTGTCCGATTCTAGGGAGAGGCTAACTTAAATACTGCCAATTAGACAGGTCAGGGTTGGGCAAAGCCTACCTCTAAGCAAAGGCAAAGCAGGCTTAGGAGCAGCAGGTGTGAGGGGATGGGGGGGTGGAGCTGGCCTTTGCTTACAGCTGGGCCTGTAAGAAAGATTCTAAAAGCAGAGACCGGGCAGGAGTAGGTGGAGAGATGAGTAAGTAAGTGAAGCCAGAATCAATGGCCCCACCCCAGAAACGGAACTTACAGTGCCTACCTGAAGGTGTTGTAGAGGGAATTAAATCAGATAACTCTTGGATAAAGAAGTCAGACCAAGCAACCAGCAACGAACAGTGGAGAAGAAAAGGCACAAATGCAGGCTGCAAGCAGGGTGGAGGCGCAGGAGACGCCATGTGGCTCCTCATGTGCCAGACTTTTCCCACCAATGCTTCTTCTCCTCCGTGAGCTGCGTGAACTGCGGAGCCTCTGGAGACTGGAGCACTTCCGGCCATCCGCGTCCATTCCACAGGGATCGGACTTCACTGCCCCTACGGAGGTAAGGATGTGTATGGCGAAGCTGCCTTCAAACCCAAACTCATGCCCATCCGTGGTGATTCGTTTTCATCTGTTTAACACTAACTCCTTTCCGGGAGTACTCTTGCAGACAAATCCGTCATCTCATAACCCGCTCCCAAAAAGTCAGAGGGACTGTAAGAAAATGGTTGGAGGGGCACTTTTTGGTTTTTGTTGCTTACTTGTGGGCACATTTCCCTCTTCACTCATGCGGGTAGACGTAGTCACAGCACTTGCCTGGACAGCAGACAGAGAAAAGACAGCCTTGAAATTTAATCCCAGCACTCGGGAGACAGAGGCAGGCATGTCGCTGTGAGTTCGAGGACAGCCTGGTTTACAAAGCAAGTCCAGGACAGCCAAGGCTACACACAGAAACCCTGTCTGGAAAAACAAGAAAACAAAACAAAAAAGACAGCCTTGAACTCAGAGATCCACCTGCCTCTGCCTCCCGAGCGCTGGGATTAAAGGATTGTGACACCACCTGGCCTGAGAAGATGAATTTTAGCTTGAGTTGGGACCTGTCCATATTGATAATCTTTGCCTCTTGATACCACTTTTTTTGTTGTTGTTGTTTTTGAGACAGAGTGTCACTGAAGCGCAGGTTGGGGTATATATAATTGAGGACATTCTTGAATGGCTGATCCTCCTGTCTCCACTGGGATTATAAGTGTGCGCTGCTCAGTTTGTGGGATGGTGGGAGCGAACTCAGGGCTTTATGCACAGTAGACAAGAAGTCTACAACTGACTCCATCTCCAATCCAAGCGTTAATTTTGTTTTTATATAGCCTAGGCTGACTTCAAACTCATGAGTCTCCTGCCTCAGATTCTTGAGTGCTGGGATTAGAGGAATATAGCACCATGTCTGGCTACACCAATGATTTTACCAACCTTACAGATTATTGAAACTCTTAGATCTCCTGCCTTCGTGCAGCCCATAAAAGAATACCCAGGTATTTATTTTCTATCTTAAACCATGTAGATGATTTTTAGGTGCCAGTTAGGATCTTCTATTTACCCATGGTAGATTGTCTATCTTCTAATATGTAACTTTTTTTTTTTTTTTTTCATGACAGGTTTCTCTGTGTAGCCTTGGCTGTCCTGGACTCCCTTTGTAGACCAGGCTGTCCTCGAACTCACAGCGATCCGTGCGCCACCACGCCCGGCTCTTATATATAACATTTTAAATGACTCATATGTTTGCGTCCTACATCTTCTGATGACACAAACTTTTACAGCAAGCAATTATTATTGACAAGCTGGTTCCCTCAGGTCTGGGATGCCAGTGATCGCAAGGTGCACCATTGATTTAATAATGGTTTTTCAGGAAAAAAAAAATAAGATTACGTTATCTGGATAAATCATCCACAAGAGAGGAACTATGATTTCAAAAGTACTGTGATATGAAAAAATATTATCAGAGTTAAAGAAATATAAATGTTGGTTGATGACATTAGCATTTAGAAAGACTTTATCAACCTAGAATAATTGTATATATCGGAACCAGGGCCAAGAACTCACCTCTACAAAAGTAATTTTATGTATTTAACTATTCTGTTCTTTAGTCATGTGTTTATGAATATCCACTATGAGGGTTAACCCAGAGAGGATCTAGCATTCCTAATTTTTTTTCTTTCCTTTCCTTTCTTTGTTTCTTCTTCTTCTTCTTTTTTTTTTTTTCAAGACAGGGTTTTTCTGTGTAGTCCTGGCTGTCCTAGAATTCCCTCTGTAGACCAAGTGGGCCTTGAACTCACTGAGTTCTGCCTGCCTCTGCCTCCTAAATGCTGGGATTAAAGGTGTGTACTACCACTGTCTGGCTGTTTATTTTTAATTGAGTTGTTTGTTTCAAAGATTTATTATTATTTGTTTATTTGTGTGTATGTGGTTTTGTGGGTGTAGGTGCACATGTGCTAGGGCGTGCACACTGTGTGTACGAGGAGGGCAGAAGAAGGCCTCAATCCCCCCTGAGCTAGAGTTACATGCATTTGCCTGGTTTGTTACATAAGTGCTGGGGTCAGAGCTCTAGTCCTCATGGCTGAACAGTGAGGGCTCTTAACTGCTCAGCCATCTCCCCAGGCCTGTTCTTTTTTTTTTTTTAATTTGAGCTCACAGGGCCCCATGAGGTGTAGTCTTTTTTTTTTTTAACTTTATTTATTATGTATACAGTATGCATCCGGTCACATTATAGATGGTTGTGAGCCACCATGTGGTTGCTGGGAATTGAACTCAGGACCTCTGCAAGAGCAGTCAGTGCTCTTAACCACTGAGCCATCTCTCCAGCCCCCCAGGCCTGTTCTTAAACTGAGTTGTAAGAGTTTGTTTCTTGGCTGGGCATGGTGGCACATGGTGTACAAAGCCAGTCCAGGACAGGCAGGGCTACACAGAGAAACCCTATCTCAAAAAAACAAACAAAACAAAACAAAAAAGAGTTGAGGGGGAAAAAAGTTGGTTTCTTGGGGGCTGGAGAGATGGCTCAGCAGTTAAGAGCAGAGGTCTGCTCTTCCAGAGGTCCTGAGTTCAGTTCCGGGCAACCACATGGCATGCAGGTGAAATGCAGATAGAGCACTCACATACATAAAATAAATATATAAATAAAAACAAAACAAAAGTTTGTTTCTCAATGACAAAGGAGACTTGTCACCCAGCAGGTGTGAAGCCGAGCTGTCCTGGTTAATAGCAAGACTTTCTGATAAGAGAACAAACACACACAACTAAAATTCTAGAAGAGAGCACGCCAACTCCTTCTTGCATTTGTTTGTTTGTTTTTCAAGACAAGGTTTCTCTGTGTGGCCCTGGCTGTCCTGGAACTCACTCTATAGTCCAGGCTGGCCTCGAACTCACAGTGATCCGCCTATCTCTGCCTCCCCAGTGCTGGGATTAAAGGTGTGTGCCGCCACTGCCGGGCTCATTCTTGATTTTACCCTTTATTTCTTGGGAGGTTCCTGGGGAGTGCCTGTGGCCCATATGTGTACTAGGCAAACAGGCTCCCACTGAGTCACAGCCCCGCCCCTTTCCCTGTAGCAATGGCAGCAACTGATGGGTGTCAAAGGAAAAGCAAGAATGGTGGGGTGTACTCAAATCCTATGTTGCTGCCTTGGAAAAGAATGGTACTTCCGGGGTCGGGGAGCCGGCTCGGCAGGTAGGCAGCTAGAGGCAAAGCTGATGATGGCCGGAACCTACCCAGTGAGAGAGAGAACTGACTCTACCAGTTGTCCCCTGACCTCCACAAGTATGCTGACGCACGCACGCACGCACGCACGCACGCACGCGCACACACATGCGCACACACGTTACTGATTCTTTCTCAACAATTCCTTGATGGCTTAAATTTGACTAAGGATTAGAAAGAGATTTTATTGGTGTGTGTAGCTGCAATCCCTTGCTGAACTGACTGAGTTCATTTGTTATGTTTGTATAAGTATTTTAGAACAAACCCCAATTTAATAAATAAACAAACATACCAGGCTGTAATTACTTTTCTAAGTTCTATGTTTTCTTCATAACTTAAAAAAAAAATTTTTTTTTTATAGCTGGGTGGTGGTGGCCCACGCCTTTAAGCCCAGCACTTGGGAGGTAGAGTTAGAGGCAGGCGGATCGCTATGAGTTCGAGGCCAGCCTGGTCTACAAAGCGAGTCCAGGATAGTCAAGGCAACACAGAAAAAAAAGATATTTACTTATTTATTTTATGTATGAGTGCTCTATCTGCATGTATGCTTGCATGACAGAAGAGGGCATCAGATCTCATTATAGATGGTTGTGAGCCACCATGTGGTTGCTGGGAATTGAACTCAGGACCTCTGGAAGAGCAGTCAGTGCTCTTATGCGCTGAGCCATCTCTCTAGCAAGTTCTGCATTTTACACGTGGATTATACACTGTTCTACACTGAGCCTTAGGGAGAGCTGTCGGGTTAAAGGTAAGCATATGCTGATGTGAGATGCAAGGTTTGTGATTGGAGTCATTTCATTTTGATAGCTCAAAGCTTTATGAGAACAGATGTAGAATTACAACGAAAAACCGAGGAAGAAAACCATTCCCAGTGGGTGGGGCTTCCGACTGGGATTTGCAGTTCCCTACAGAAAACAGTGACAGGGTGCAGCTCCATGGTGAGGGTCTTGCCTCCCAAGCACAAGGGCCTCAGGTTCAGTCCTCAGCAGCACAAATTAAACAAGAAACTGAACAAAAACACATAAATAATAAAGGTTTTCAGGCTGGGTGTGGTGGCGCATGCCTTTAATCCCAGCACTCGGGAGGCAGAGGCAGGTGGATCACTGTGAGTTCAAGGCCAGCCTGGTCTGCAAAGTGGAGTTCAGGACAGCCAAGGCTACACAGAGAAACCCTGTCTCGAAAAACCAAAAACCAAACCAAAAAAAAAAAAGAATAAAGACTTTCAGGTAGGCAGAGGCAGGTGGATCTCTGTGAGTTCGAGGCCAGCCTGGTCTACAAAGTGGAGTCTAGGACAGCCAAGGCTACACAGAGAAACCCTGTCTTGAAAAACAAAAACCCAAAAGTATGACTATGTTTGTATGTGACAGAAGTCAGCTGAGAGCCAGTGGCTATCTCCGGAGAGAGGGGCACAGGAGAGGGGAAGGTTTCCACCTCGTAATACTTTCCTGCTAGGTAGAATGAGAAAGTGAGTGGATTTCTCTTGTCGTCGTCTGTGTATGGGAAATACTTCATTAGTTGAAAAGTTAAAAACAAGAAGCTTAATTCTCAGATATCTTTTTCTAATAGATCTAAATGTTTGCCTCGTGTTGATATGGAAACATGTTTAAATAAGGCTTCCAGGGCACCGAGGGGGTTTATTTTTGGATGTTTAGCATATACTAGTAGTAATGAACGCCACAGCTCACTAAGGGACTAGCCACAGCTCACTAAGGGACTAGCCACAGCTCACTAAGGGACTAGCACCCTTTGCAAGGGCTTTAAATGCTCCTGGCTGCTCTGACAGACAGTAGCAACTCAAGAAGGTTGCTTCCTGACTCTCCATTAACAGACGACCAGGTGAGCTGCAATTCCAGTCCCGCCTAGTGATAAAATATGCTAAGTGAAAACTCAGAATTCCAAATGTCAAACTTAATATCCCAAAGATCATTTCTCATGTGATAGTTTTCTTTTTCCCAAGAACTATCTCTACATTTTAGTATATTTACTTGAGGAAATCTGAAAATATGGGCAGAGGAAAAGAAGTTAAAAAAACTACCTCCAATTGTACTGGCGCCCAGCGCTGACTGAGTGTAACATTTTGATAGTTGCCCTTCGTATATTTCCATGCATAAATTTGTATGAACTTTCAAATGCTTTGGGAAAAATTCATGCTAAGACTTTCTCCATTAGTGCTGCTTATGGCACATTCTACAGAAAAAATTACAAGCTTGGCTTCTATTTCGTGTATGCCTGCCTATATGTATTGTTTAAATTAAAATCTCAACTGGGAGCCCGGTGGAGGTGGTGGTGGCACATACCTTTAATCCCAGCACTTGGGAGGCAGAGGCAGGCGGATCGCTGTGAGTTTGAGGCCAGCCTGGTCTACAAAGTGAGTCCAGGATAGTCAAGGCTACACAGAGAAACCCTATCTCAAAAAACCAAAAAAAGAAAAATGTATTTAATATTTACTTGGCTTCTGGTTTTGTTTCTTTGAGACAGAGTCTCGTTATATAACCTAAGCTAGGCTCAAACTCGATATCTTCCTGCCTCAGCCTTCTCTTTGTGCTGGGATTATAGTCATGCATCACCATGATTTGCTTTAGATAGACTGCTTTTAAGTTATTTTTATTTTACTTACTTGCCTGCATGCGTGTCTGTGCACCATGTGTGTGTGCCTGGAAGCGTGCACCCTACATATGCCAGAAGAGGGTGTGGGATCCCCTGGGACTGGTGTTATAAATGCTTATAAGCCACCATGTGGGCTCTGGGAATTGAACCTAGGTCCTCTGAACCATCTCTTTAGATTAGAAATAATAATAATAATCACCGGTTCATTGCATTAGCATTTAACACAAAGGCCAGCTGGGTAGTTACTGCATTCTTTTCACTAGCATACTGTAAGACCAGTCACCATCTTACTGACTTGTTATGGATAATTTCTCTCAAAGAACAGTGGGCCTTTGTTTAAGAAAACATGTGTATACAGAGGCCAGAGGCCAATCTCAGGTGGGGGTAGCATTAAAATGACTTATAATGGCCGGGTGTGGTGGCGCACACCTTTAATCCCAGCACTTGGAAGGCAGAGGCAGGTGGATCGCTGTGAGTTCGAGGACAAAGTGAGAGAACAATTGGAAGGAAGGCTCCCCAAGTTCCTGGCATGGTGTGTTCTTAATGTGCTATGTAACACTAGAAGAGAAAGTGTGTGTGTGTGTGTGTGTGTGTGTGTGTGTGTGTGTGTGTGTGTG
>OU015746.1:33711628-33765534 GCA_907169655.1 Acomys percivali
GTGTGTGTGTGTGTGTGTGTGTGTGTGTGTGTGTGTGTGTGTGTGTGTTGGGTACCACTATACTGTTTAGGCTAGTTCCCAACTTCTGGGCCTGAGCAGTCTTCCAGCTTCATCTCCCAGGTGCTAGGTGACGGGTGTGTACCTCCATACTCGGCTTCAGGAGAAACAGACATTGAGATGAAATGCCATGGAGCTTGCAGTGCCTAGAGGCTATACAGGGGCTAAACTGATACAGGATTGCACCTCAGGTGAGGAGAGTGCCGATCTACGAGTCCCTTGTCTACATGCGGGAGATGCCCACGTACTGAGACTGGGGGCTCGGGTACTGATGCCTGAGACTTGGGGCTGGGGTAAGGGAACTCACGTAAAACTTGAAGAAAAACTAGAAGAAGATAAAAAGAGGGTGAGAGAGGCAGGAGTAGAATGTGACTCCAAGAGGCCAGGGGAAGACTGCACCTCAGGAAAGTGAAATCCTTAGAGAAGGTAAAGATTTCAGGCAGGAGAGAGGGTTCAGTGGTTAAGAGCACTGTTTGCTCTTCCAGAGGTCTTGAGTTCAATTTCCAGCAACCACATGGTGGCTCACAACTATCTGTAATGGGATCTGGTGGCCTCTTCTGGTGGGTATGAAGACAGAGCAGTCATACACACACACACACACACACACACACACACACACCACATGAATAAATAAACCTTTTAAAACATTTCAAAATTACCCGCTGTACTTATCAACTAGAAAGTCATGCTTGCAAAATAGAACTTTTCATACGGTGTGGTGTGTGTAGAGGCCAGATTGAGGCCAATTGAGGAATAAATGAAAAACAAGGGCCGGGCATGGTAGTACATGCTTTTAATCCCAGCACTCAGGAGGCAGAGGCAGGTGGATCTCTGTGAGTTCAAGGCCAGCCTGGTCTACAGAGTGAGTCCAGAACAGCCAAGGCTACACAGAGAAACCCTGTCTTGAAAACAAAACAAAACAAAACCAATCAAACAAACAAAAGAAAGAAAGAAAAACAAGGAAAATAACACAGGTAGTGCAGACAGATCCTTTAATAAGGTTGGGAAGAGGAAGAAGAGAAAAATAAGTGTTCTCTATGCCCTGAGTCACCTCAGCAAGGTTCTTACTGAGTGCTTTCCCCTGCATCTGTCCATTTCATCACCTGCACACTGGTCTGGTCCCTGGAAGTAGCCACGGGTTGCCTTCTCTCGATGCCTTCCCCAGGGAAAGGTGGAGGCGTGAGTGTAGACAGTCCTGGTTTCTTTCTGTTGCTGTGATAACAACACTGACCAAAAGCAACTTGGGGAAGAGTTTGTCTGTCTTATGCTCCCAGGTGACAATCCATCACTGAGAGAACTCATGGTATATAACCATAAAGGACACTGCTTGCTGGTTACCTTACTCTCAGGTGCATGCTTAGCCAGCATTTTTATAGAGCCTAGAAAACCTGCCTAGGGATGGTGCCACCCACAGTGGGCTGGGCCCTCCTGCACCAATTAAAAAATGAAGGCAATTCCCCACAGATATGCCCACAGGCTAATCTGATCTGGCCTGTCCCTCAGCTGAGACTCCTTTCTCAGGTGACTCTCAGTTACATCAAGCTGACAAAACTAGGACATAGACCAACAGAGAGCCTGCTGGAACACAGTACAGTTAAAGTATTCATTAGGTTGGATTACAGAGAAAGCAATATGTTTTATGACATACATAAAGAAAAGGAGCCTAGGATTTCATCTCAGGGGTGGAGTGCTTGCCTAGCCCGGGTGAGACTCTGGGTTCCAATCTAGTGCTGCAAGAGAGAGAGAGAGAAAAAAAGAAAAAAAAAAAGAAAAAAAAAAGAAACAAAACTAAGATATAAAGGAGGCCTACCACTCCCAGTGGCTGAAACAGAGTCCAAGTTGTTTAAAAAGGAATCTCATTTTTTTTTTTCTGTAATTTTCGTTCTCGTTTCTATTTTCTTTGCAATTTCCTGAATCAGACTCTTTGGGGGATCTAGTGGAGGATTTAAAATGTAGACTTTGCAACCGTTTAAAATTCATCCCGGGAAAAAGAGCCAGCTTGGTGCTATGCACGATTTGATTTTTAGAATTTCAGCTGACTTCATCTACAGCTGCTCATGGTAAAACTAATCTGCACACAGGTCAGTGCCAGAGAGGTTTTGTGGTTTTGGGGTGGGGATAGTTGTGTGTCTCTCATGTCTGTCTGAAAGCACTGTCTTCTTAGCCTCAAGCAGAGCCAAGCCTTAGTTCACTGGGAAAGTAAGGTATTTGGTACCTGCACGTTCCTGGATTTTGTAGCATCCCTAATGCAGGTGTCTGGATTCCTTCTCTCTCTCTCTCTCTCTCTCTCTCTCTCTCTCTCTCTCTCTCTCTCTCTGTGTGTGTGTGTGTATGTGTGTGTCTGTCTGTCTCTTTAAAACAAGGTCTCACTATGGAATCCTGGCTATCCTTGAACTTACAGATAGCCACCTGCCTCTGCTAAAGGTGGGTTAAAGGTGAGAACCCCCCACCCAGTTCAGTCTGGTTTCAAACACACTCTGTACCTGAGGATGCCCTCGACACCCTCGTCTTCCTGCTGGGATTACAGGCATGGACACCACACCTGGTTCCCAATTGTTAACACATTTCTTTCTTTCTTTCTTTCTTTCTTTCTTTCTTTCTTTCTTTCTTTTTTTTTTTAAGATTTCTTTATTTATTATGTATACAATATCCTGCCTGCAAGCCAGAAGAGGACACCAGATCTCATCATAGATGGTTGTGAGCCACCATGTGGTTGCTGGGAATTGAACTCATGACCTTTGGAAGAACAGTCGGTGCTCTTAACCTCTGTGCCATCTCCCCAGCCCCTGTTAACACATTTCTGTTCTCACCTGAACAGAACTATAAATTTCCAGTTAAAAAAAAAATAACACTTGAAGCCAGGCATGGTGGTGCACACCTTTAACCCCAGTACTCGGGAGACAGAAGCAGGTGGTCGCTGTGAGTTTGAGGCCAGCCTGGTCTACAAAGTGAGTCCAGGACAGCCAGGGCTACACAGAGAAATCCTGTCTCAGTAAAAAAAAAAAAAAAAAAAAAATTCAAGTTTGTAGGTATGAGTTATCAATGGTGGATGGCCCAGCACATTGTGGGTGGTGCCATCCATAAGGCATCTGCGGTGGTCCTGGGTTCTATAAGTAGGTAGGCGGAGCAAGCCAGTAAGCAGCACCCCTCCATGGCCCCTGCATCAGCTCCTGCCTCCAGGTTCCTGCTCTGTTTGAGCTCCCGTCCTGACTTCCTTCAATGAGGAACTACAGTGTGGAAGTGTGAGCCAAATTAACCCTTTCCCCCCCAACTTGCCTTTGTTCATGGCGGGTTATTTATTTATTTATTTATTTATTTATTTATTTATTTATTTATTTATTTTTATGTTCATGGTGTTTTATGGCAGCAGTTGTAACCCATACCTCTTATTTATTTAATTATCACAACGCCATCACTTTCAACTTTCATAGGTTAAATAATTAAATTCAGGGAGGCCAAGGAAATCCTTGATTCTTGTCGAGCCAGGACGAGATGGAGCTGGCTTTGGAATTCACACGAGCCTCTCCTCCTATTGTAGCCACACAGTCTGCGTCTCAGCGTGGAGCGCTGAGAAGCAAGGGGTGTTGGAGCATCACCTTAATTAGAGTTTTCAGATCATAGTCCAGAAATCAGAAACTAGTGCTCCCCAGCTTCAACCCTGGAATTGAAACGCCGTAATGTTAGACGTAAAAACCGACCTGATTTCTCCCCAAGGATTTCCCCTCTTTTATCCACACAGTGAACATTAACAATTAATGGAAAATGCTTTTTAAGCAATATAGCATCACTCTTAATATTTATGATGCCCACGAAACGTACAAACATCTGCTCTGCAGAGTGATAGCTATTAAAGCATACTTCAGTGCCAAGTGCTCCTTCGCACATGCGCACAAAGATGAGTGCGTAGAGCATTTGCGTCTCTGGAGTTATCGAGGATTCCAAGAAGATGGGAGGAGGAAGACAATTTTAGACTCCGCTTAAAGAAAGCTAGTTCAGTTTATCATGGCTGAAAGTACATACTGATTTTTACAAATATGTACTTCTTCTTCTTCTTCTTCTTCTTCTTCTTCTTATTATTATTATTATTATTATTATTATTATTATTATTATTATTATTATTATTATTACTATTATTACTATTGTTATTATTATTTGTATAGGTGTTTTGCCAGCAGGTATGTCTGCGCACCACATGCAGGACTGTGCGTAGGGAGGCCAGAAGAGGGCACTGGAGTCTCTGGAACTAAAGTAACAGACTATTGTGAGCAGCCTTATATGGGTGCTTGGAATGGAACCTGTGTCCTCTGCAAAGAGCAACAAGTACTCTTAACCACCGAGCGGCCGCTCTAACCCTCACATAGTAACTTTAATTGTACAAAGCTAATTTAACATAGTTGACATCTCAGGCGTGGTGGTGCATGCCTTTAATCCCAGCACTCAGGAGGCGGAGGCGGATAGGTCTCTGTGAGTTCGAGGCCAGCCTGGTCTACAGAATTAGTTCTAGGTCAACCAAGGCGACAAAGAAACCTTGTCTCAGAAAGAAAGAAAGAACAAAGGAAGGAAGGTAGGAACCTACCCTGATTTTAGACCATTTGGGCGTGCTACAAACCAAGCGTAGCAGTCTCGGTTTGCTTTCAAGGATCAAGCTTGAAGTTATTTCTAAGGAAATAATATGTTTGACTCTACTTGTAAAAAGATTGTGTTAAGCCGGGCGGTGGTGGTGGTGCACGCCTTTAATACCAGCACTTGGGAGGCAGAGGCAGGCGGATCACTGTGAGTTCGAGGCCAGCCTGGTCTACAAAGTGAGTCCAGGACAGCCAAGGCTACACAGAGAAACCATGTCTTGAAAAACTTAAAAAAAAAAAAAGATTGTGTTAATGGTGTGCTAAGGTCTGATAGCAGAGTTGACTCAGAGACACCCCCTTCACTGGAATGCCCTCTTTGACAATAAAATGTACTGTGATAAGTAACAGGGCTGTATATGCCGGCATGCCCAGTGTCGGCTGCTTCTCCATGTGTATAGCAACAGAGCTGAAGACCAGGCGTTAAACGTGGTAAGCATAGCAGCACCGCCACCCAGACGTCCCCAGCTGACATTTATTCAAATTGCAACAAAAATAGATTAACGACAGCCACAACAACAATAATAAGGATGGCAGCAATTGTGGCACACTTACTAAATGTCAGATAGACGCTGTAAGCCAATTACTCATCGAGTCCTCAGGGCGATCCTGTGAGGTACGAGGAGACATGGGTACTGTGGAGGTTGTGAAATTTGTGTCGGGTCATATGCAGATGAGTGGTGGAGCCTAAACTCTAAGCCAGAGAAGTATCTGCTTTTTTTTTGGGCGTGGTTTTCGTTGTTGTTTTGGTCTTTGTGACAGAGTCTCATGTGGCTAGGGCCAGTCATAAACTCTCTATGTAGCTGAGGCTGTCCTTGAACTCCTGATCTTCCTGTCTCATCCTAACTAATTCTAACCCAGAGAGGCTCTTTGAAGGAATGAATTAACTTTTTGTCTTATGCATGTGTGTGTGATTGCGGGTGTGTATGCTTATGCCCATACATATGGAAACCAGAGTGTAGAAATCTCAGCCATCTCTTTTGAGGCAGGGTTTCTCGCTAGCCTGAAGCTTACCAACTAGGTTAGGGTGTCTAGCCAGTGAGCCCCAGGGATCCCCCTGTCTCTGTCTCCCCAGCACTAAGATTACAAGCATGTGCCACCCCATCCAGCCTTTTCACAGGGGTCGTCGGGATTTGAACACAGGCCCGCGTGCTTGCAAGGGAAACACTTGGCTGCTGTCTTTCCAGCCTCTGCTCCGTGCCTTCTTAATTACTCCCGCTGAGGGGAGAGAAAAAGAGGGAGCCAAATGTATGTGTGCGTTTCTTTTTTCATTTTCATGTGTGATATGCATACGTAGCTGCATGCCTGGGGGTGGGCACACGTGCATGTGTGGGTGGAGATGAACATGTGTGTGCAAAGGTGTGGAGAGCCAAGAGTGATGTCAGGGAATCTTGTCCATGATGGCTTTTCCACCCTAGTCACAGAGGCAGGGCGTCCCACTCAAACCCAGACAGAGCTTGCCTATGTGCCTAGCAAGGGCTAGGGACCCCCTTTCTCCATCTTCTGAGGTTAGGATTTCAGACAAGCCGCCCACAGCCACGTGACAGTTATGTGGGTTCCGGGGACCCAACGCTAGTCCTAGCGTTTTTCACGGCAGGCACTACACACTGAGCCCTCTCCTCAGCAATGGCTGTGTGTTTAAACACAAAGATGTCCAAGGACAGGTTCTTCTGGTTGCAATATACAAAATGTCACTTAAACCCTTTCAGATGATGTTGGGTAAGGTTCACCATGAGACACTCCTCTCCCATGCCTCCCAGCGCTTTGCTCCACTATGGCGTTTCCCTGCCGGCGTAGGGCTGTAATTTTCTTTCTGTCTACATATTGTAATCATCATGCTTGACCCCAATAAATCCATGATTGTCTTCTCTCCTACTTAGTATTATATCTTTAGTGCAAAGAACACGGCCTGACAAATGATAGATGCTGAAGAATTATCCACCGAAGTAGAATGGATGGGGCTGGGATGCGGCTCCATTGGCTGAGTGCTTGCTTAGCATGTGGGAAGCCAGGCTGCATCCCTAGACCAACCTCAACCCAGTAACCAGAAGTAGCTTGTCCCTGTGATCCCAGGGTGTGGAAATGAGGCAAGAGGATCAGAAGTTCAAGACTTTCCTACTTAGTGAGTTCAAGACCAGCCAGGGACACATGAGACCTTACCTCTAAGTAAGTAAGTAAGTAAGTAAGTAAATAAATAAATAAATAAAAAACAAACAAGCAGTTAGAAGTGCTTGCTGCCCTTACAAACGATTGATGTTTGGGCACCAGGACCTACTTTAGGAGGCTTACAACCCGTAACTCCAGTTCCAGGGGATTAACATGCATGTGTATGCATATATGTGTGTGCATGCACACACATGCACTCACATGTATATGCATAAATATAAGTAAATCTCTAAAAAAATCAGGAGGCAGGAGTGTTAGCTGATTAATTAATTAACTAATTAATTAATTAATTATTTTGGGGGGCTGGGGCCAAACTCAGGCAAGTGGTCTGCCACTGAACTAAATCCTCAGTGCTAAGATGGTTAGTACCTTAGAAGGCAAGAAACAGAATCAGCCAGAGTCCTTGGGGACAACAATTCAGAGCCAGGCCTCATCGCCCGGAGCTGCCCAGCAGCCTGGCCTCTTGCCTCCACCCTGCCCTGCATAGTATCTCTTTCCTTTGGGGACTTCCTCTGCCTATGTCCATGTCTCTGCTCCCCCATAATATTGGATTTTGTGAAACTTAGTCCACTTTAGCTTCACCTCAACTTGCCCTTGGGGAGCCCCAGTACCTACCTATTCAGGGCATACTGATTTAAGTTCTGCAGATGGCAGGGAGTGGGCCCGCTGAGGTGGAAGGCTTTCCGATGGTCCAGTTAGCCGTGGCTGAAGTGTTTGGGCACCATGGGTGACTGAACTTACTCTTTTGTCAGGAGAACACTGCCACAGAAAGGACTGCGGGCTGAGTATGCACCCCCAAACTGGCTTCCTACAAATGTCAAGCTGATGTTGCTCGCCTTTTGGACCTAGATAAGTTTTGAAAACCATGGAGGAGTATATTTGAAATTACCCTGAAAAATCTACCATCGGACTGTATTTTAACAGAGCGCTTCTATGCACTAGCATTTTCCAGTTGCTTGCATTTTCAATTTTGCTCTTTGATTGCTGAAGACACAGACATCTTTTCTTTTTTGCCGTGCAATGAAAATGTTCTATTTTCACACGGTCTGTGTTAGTCATAGTGTTTGCATTTTCATTACAATATCAAGAAGTCCCTCTGTTCCACTCTTTTTATCCGGTGTGGCTAAGGGCTTCTGATAGTGTCTTGTGATAATTGCATTATGATTTTCACCCTCTTATGGCTTAGACTTACATAATGTTTGAAGCTTGAAGAGAATTGCCTCAAATTTTCCTTGTAGCTCATGATTAATGCTAATGCTGAAGAGCACCCCCATTGCCCCTAATTTTCAAGTGAATTCCAAAAGCTCACTTGTAAGTCAGTTGTTTGGAGCTTGAAATGCATTTTCCTAGTGGTCTGTGAGAGGTTATTTAACCTATAATACATTCACTCCATTATTCTATAAAGAACCACAATTTCCCTGACACTGCGGGAAGCAACTGTGTGTATACGTATGGAATTACTGGTTAGGAATTCCACTCAAAACATGAACAGGAGGTCAGAGAGATGGCTCAGCAGGTGAGGCCACTTGCCACCATGCCTGCTGAGTTGAGTTCAATTCCCAGAACCCACATGGTGGAAGGAGAGACCCGACCCCTGGAAGTTGTCCTCTGATTTCTACATATATGTGATAGCATATGCCCCGGCCAGTAAATTAATGTTATCCCTCCCCCTGCCCCCCCCCCACATAAAATAAAAAGCCATGGAGAGATGGCTGAGTCAGTAAAGTGCTTGCCTCGACACAAACACATGATCTGAGCTTGGATCCCCCACCGTCAGACAAAAGCTGGGCACCTGCCTGCTGTGCAAGCATGAGAGCCTGAGTTCGGATCCCCAGTACCCACGGAAAGCTGAGTGTAGTAATCTGTAATCCCAGAATCCCCCTGGCAAAATGCGGGGAGGAGACGGGAGAATCCTGGTAGCCCCAGTGCCAGCTAAAATGACATACATAGTAGCAAATGACCCTGCCTCAAACAAGGTTTCAGCAGGGACCAACACCAGAGTTTTTCTTTTTTTTTTTTTTAAAGAGATTTGTTTATTTACTATTATGTATACAGTGCTCTGCCTGTATGTACACCTGCAGGCCAGAAGAGGGCACCAGATCTCATTATAGATGGTTGTGAGCCACCATGTGGTTGCTGGGAATTTAACACAGGACCTCTGGAGGAGCAGTCAGTGCTCTGTGCCATCCCTCAACTCAAAGTCCCTCCTGGTCTTTAATCCCTATCAGCTAGTGTCTTGCTCTGCCTCTTGACCTAGGGTTAACTTTACTAAATCCTGTGTACAGGAAGCTCTTGGATTAAAGGTGTGTGCTAGGGCTGTCTGAGCCACACCTTGGTCGCCTGTTTACAATAAACAGAAAGTTCTTGGATTAAAGGTGTGTACCAGGGCTCAACCACAAGAAACAGGGACTCGCAGTTCAATCTCAGGGATCACAATGGGATCAAATGTCCTGCAACACATGATAACAATAAAAGCTGGGTGCACCACTTGCATATAATATATAATATCAGTGTTGAGGAGGGAGAGACAGGTGGAGACAGATGGTTGTGAGCCATCATGTGGGAGCTGGGAAACTGAGCCTGGGCCCTTTGTAAAAGCAACAAGTGCTCTAAACCACAGAGGCAGGTCCATCTACTCTGAGAATTCCACCATTTTGTTTGTTTGTTTTGTTCTTCAACACAGGGTTTCTCTGCGAAGCCCTGGAACTCACTCTGTAGATCAGGCTGGCCTTGAACTCAGAGACCTGCCTGCCTCTGCCTCTGCCTCTGCTCAGATTAAAGACGTGCCACCACTCCCTGCTTTCCGCTTTTTAAAATCTTTAATCCTGACTGATCTGGCTAGTAATTCTACTCAAAGAGAAAAATTTGCAAAACAGGTATTTTAAAAACTGTTTATTGATATATAATATATATTCAGAAAAAGCTGTGTGCATGAGTGAACCCGAGAAACTAACAGGAAGCAGACAATATGAACATTCCAGAAGCTTCCCCTTGTTTCTGTACAATTGCTATAGCCCCAAGGAAATTACCTAAACATCAGATAAAGGAGATTGTAGTCACTGGATGATGTATTTTGAGGAAGAAGGAGGAACGTTTAAGCCCTAATGTGTGCATTTGGAAGTCAGTGAGTGTGTGGCCAGGCTTGTTGGTGGTTACGATTAGGTTCAGACGCACACAACTGAACATCTGCGGCAGCAATGGTGTAGTAAGATAGCCTTTCACGTGCAGACAGTGCTTAGGGCTGGTTTGTAGCGTCATTGTTGTCCTAGACTCGCCCTTCATCCATGTTACCGATCAGCCTGGTGCTCTGTCTCAGCACTCCAGAGAAAACAAAACAAGCAAGCCAAGGCTGGGGAAGCCTCGCACCTCCTGGATGCTTTAACGTCAGTCTGAGGAATCTGCCCTCAAGTCCTTCAAAATCCCTGCTTGCTCACTCCCTAGTCATCAGGGCTGTTATTTTGTTTTTTTGTTTTTTAAGGGAAGCTGATCTTTCAGCTACTGTATTCCCCGCCCCCACCCCCACCCCCACATACTGTGGGGATTCTTCTTTATTGAGGGGAAGGAGGTCAGTGCGCCTGGCACCCACTCTGCGGCGGCTCAGGCTGGCAATGCTCCTGTCTCCGAGTGCCAAGATTACATGTGTGAGGCAGCATGCCTAAGCTAGAGATGCTGACAACTAGAAAGAAGGGAAGGCCCTTCCCTGGGAGACGTTGCTTTTCATTGTCATTTCTCATTTAACACCACACTGCCTAGGGAAACAACTTCTTCTTCTTCTTCTTCTTCTTCTTCTTCTTCTTCTTCTTCTTCTTCTTCTTCTTCTTCTTCTTCTCCTTCTTCTTCTTTTTTTTTTTTTTTTTTTTTTGGTTTTTTGAGACAGGGTTTCTCTGTGTAGCCTTGGCTGTCCTGGACGCACTTTGTAGACCAGGCTGGCCTCGAACTCACAGCCTGCCTCTGCCTCCCAAGTGCTGGGATTAAAGGCATGCTCTGCTACCACCTGGCTTGGGAAAATTCTTTTCTAAAAAGGGAAATTCAGGTGACATGTTTGAGAAACTGAGAGAGAAAAGTTAACAAAAAAAAAAATCAGCAGGGTGTGGTGGCACATGCCTTTAGTCCCAGCACTCAGGAGGCAGAAGCAAGTAGATTGCTGTGAGTTCCAGGCCAGCCTGGTCTACAAAGTGAGTCCAGGACAGCCAAGGCTACACAGAGAAACCCTGTCTTGAAAAACAACAACAAAAATCTAAAAAATGACCTTCTAGCTAGATTTGCTATGTGCTGTAGAGCTGGGATCAAGGCAGCAAAATTCTCTAAACCTGAGAGTGTTGTAAGTAGACTATCACACACACACACACACACAATCTCCTCTTTAATTGTAGAGGAGTCAGGGTTAGAGAATTTCCCTAGAAAGTGTTTGTGAGTGTGTCTGTCTGTGTGTAAGAACAAGTGAGTGTGTCCATGTGTATAAGAGTGAGCACGTGCCTGTGTGTTAGAGTATGTGTGTGTATCTGAGAGTGAGTGAGTGTATATATGTGTGGGAGAGTGACTGTGTGTGTGTGTGTGTGTATGTGTGTGTGTTGTTTGTTAGGTATTGGAGGACTAGTATGTAGTCCTCACAGGCATAGTTTCTTTCAACTTTTGTATTTCTGAGGTCAGCAGAAAGGTAAATATACGTTGCAGTAGAGCTCAGCTTATCATTACACGGATTTCTATCTAAAACAAGTTAGGCCTTGCATCCCCCAAGAAAGACGACTCACATAAAAAGGCCTGCGCACCGTGATTACAAGGCAGGTGCCGCTCTCGTCTCCCTTCTCCACCGTGTTATTAATGTTGGGCTTGGTTCCAAGGTGAACCCTCTAGGGTAGGGTGAGATGCAGAAGCTGAACTCTGAGGCCTTTCTGCCTGTCATTTTTGAACAGGTGAAGTCTGGTTTGGGTGAGCCTCCAGGGCAGCCTCCTGCCAGGAGAGCTAAGGTATAAACGGCAGGCAGCGCAGGAGGCGGAGGGGCCCACGGGGCAGCTGCCAGGAGAGTGAGTAGGAGCACTCGTCTGGGTTTAATTAGGAGACTGGATAGGGAACAGGGCTGGCAGACAGGTAGAAGGAAAGCAAGGAGGTGGGGGGGGGGGTAGTGGGGGGGAGTGGGAAGGGGTGGACCAAGGGAGGTTCCCAAATTAGGCAAGGGAGTCGAAATAAACACCTATAGAGCCCCAGGCTCCAGGGGCCTGATGCAGAGCGAGAGCCAGGTGTTTGGTTCTTGGACTGTCCCGGAGCACCTGCTATGGAAAAGCACTGTGCTTGGTGCTAGCGGAGCACGGGCCTACAGATATATGGGCCCTACCAGTGCAGCACGGGCATACACATATATGGGCCCTACCAGTGGAGCACGGGCATACACATATATAGGCCCTACCCAGGAGTACTCATGGTCTCTAGCCTCTTTCAAGGACCATGGATTAAAAATCAGTGGGACTGCCAGACCTGGTGGCACACTCCTTCAATCACAGCACTGGAGAGGCAGAGGCAGGAGGATTGCTGTGAGTTCGAGGCCAGTCTGGTCTACAAAGTGAGTCCAGGACTGCCAAGGCTACACAGAGAAACCCTGTCTCCAAGAAAGAAAGTAAGTTCTAGAAATCCAGGGGATAGTGGTAAACCTGCAGGATTGTGAAGTGAGGGCAAAGTGGGGGAGGAGACTGAGGAAGGCTTGAAATTCATGCTTTGGGTTTGAAAGTCAAGTGAGAGGGGTGGAGGTGTTAAGAAGAAGAATGGTGTTTTTGGCAGTGGGGTTGGTGGTCTTGAGACACACAAATGATAGCAGGTGATACAATTCCACAGTTCTGAAAAACTAAAGTGGCATCCAGGACCTTGTAACCCAGACTGTGCCTTGGGCCGGAGCTCCCAAAGGAGCAGCCAGGAAACAGCTGCTCTCTCTCCGATGCTCTGTCAGGCTTTTGTTTTTGTTTTTGTTTTTGTTTTTCGAGACAAGGTCTCTCTGTGTTAGCCTTGGCTGTCCTGGAGTCACTTTGTAGACCAAGCTGGCCTCGAACTCACAGCAATCCACCTGCCTCTGCCTCCTGAGTGCTGGGATTACAGGTGTGCAGCACCACGCCCGGCTAAAAACACTCTTTCTTTCTTTCTTTTTTTTTTTTTTTGGTTTTTTGAGACAAGGTTTCTCTGTGTAGCTTGGCTGTCCTGGACTCCCTTTGTAGACCAGGCTGGCCTCGAATTTACAGCGATCCACCTGCCTCTGCCTCCCGACTGCTGGGATTAAAGGCGTGCGCCACCACTGCCCTGTCAGGCTTTTTTTTTGTTTTTGTTTTTTAGTTTGTTTTTGTTTTTTAGTTTGTTTTGTTTTTTTACTTCTGTCCCGATTCTCCTGCCACACCCGAGCTCTCCCAGCCCCTGCTGCAGCCTCCATCACAAGGCTATGTAGTAGCACTCTCTGTGACCCTCCAGCTGAGGGGTCACCGGTTGGAGAAGCCAGAGTCAATTAGAGAGAGGGTGCAATCATAGCTCTTTCAGAACAAACCCGGTGAGTTTGTAAGAGTTTCTCTGTACTTAATTCTCTTCATGTGGCCGTGGCAGGGGGCTCCTAGGTGGAGGTGGCAGTGACTAGAAAGGACAGGAGAAAATGGACGACACAGATGTAAGAAGAAGTCAGGGCAATGCTCTAGCAACTACTGCATTCCCGCTGGTAACGCAGAAAGGCAAAGGGGCAAGGAAGAGAGGAAGAAAAGACATGCATTTCCTTTCTTCCTCCCTCCCTCCCTCCTTCCTTCCCTTCCTCCCTCCTTCCCTCCTTCCCTCCCTCCCTCCCTCTTTTCCTCTCTCCCTCCCTCCCTCCCTCCCTCCCTCCCTGCCTCCCTTCCTTCCTTCCTTCTTTGCTTTTGCTTTTTTTGAGACAGGGTTTCTCTATGTAGCCCTGGAACCCGCTCTGTAGACCAGGCTGGCCTCAAATTCATAGATCCTCCTGTCTCTGCCTCCTGAGTGCTGGGATTACAGAGGTGCCCCACCACTGCCCGGCTTACGTATTTTCATCTATTATTTACTATTTATTTATTCATATGTATTTGTACAGTGGGGATTGAGCCCAGGGACTCACAGGGACTATGTAAATTCCCCACACTGTGCTACATCCCCACCCAACACACGTCTTTAAACAGTTTTTTTTTCCTAAGATGTGTTGCCCAGGCTGGCTTGAACTCCTGGGTTCAAGTGATCCTCCCACGACAGTCTCCACACTGTACTTGGATGACCAGGGACGGCTGTGATGCCCGTTTCATTGACACGTTCCTAATTTTTCTTTATGACTTCATTTTACTATTTTCAGTTTTTCGTTTCCTTCCTTAGCCTTTCCTCCATTTGATCAGCTAGATGTTCTGACATCTGTTGCCTCAGGGAAAAAATGTAAAGGGCAAACTAAGGCCCTGACGCAGGAAAGATGGGGAGCTACGCAGGACTTATCGTCACCCAGTAGGGAAAAAGATTGTGGAGACGCGGAGTCAGGAGGGAGGTGGCCAGGGTTTCATCCTGTTGCCCACCACAGGCCCTTCACACTGCTTAAATGAGGAAGAATGAGGGGTCACAGCGACACCAAAGAGAATTAAATAACCCAGAAGGAAACGACTGGAGCCTCTGCTGTCAGGGAGAGCGGGGGTGCGGGGGTGTGGGGGTGTGAGGAGTGCGGAATGTGGGGGTGTGGGGGGTGCATGTGGGGGTTGTCCCCAGACAGGACTCTAGCCCAGTGACTGCACTGAGCAGCCAAATGTGATGCTTACTGATCCAGAGATGAGCTCCGAGGGCACTGTGGAGGAATGTCTTTTTTGTTTTGTTTTGTTTTTTTGAGACAGGGTTTCTCTATGTTATCTTGGCTGTCCTGGATTCACTTTATATTCGCTTTGTAGACCAGGTTGGCCTCGAATTCACAGTGATCCGCCTTTCTGAGTGCTGGGATTAAAGGCGTAAGCCACCACGACGAGCCTGGTGTGGAGGAATGTCTTGATTGCATCAGTTGGAGTAGGAAGGCAGGCCCCCTGTGGATAGTGCCATTCCTTGGGATCCTGGACAGTATAATGGAGAAAGGACCTAGGTAACAGCATGCGTTCATTTTCTCTGCTCGTAGACCTCACGCTACCAGCCACTTTAAACTCCGGCTGCCGTAATAGACTATGCTTTGGACTGTGAGCTAAAATAAACTCCCTCCCTATCAACCTCCCCCCTCCATCCTGCCTCTCTCCCTCCCTTTCTTCCTCTCTCCCTCCCACCCCCAGTTGCCTCTGTCAAAGCATTTCATCACATCCACAGAAAAGGAACCGAGACCCCATGTGGAGGAGCATTTTGTGCGCCGCCTCTCACTGCTTAGGTAGAAGAGAGATGGGCACCCAAGAGTGGACAGAGCCAGTGTCAACTAAGCAGTGACCCTAAAGGGCCACATAAAAGGGGAGGCAGATGTAAGACATACAAGTTCCAGGTCAGTCAGGCCTACACAGAGAGACCCTGCCTTACAGAAACAACCCGCACCCCACCCCAACTCATTTGTAACCTGGAGAAATAGTAAGAGACGCTTTTGCTTGTTTTTCCAAGATGGGTCTCATGTAGGCCAGGCTGGTCTTGAACTTAATATGCAGCTGAGGATGACTTTGAACATCTGACTGTCCTACCTTTGTTTCTACTCCTGGGACTTCAGGCTTATGCCACCACTGTGAGCATGCTATGCCAAGAATTTAGACACACTTCTTTTTTTTTTTTTTTTTTTTTTTTTTTTTATTTATTTTTTAATTTATGTGCACTGATGTGAGGGTGTCAGCTCATGGAGTTACAGACAGTTGTGAGCTGCCATGTGGGTGCTGGGAATTGAACCCGGGACCTTTGGAAGAGCAGACTGTTCTCTTAACCACTGAGCCAACTCACCAGCCCCACACTTCTTTTTCATTCCCCATTTTGTTTTGGTTTGGTTTCTTTTTTTGAGACAGGGGTGTCTTTTTTTTTTTTTAATATCAGAATTTATTGAATAACAATAAATCCATAAACTCTCTTAGTTTCATAGGCAGAAATTTGCCAAATTGTCTTAACTTTCCTTGATAGCCAGTCAAGGAAAATACAGGGTGTTTTTGGTTTGTTTGTTTTTGGTTTTGGGGGGGTTTGTTGTTGTTGTTGTTGTGGGTGATGGTGGTGGTGTGAGGGTGTGGTGCATGCATACCTGTGTGTATTTTGTGTCTAGCAATCAGAGGTCAGTGTTTTATTTTAACAAGGATCTCACTATGGGAGATGACTCAAGTCTTTTTTTTTTAAGATTTATTTATTTTTATGTGTTCTGCCTGCATGTCTGTGTGAGAGTCCCAGATCCTCTGGGACTGGAGTTATAGACAGTTGTGAGCTGCCACATGGTTGCTGGGAATTGAACTCAGGTCCTCTGGAAAAGCAGCTAGTGCTCTTAACCGCTGAGCCATCTCTCTGTCTTTTGGAATCTCAAAGCCCTCCAGTGATAACTTCCTCCAGCGAGACCACACTGCCTAATCCTACTCAAACAACTCCACCAACTGGGAACCAGGTATTTAGATATCTGTGTGTAGGGGAACAGTCTCATTCAAAGCACTACAGCTGGCTAGAGCAAAGAATGAGTTTTCAAATGAAATAGCTCAGTGCTGGAGTGTGTGCTTAGCATACATGAAGCACCAAATTGAATCCCCAGCAGCACACACCCACACACACACACACACACACACACACACACACACACACATAGATGCAACATAAAAATTGTGAAAAATACACATGTTAGAGTTATAAGTATCTCTGCTAGCCTGAGGCAAGAAAGTTTATGTTCCACTCTTTTTGAATATTTATTCATTACAGGAATGGCTAAATTAGTGCTTTCATTTAAAGACCCCAAGGCATCATGTTTTCAGAAAAACTAACGATCACTTCCTGATAACACCAACTGACTTCTGGGTATTTTTCTTCTTATCTTGGTGTCTGAGAGGAGGAAGTCATAAAGCTAAGCATCTGGTTTCAGTATTAGTCTTTAGAGGTGCAGAGTCTCCATCTGCGGCAGAGAGCTGGGGCTCTGAAACCCTTTCACTCCTCCTTTATCTCCTGGATGCCCTTGCACACTGTGTCCTGTGGACCACCCCGCAACCAGGCAGCAGGCTTCTGTAAAGGATGCCTTTTTTTTTTTTTTTTTGGTGTGTGTGTTTGTTGGCTTGCAGAAGCCATATCACATTGGTTTAGGTAACTTTCCTTAGCCAAAGGATTCTTTTCCTTCCTTCCTTCCTTTCTTCTTTCCTTCCTTCCCTCCCTCCCTCTCTCCCATCTCTCTTTCCTTCTGTTTTTTTCTCTTTGAGACAAGATCTCACTGTGGAGGTTTGGCAGGTTTGGAATTTGCTTTGTAGACCAGGCTGCCTTTAAACTCACAGAGACCCATCTGTCTGCCTCCTGAGTGCTGGGATTGAGTGTGAACCACCATGTCTGGCCTAGCCAAAGGATTCTCCCATTCAAGTAGCAACTAGTCCCAGCCCTGAGATCAGACAAGATGGGGCCATGTTCTGTGTGATGTGGGTGGGGACTGTCTAAAGGACTGATGTCATGGCAACCGTCACAGAACCACACGATGAGCCGAGAACCACTCGGGCCAACACAATGAGTGGACAGCTATACATCACGACATAATTTAAGTACACACTTTAGAGTTCTGGTGCAGGTAACAGAAGTCAACCTGAAGTTGATTGAAGCTAATCAGAAAATTGTACATTTATGGTGGAGGGGTCAGTCTCTCAGGGGTGGAAGCAGCCAGGTTCAGGAAGTAACACTGACGAGGGAAGGTATTGGTTTGCTTGCTTCTGTCTGCGCATGGTCGTCTGTCCATCTATGTTATGGAAGGCTTTTTGTAAAGTTTGTTGTGAAGTTTGAAGACTGGACGAATGGAGCTGGGCATGCACGCCTTTAATCCCAGCATTCGAGAGGCAGAAGCATGCAGATTGCTGTGAGTTCGAGGCCAGCCTGGTCTACAAAGTGAGTGCAGGACAGCCAAGGCTACACAGAGAAACCCTGTCTCGAAAAAACAAAAAACCAAAAGAATGGACAAATGATTTGCCAAAGTCACTCTTCTATAAATTCACATATTTAAACTAATAGCGTTTTATTTTTACATGCATTTATTTGTCCTGTGTATATGTGCATGTGTGTATACATGTGTAGATGGACACATGTGTGGAGGTCAGAGCACAGCTTGTGGCAACTAAGTCTCTTTCCTTTTCCCAGGAATCAAACTGAGGCCATCCTCACTGAGCTGTCTCACTGGCCCCTAATGACCATAATTTTAAAAGAAAAATGTAAAAAAGAACCTGTTAGGAGCCATGTTAGGAAATGTATAGTCAATAGGAAAACATTTTTGAGAGTGTATCTTAATCATCTATGGGAAAATCCTTTCTATTTTCCTAGGAAATTGTAATTTCAAACTGTATTAAACAATAGAATAAAAAACTAAATACAATCAAAAATGATTTTTCCAACTTTATTTTTTAAACATTTATTGATTTATTATTATGTATACAGTGCTCTGCCTGCATGTACACTTGCAGTCCAGAAGAGGGCATCAGATCACATTATAGATGGTTGTGAGCCACCATGTGGTTGCTGGGAATTGAACTCATGACCTTGGAAGAGCAGTCAGTGTGCTTAACCTCTGAGCCATCTCTCCAGCCTGATTTTTCCAACTTATAATCAGTAATACCTAGTATATTCCTGATGTGTTTTACTCCTTTACAAACAAATTAATCTTCATATTCGGGGCTACACACACACACACACACACACAAAACCACATATACACACATACACACACACACACACACACACACACACACACACACAATGACATGATACCTTTTCTTTTTTTAAAAAATAGATGTATTTACTATTTATACAGCTGGCTGCCTGCATATGCCTAAACACCAGAAGAGGGCACCAGATTTCGTTACAGATGGTTGTACTGGGAAATGAACTCAGGACCTTTGGAAGAATAGACAGTGCTCTTGACCTCTGAGCCATCTCTCCAGCCCATGATACCTTTTCTGGGTAGAATTTTTGATGGTATATAATACTTGTGAACTCTGCCATGTGCAGTGGCACACGCCTGTAATCCAACATTTGGGAAGCAGAGGCAAGAGGGACTCTGTGAGTTCGAGGCCAGCCTGGTCTACAAAGTGAGTCCAGGACAGCCACGGCTACACAGAGAAACCCTGTCTTGAAAAACCAAAAATAAATAAATAAAATAAAAAAGCTTTGTGAACTTTGACTAGGTAAATGGTACAGGCTTCTGTTATGACACACACTTACACAAGTGAATTCAGTGCTGTTTCCAGCTAACTCATTCAACTCAGGGACAGTTAGTAGTAACTACATACTTAAAGTGTAATAGAAAGTTAAAGAAAAGCCATTTAAAATTGCCTTAGTAACTCTGATTTATTATAATGATTGAAAATGAAGGCAATGTCAGGTCAAAGAATTTTCTCTTTTCAGAAATATCTAACCATTTTGATTTTTCTTTCTAACTGTTAATGATTTTGGTTTGGACATTTCCAAAATATTCTGAAAACTATTCAAATATCTGTTGCTGTGTTTGCATAAAACAGACTTTAAAAAATAAGTAGGAAGCCAGGCAGTGGTGGCACATGCCTTTAATCCCAGCACTTGGGAGGCAGAGGCAGGCGGATTGCTGTGAGTTCAAGGCCAGCTTGGTCTACAAAGCGAGTCCAGGACAGCCAAGGCTACACAGAGAAACCCTGTCTCAAAAAACCAAAAAAAAAAAAAAAAAAAAAAAAAAAGATGGCAAGCAAGAAAGCAAGAAGCCCTTGGCCTCCACACCCCCTGCACTGGTCAAGGACATTGTCTTTATCCCGGGTGGCCACCTGTTCTATTGGTGACGGTTAAATCAGGGTTTGGAGGCCAGACCAACCATACAGGTGTTTCTCATTTGCAAAGCCAGTCTCAATCCAGACACAATCATCCTGAGTCATGGCGGTGGAAACACTGGGCAACGGAACCCCAGAAAGAAGAACACCTCTGTCTTCGAGGCCAGAGACTAGAGCTGGGGAAGACAGGGCGCTTTCAGGGATTTGATTTGGACACCGTGGCTTCCTGCCTGGGTATTTGCCACAGAATTTAACCTCAATGGTGGATAGCCTCTTCTGGCTGTCTCTAGGACACCCTGGGATGTGGATAAACAGCTTCTGCCACACTTCTAACTGCTCCTGGCCCTGCTGATCATAGTCTGGCTTTTGCATCCATAATAGGGCCACTGCATGGTGATAAGCCACCCCCAAGTCCTGGCGTTTGTCCTCCTGGCTAAACATGACCCATGTAATCAAGGTCACAAACTCCTCTGGTAGAGGAAGGCCCTCATCTTTTTTATTTATTTATTTATTTTGGTTTTTCGAAACAGGGTTTCTTTGTGGTAGCCTTGGCTGTCCTAGGCTCACTTTGTAGACCAGGCTAACCTCGAATTCACATCAATCCGCCTGCCTCTGTCTCCCGAGTGCTGGGATTAAAGGCGTGTGCCACCATGCCTGCCTGAAGACCCTCATCTTTACAAGCCAATGAAGAGGCAGGGAAATGGGAACCAGGGAGACCCACTCCACCGACCCTGAGCAAGCAAGCCCTGAGCCGTGTAAAGCTGGGAGCACAATAGTTGGCTGCCATCTTCGGCTCACAGAAGCAGGCCACCAGCTTTACAAAGTGTCTGATAGATTTGAAACATTGTTGAGCCGGAGATGGTTCCACCAGTCAAGGCGCTTTATTGCAAGCCGGACGGCCTGAATGTGATCCTGGGAACCCACATAAAGGTGGAAGAAGAAAACTGACTCTGTGAAGTTGTCCTCTGACCTCCACATACATGCTGTGGCATGTGCAGGCCCACACACATACACAGATAATAATAATAAAAAAATAAAAATTAAAAAGCATCCTTGGGAAACCCCTTAAATGTGTTCTTTTTATCACCTGGAAATCCCCTACATCACATGGGCCCCTGGCTGGCGTCTGTTCTTGAGAAAACTGGTAAGATCCCTAGATAGAGTGGTCCCAACTATTAGAGGGAAAATTTCAGCCAAGGGGCCCAAGAGAGATGAGTTACCAGGAGAAACTTTAAAAGAGAAGTTGTGGGTGAATACACAGACAAACGCATCGTTCAGATCTCGGCGTGCAATGGAGTGTGCTCAGGAAAGCTCTCCCAGGAACACGCAGTGAGCGTTGTGCTCTTTCATGCGCGTCCAGGAGAGCCATCTTGGTTTGTTTGGGGTTTTATTTTTTTATTTTTTGGTTTTTCGCGACAGGGTTTCTCTGTGTAGCCTTGGATATCCTGGACTTCCTTTGTAGACCAGGCTGGCCTGGAACTCACAGCGATCCGCCTGCCTCTGCCTTCCGAGTGCTAGGATTAAAGGCATGCGCCACCACCGCCCGGCAGGAGAGCCATCTTGGGACCACAAGCTGAGCCCTCACTCACACAGTCCCTTTCACCCTGCAGGCTCTATCTCACAACTTTCCTTCCTCTCTTTTGTGTTCTCTGCTTCCTCCTTCCTGCCATTCTTGTGTATAAGAACCAAGTCCTGAAAACAAACAAACAAACAAACAAACAAAAAGAACCAAGTCCTGACCACAGTCAGAAAAAGGCAGTACCAAAAGCCGTGCTTGACCTGTCAATAGTGCTCACTGCTGCAGAAGTGACTTGATTTAGAATCAGATACTGACCTTAAAAGGTCAGAGGGTACTTTCTAGAGCAGAGCTGGATTATAAAGTGGGTACTTTCTTTTCTTCCTTCCTTCCTTCCTTCCTTCCTTTCTTTTTTTTTTTTTAAGACAGGATCTCTCTGTGTAGCCTTGGCTGTCCTGGACTTGCTTTGTAGACCAGGCTGGCCTTGAATTTACAGCCATCTGCCTGCCTCTGCCTCCCGAGTGCTGGCAGTTATTTTATTTTATTTTATGTGCATTGGTACAGGGGGTGTCAGATCACTTGGAACTAGAGTTACAGACAGTTTTGTGAGCTGCCATGTGGGTGCTGGGAATTGAACCGAGGTCCTTTGGAAGAGCAAACAGCATTCTTAACCACTGAGCCATCTCTCCAGCCCCAAGTGATGGGATTTAAGGCATGCACCACCACCGCCCAGCTAAAGCGGATACTTTCTAGAGCTGGACTGTAGTCCTTTGTCAGGAATCACAAGGCTTCAAAGGTGATTTTCAAGCACGCATTATACAAGCCTACGGGAAATATCATTCTCTTGCTTTTGGAAAACAACTTAAGCCCAGTGGTGCCTATAATCCTAAATCCAGCCTGGGCTACAGAGCGAGTTCCAGGTCAGCCTGGGCTACAAAATGAGACTATGTCAAAACAACAGCATAAAATCCTAATTGTGAATGTTGATCAGCCTGCCTCTGTCCCTCCCCCACCTCCCCACCCCCAACTCCACCCCACTCCCCCACCCCTGCCCCACCCACCCCACTCCCCCACCCCACCCCCCACGAGTGCTGGGATTAAAGGCGTGCGCCACCTTGCCTGGCCCATGAATGTATTTATTTCTAAGCAATGCATTATTTAGTTTAGTTTGTGAAATTCTGCTTATAAAACTATTTCTGCTACCTTTTCCATTCTTTTTTCACTCAGTCTCATCACGTTTCAGGTAGGGTGTGGTGGCCTGCTTACACCAGCAATTTCAGCACTTGGGGTAGGAATGGGGCTACAGAGAGAAATTTGTAGATAACACTGGCCTTGAATTCAGAGATTGGCTTGCCTCTGCCTCCCCAGTGCTGGGATTAAAGGCATGTGCCATCACTGAGAGGTGTGATAGAGTTCTTTTACTGAACCTGCATGCAGCCAGCAAACCCCAGTGATCCTCAGTCTCTGCTCGCTTTGGTGCTGGCCACAGTGCTGCCACATTCTGCTTTCTGTGTAGATCTGGAGATTTGGGGTTTGCTTGGTTTTGGTTTTTTGAGACAAGGTTCTCTGTGTAGTCATGGCTGTCCTCGAACTCACAGAGCTCCACCGGCCTCTGCCTCCCGAGTGCTGGGATTAAAGGCGTGCGCCACCACGCCCGGCTGCTCTGGTGATTTGAACTCAGGCCCTCCTGCTTGTGCAGTAAACATCTTCCCACCTGAGCCTCAGTCTTCATATCTCCTTTCTGAGAGGAAAACAAAATTCACCTAGTTGCTTACTGCTGGTTTTTAGAAGATGCCCCAGTTTCCTCCTATGGGTCTTTTAGATGTTTCTTTTTAAACACCCTCAGAGTTAGTAATTTGATAATATTTACATCTACATCTATCTATACCTGTTATGCCTACAAGTTCTAGCTGGCACTTTAATGAATCATTTTAAGGCTCATTCTCAGGGTTCTTTTCGTCTTACTTTATTTAATTACGTATTTGAGAGTTTCCGTGCTTTTTTAATATTTTATTTAATAAATTTAATGACATTGATTGTGTGTGTGTGTGTGTGTGTGTGTGTGTAGGGGGTGGAGAGGAGGTGGGTACACTAGTGTTAACAATGTTCATGTAGAGGTCAGAAGACAACTTGTAGGAACCAGTTCTCTCTTTCTACCATGTAAATCCCAGATATTAAACGTGGATTGAGCCGGGCAGTGGTGGCACACACCTTTAATCCCAGCACTTGGAGGCAGAGGCAGATGGAGCTCTGTGAGTTCAAGGCCAGCCTCTCCAGGACAGTCAAGGCTACACAGAGAAACCCTGTCATGGAAAACAAACAAACAAAACAGATGTATTAATTTATAACTGGCGTGCATGAGTATTTTTGCTTGCTTCATGTCTGTATTCTATGGGCATACCTGGTACCCACAGAGGCCAGAAAAGGCTGTGGGATTCCCTGAAACTGGAGTTACAGAAGATGCTGAGCTGCCATGTGGGTGCTGGGAATCAAACCCAGACCCTCTGTAAGAACAAGTGCTCTAAACCAATGAGCCCTCTCTCCTGCCCTGGTGATGATTTATTTTATAGTTGAGTATCCCGGGTAGTTTTATGCAACTTGACACAATCTAGTCATCAGAGATGATGGAGCCTCAATTGAGAACACGTCTCTATAAAATCAGATTACAGGCAAGCCTGTGGTTCATTTTCTTAATTAATGATTAATGTGGGCGGGTTTAGCCCATTGTGGGGGAAGCTGGTGGTCCTGGCTTTTATAAGAAAGCAGGCTGAGGGCTGGAGAGATGGCTCAGAGGTTAAGCACACTGCCTGTTCTTCCAAAGGTCCTGAGTTCAATTCCCAGCAACCACATGGTGGCTCACAACCATCTGTAATGTGACTTGGTGCCCTCTTCTGGCATGCAGGTGTACATGCAGACAGAGTATTGTATACATAATAAATAAATAAATAAATCTTTAAAAAGAAAGCAGGCTGAGCAAGCCATGAGGAGCAGGCCAGTAAGCAGCACCCCTCCGTGGCCTCTGCATCAGCTCCTGCCTCCAGGGTCCTGCCTTGTTTGAGCTCCCGTCCTGTCCTTCCTTTGATGATGGGTATCGATGTGGAAGTGTGAGCCAGACAAACCCTTCCCTCCTCAAGTGCTTCAGTCACGGTGTTTCATCAGCAGTAGTAGCCCTAACTGAGACGGTAAGCTATTGCTTTTTTGAACTTAATTTGTGGAAATCCTTGGTACCTACACTAAGGTGTGCTTCCCTTCACTGGTTTTCTGAGGAGCTTTGGGGTAGTGACTTAGAATCTCTGTAGTGCCTCCTCCACATCCAGGCTCCCTGACTCTGCACCACTCCAGTCTTTGTAGCCGGCCTCACACTTAGCTTCCCTGCTCTAAAGCACATCCCACACCCCCACTACGGCTTTGGCTTGGCTTGTTTTTGTCTTTTGTTTTTTCAGCTCTGGCTTTTATGTACATTTACTGTCCTTTTAAAAATATTTTTTCTTGTATTTTTTTGGGTTTTTATTGTTTTTTTGTTTTTTGTTTTTTGTTTTTTTGTTTTTTTTTTTGAGACAAGGTTTCTCTGCATAGACCTTGCTGTCCTGGAACTCACTTTGTAGACCAGGCTGGCCTCGAACTCACAGAGATCTGCCTGCCTCTGCCTCCCAAGTGCTGAGATTGAAGGTGTGTGCCACCACATCCTGCTTCAAGACAGGAAGTCAGAGACCTCTATGCTGAATTAAAAATATCACTCATGCCAGGCATGGTGGCACATGCCTTTAATCCCAGCACTCAGGGAGGCAGAAGCAGGTGGATTGCTATGAGTTTAAAGCCAGCCTGGTCTACAAAGTGAGTCTAGGACAGCCAGGACTACACGGAGAGACCCTGTCTCGAAAAACAAAAGCAAAAAATAACAACAAAAACAAAACAAAACAAAAAAGCCACTCATAGCTGGGCGGTGGTGGTACATGCCTTTAATCCCAGCACTTGGGAGGCAGAGGCAGGTGGATCACTGTGAGTTGGAGGCCAGTCTGGTCTACAAACTGAGTCCAGAACAGCTAGGGCTACACAGAGAAACCCTGTCTCAAACAAACAAACAAACAAACAAACAAACAAACCAAAAAGCAAAAAATCACTCATACGCGTCAGATGAATGTCTTTACTATTTCTTGTGTTAAAAATGGGGATGTGATTAGGACCAGGTATACAGCCACACGTTTTTATGATAAAAATGGGGCTCTATGCTGAGGACGGAAGAGGATACCTGGACAAACAGGAAAGTAAGAAATGAAACTTAATGCCAGGTGTGGCCACACACACCTGCAATTCCAGATACTTGGGAGGCTGAGATGGTAGTTAGAAGTTTGAATCCAGTCCCTTATGCAAAATAGAGAGAGGCTATCTGTGGTGGATAACCTTCGTTCTCAACTTGAGTGGACCTGGGATTGACTAAAGAGACTTGCCTCTGGGTGTATCTGCAAGCGTGTTTCCTGAAAGAATTAACTAGGTTAGAGGGAGACCCTCTCTCAGTAGAGACCCAGATAATAAGGCAGTCCAAGGAAAAATCAGTATTTCTTTGGCCTCCTGCCTTGGCTCCTTTCTGGTGAGTGCCTTTACAGCGTCTACCTTCTTGGCTGGCATCCTTCATTCACAGCGGAATACCAATTCTTCAGCCTTCCAACCCGGGCTGAAGAGCAGTGGCTCTCCAGGTTCCTTCCAGGCTTTCAGTGCTGCATTGTGACTGCTGAGACATCCAGCTTTGTGGAGTAAGCAGCTACCATGTTCTTAGCCCCTCCAATGTGAAGACAGCCATTGCTGGGCTCCCCCTGCCCCCACCCCGCCCCCATACGGTGTAATCTGACCTAATAAATCTCCTCTGTAATGTATATCCACTCTTGTTGGGTTGGTTCCTCTAGATTATCCTAACTGGTATATTGCCTTGGGGGTGGGATATGATAATTATTAGGTTTAGCAGTTTCCCAGACTCTTTTTGTTTGTTTGTTTGTTGGTTTGTTTGTTTTTTGAGACAGGGTTTCTCTGTGTTAACCTTGGCTGTCCTGGACTCACTTTGTAGACCAGGCTGGCCTCGAACTCACAGCGATCTGCCTGCTTCTGCCTCCCGAGTGCTGGGATTAAAGGCGTGCGCCACCACACCCAGCGAGCCCAAACTCTTATTTACCAGCCCTGGCTCTTCCGGCAACTTCCATAAAATGGAAGCTATATTAGTTACCTTTGTTGTTTGTCACTGTGATGGAATAATTGGCAAAAGCAACTGAAAGGGAGAAAAGACTCCTGGCTCACTGTAGAGTGTCTGTCACAGAGATAAGGTGTGGCCACAGTACCTGCCTGTGGTGATGGGCGTATGATGTTTCTTGCTCGTATCTCAGAGGATCAGGAAGGTGAGAGCTCCCACTGGATGCATAGTGGGTCTACAACCCTTAAGCCCTCCATTTCCTGTGACTGCTTGTTGTTCCCCCTCTGCTCCGCCTCCCTTAACAGCAAGATTGCTCACCTGAGAGAGTGTGAGGCGGACAGCCTGAGGTGAGGAGACCTTAGCTGGCTGTGAGTCTAGAGACAGGCTCAATAAGACAGGTGCTATTGAACAGCTCAATAGAACAAAGGCTGTTTAAACCTTTGAGGGGTGGGTAGCGTTTCCCGGTGAGTGTACATCGACGGCCAGAGCTAAGGTGCCAGGAATGTCTTATTTGCATGAAGAAGAATTCCAGGCGCTTGCTGGACATGACCTTATAAGGAAAGAGGAAGTTTAACCTACAAACCCAGAACAGGAAGGGAAGGGTTCTAGGCCTGCTGGTTTCAGGACGAGATGTGCTGTTGTTTTTGGACCCGTCTCAACTTCACTCTTGCTCTATCTAGCCTTCCCCCTTCAACCCCCCTCTCCCTCTCCCCCATGTGTTCTTGGCCCCACAACTCTTAAGGCTCTCTTTCTGCCAGTTAGACCCCTTGTCCAAAAGCCTTCACAACCTCCCCAGGCAGTGGCACCATCTTTACTAAGAGTTCGAACACATGAGCCTGAGGGGGCGAGTCTGCATTTCAGCTCTAACAAGTACTAATGTTCTGATTAAAGAAAGTAAGAATTGTTGGGCATGGTGGCACTTGCCTTTAATCCTAGCACTCCAGAGGTAGAGGCAGGCAGACCACTGTGAGTTTGAGGCGAGCCTGGTCCACAAAGCGAGTCCAGGACAGCCAAGGCTACACAGAGAAACCCTGTCTCAAAAAACCATTAAAAAAAGAAAGGAAGAAAGAAAGAAAGAAAGAAAGAAAGAAAGAAAGAAAGAAAGAAAGAGCATCTGAGAGACTCAAGGGCTGAGACGGCGGTGCTGTAACTGAGGGAGAGACTCACTTTCGTTATGAACAACAGCCAGTTTAATTGTTTGTTTGGAGACAGGACTTCTCTGTGTAGCCCTTGGTTGTCCTGGAAGTCACTCTGTAGATCAAGCTGGCCTCAAACACAGAGATCCTCCTGCCTCTGCCTCCAGAGTGCTTAGATTAGAGGCCTGAGCCACCACGCCCAGCTCAGTTCTGCTATTATGATGAAGGACAGCGGTTCCTTCGGGTGAGCTAAGTGCTACCTGAGTGACTTCCTGGTGAGAGAGGTGTTTGACAGGCCTGCGTGCTCGGTCCCCAGTGTATCCACGCTGCTAAAACCTCCATCCTGAAGGACTGGTGTGTTTTAGATGAAAGCATCTTTAGCTATGAAGACTCCGCTGCAATTTGTACAGCTGTGTAATCGAAACCACTAAAAAGCAAGCTAATATGTTATTCTACTCACACAGAACAGCAGTTTGATTCCTATGACTTCTTGGCACATCTGTTTGGGATATAAATCCTGAGCAGACTGAGCAGTCACTTTCTAAATCTTCAAAATGCTTTCCTAAGCAAAGTCTTTAGTGTGGTTAAGGGGAAAAGAAAATTAATAGACTCCCCAGTGAGAGGCGTCATCTAGCTCACTGCAGAAGGTTTAAGACGGGTGTGGGTGGGTCTGGGGACTTGCAGAAGGTGCCTGGTGAGCTGGAAGATGGGCTACATACCTCCAAGGACCAGAGGTGAACTCTCTCGCCAACCTGAGTTAATTAGAGTGGGCCTTTGGGGAGTGGGTTGCCCATGTTTACAACAGGACTAATTTTTCTGATTGGCAAGGGCTCAAATTACAGTTAGCTAGGCTTCATAAGAGATGCCAATTAGGACTGGCCATGCCCATCCCTACCTGGTAAAAATTCTACCTATCCATCCGACTAAAATGGGCAGTGAGTCACCTGACCGTGATCACAGTTAACTAGATACCTGCCCCATGTGTGGCTATAAACCATATCCAGCGACCTTTGCCCTGTGTAGCTTTGGCTTTAAAAGATAAGCAGAAGTAAAGCTTTCTCTCTTGGGAACCCACAGTAAGAGACACAGCAGAGGGAAGGAGCTTCAGTTTAGTCGTGCACTGAAACCAGAAGGCCATAGAGATGCAGAGGCTAGAGGGGCCAGTTTCCGCAGTCAGGTGTAAAACTAGTTTGAGATGGCTGGTCTAGGGGGAGGGCAGGCTGACTCAGTGAGAGGTCAAAAGGCCTCAAGAGAGAGGAGAGGCAGTGACTGTTGTCTCGCGCTCTGCTGCGGGCTTCCTGGCTCTGTTGGCCCAGGTTTTGGCATACATAATTTTCATGAATCTTCTTTTTGACTGGCCTGGGAGCAACACGTCTCTAGTAATTTGACTGTTTCTTGTAAGCAACAGTTTGGATCAGATATCGCGTCAACATTCTGTCTCATGCTGCTCTGGTTATTAATGTGCCGACTCTCTTCAAAAGTGCCCTGTTTGGTTGCTGGTTCAGTAGGGCCCCTGCGTTGCAAGTCAAAGGAAACCACATCAAATGCATGTAGAAGGGGCGGGTATTGCAAGGACTCGTGTCTGATGCCAAAACCCAGCCTGGAAGCAAGGAGGCTCCTGGGTCCGAGGAAGAACTGGAAACAAGGACTCAAGTCCTTTTAGGACTTCAGCTCTCTCCTCCTCCTCCTCCTCCTCCTCCTCCTCCTCCTCCTCCTCCCTCTCCTCCTCCTCCCTCTCCTCCTCCCTCTCCCTCCTCCTCCCTCTTCCTCCCTCCTCCTCCCTCCTCCTCCCTCCTCCTCTTTTCCTCTTTCTCTTCTGTTCAGTGAGACAGGGCTTCCTAGTGTCATCCAAGCTGACCTCACACACACTTTGAGGCCCAGAGTGGCCTCAAACACATGATCTTCCTGCCTCTGCCGCCTCTGTGCTATGGTTATAACTATGTGCCACCAAACCCAGTTTAATTGACACCTGGCCCAATGTGTGGCTATAAATTAATTGAAAAGAATTAAATCCCCACAAGCTGTTCTCTGATCTCCTTACTTAAGCAATGGCTTGTGTGTATGCATAGACACATACATTCACACACACACACACACAAATTAAATAAATAAACAAACAAATGCCTGTCTTGATATAAAATATATTTGTGTAAGAAGGAAGACGGAGCTCTTCTTTGAATTCCACCATCAGCAAATGATGGGGGGGGGGGGAGGTGAATGCTTAGGGACCAGGCTAAAATGAAGCTTGCCTAGACCTGATAGTAGATCCCTTTACACTGCCACAGGAGGGACAGGGTGTAAGATCTATAAAGCCTAAACTCGCCAGGAGCCAAGGCACACCTACCCGTGGCCACCGGAGGGTGCCAGATCCCTGGGCCAGGTGCCCGACCCAGGCACCTTCTCAAGCGCTCTAACCAACTGTTCCGTGAACTGAAAGAAAAAAAAGGGCTAATCCAGGAGTCTACGCCTTGCTTACTAGGGGTGTCGCCAGGGCTCTAACGACCTGGGACAAGCCTGGAGAACTGGGACAGAACCTCGGGCAAACTCAGAGCCTCCGGGAATCTCAGCTTGGGCTCTGGCTGCGCTAAGGTTTCAAATTACCACGTCTGGAGGAAAGCAGGCCATTAAAAGAAGTCAAGATGGGAGCGCTAGGGTAGATGGAGAACCAGATTAGAGTTGCAGAACCTATACAGAAGTCAGATAAGGTCAAGAGAGCAACAGAAAGATATGACCCGTGGCAAATGGAGCTGAAAGCAGCCGCTTGCTTTGTCCAGCATCTGTCCGGCAGGCTGCCCTGGGGGGGGCAGGGTGGGGGTGGGTGGGGGGTGGTGGTGCCCTGCCTCGCTTCAGAGTGAGCTGTAAAAGTAGTATTTCAATCTTAAAGTAAACTCTATTGATTAATGCAGCCACACACCAAGATAATAGATATTTAAAGCAGCGCGTTATAATGACATCTATAAAAACCTCAAGGTTAGTTAATGTATAATTATCTAATATGTGCAGTATTATTTGTCATCTATTATCTAAACGGTACCTCATTGTGCACTACCAGAATTGCTCCATGACCTGAAATTGTAGAAAAGGGAGAAAAGTCTTCCAGTCAGAAGACCAGAAAATAGTCAAGAAACAAGTTGGGCCATGGAAACAAGGGAAATATAGGCAAATGATAATGAAATAAAATATTTCGTGGTGGGACAGTCTTGTAATTCCAACACTTGGAAAGCTAAGGCATCACAAGTTCAAGACCAGCCTGCGCTAAACAGCCAGACCCTATCTCAAAAACCTAAAAGAGGTCTGGTGTGAAGGTTCAACCGGCCAGTGGGTCAGCGGGGTAAAGGCAATTGACCTGAGTTCCATCCGCAGGACCCATATGATAGAAAGAGAAACGTGACTCTCAGAAGTTGTTATCTGACCTTCACTCGTATGCTATGGCACACACATGCCTGCACACATACAAACATGAACAACATCAATAAGTTTTTTTAAAAAAAGCAAAAACATTCTTTGTATTCCTATCCATTATAATTGGTATTTGAATCTTTTTTATTTTATTTAAAAATTTTTAAGGATATAGTATGTGTAGTTTCTTTTTATTTTATTTTATTTACATTGATGTTCTGCTTCCATGTATGTCTGTGTGAGGATGTCAGATCCCTTGGAACTGGAACTAGAGACATTCCTGAACTGCCATGTGGGTGCTGGGATTTGAACCTGGGTCCTTTGGAAGAGTTAAGAGCAGCCAGTGCTCCTTAACTGATGAACCATCTCTCCAGCCCCTTTGAATCTTACTTTTCTTTCTTTCTTTCTTTCTTTCTTTCTTTCTTTCTTTCTTTCTTTCTTTTTTCTTCTTTTTCTTTTTGTTTGTTTTTTTTGTTTTTTCGAGACAGGGTTTCTCTATGTAGCCTTGACTGTCCTGGACTCACTCTTGTAGACCAGGCTGACCTTGAACTCACAGTGATCTAACTGCCTCTGCCTCCCGAGTGCTAGGATTACAGGTGTGCGCCACTGCAACCAGCTAGAATCTTATTTTTTACACATACTTTATGTAACTGGGTGGTGGTGGTGCACACCTTTAATCCCAGCACTCGGGAGGCAGACAGGTGGATCTCTGAGAGTGTGAGGCCAGCCTGGTCTACAAAGTGAGGCCAGGACAGCCAAGACTACACAGAGAAACCCTGTCTCAAAAAAAAAAAAAAAAAAAAAAAAACCAACAGACAAAAAAATAAAAACAAACTTTATGAGCATGTATAGTTTGCTATTCTAGCTTTTATATTTCCTATCATCTCACAAATGTCACTATAAAATTATTTTTCATGACTACATATGGAAGCCATGAATATAATGGGGTTTATCACAGATTACTACTTATGATATAATTTGATACTAAATTTATTTTTAGTAATAATTATACTATGGTAAATACTTTTATGCATAAAATTTTATTTATATTTTCATTTATATCCTTAAAAGGTATTCTTTGTAAAATTTTTGTTTACTGGCCAGCCGTGGTGGTGCATGCCTTTAATCCCAGCACTCGGGAGGCAGAGGCAGGCAGATTGCTATGAGTTCAAGGCCAGCTTGGTCTACAAAGCAAGTTGAGGACAGCCAAGGCTAACACAGAGAAACCTGTCTCGAAAAACAACAACAACAACAACAATTTGTTTTACTGATGTTTGTTTATTTGTGCATACATGATATATATATGCATGTATATGCATATATACATGCACATATATATACGTACACACACACACACACACACATATATATATGTCTGCGTTTGGAAGTCAGAGGGTAACTTTGGGTGTTGGTAACCACCTTCCACTTGGTTTGAGGCAGGGTCTGTCTGTTGGTTGACACTGTATACTCCAGGCTAGTGGTCCCAAGTTTCTGGAGGATTCTTATCTCTGCCTCCTATCTCAGTGTAAGAGTGCTGACTTTGCAGATGTGGCACTATGTTTGGCTTTTATATGAGATCTGAGGGTGTGAACTCAGTCTTGTTCAGCAAGCACCTTCACTTGCTAAGCCCACCTCCCTGGCCCTCTCAGAAGCTATTTATTTATTTATTTATTTATTTATTTATTTATTTATTTGAGGCAGAGTTTCTCTGTGTTGCCTTGGCTGTCCTGGACTCACTTTGTAGACCAGGCTGGACCTTGAACTCACAGAGATCCACCAGCCTCTGCTTCCTGAGTGCTGGGATTAAAGCCATGCACCACCATGCTTGGTTGTTTTTTTGTTTGCCAAAACAAGGTTTCTCTATGTAGCCTTGGCTGTTCTGGATTTTCTTTGTATATCAAGCTGGCCTGGAACTCATGGAAATCTACCTGCCTCTGCTTCCCTGTGTGCTGGATTACAGGTAAATATCACCGTGCCCAGCTATTGTATCTATTTAGTTATCTTTTTTTTTTTTTTTTTTTTTTTTTAAGTAGGGTCCCGATGGGTAGTGGCACATGCTTTTAAATTTAGCAATTGGGAGGCAGAGGTAGATGTGATTTCGAGGCCAGCCTGGTCTACAAAGTGAGTTCAGGACAGCCAAGGCTACACAGAGAAACCCTGTCTCGCGGGGGTTGGGGGTGGGAGGTGGGGGCTGGGGGGTGGAAGATAGTGTCTCACTATGCAGTGTTGACGGCCCTGGAGCTTGTTACTTAGACCAAACTGTCCCTGAGCCCACAGAGATCCGCCTGCCTCTTCATCCCAAGTGCTGGGATTAAAGGTGTGCACCATGACACCAGGCTTCTTCTTTTTTTTTTTTTTCCTACTTATTTTTGAGAGAAGATCTCATGTATCCCAGGCTAGCCTGGAACTCCTTGGGCAGCTGAGGGTGATCTTGAACTTCAGCTCCTTATTACTCCATCTCCTTAATGCTAGGACGTACTTACAGCAGGTGTCTGTATGTTTTGTTTTTAGGTGACATTGGGGACCCAAGGCCCAGCTTTGTGTAAGCACTCTACCAACTGAGCTAAGTTCCCAGTTCCTAAGATTGCAAGTCTGCCTTTTCTTCTTCTTCTTCTTTTTCTTTTTTGAGACAGAGTCTCACTACATAGCCCTGGCTGTCGTAGAGCTCACTATGTAGACCAGACTGGCATGAACTGGGACATCTGCCTGCCTCTGCCTCCCTAGTGCTGGAATTAAAGGCGTGTGCTGCCGCCCCTGCCTTGTAAATTTACTTTCTTATATGTATAGCTTTAACCCAGCAGAGTTTCCTTTGAAGTTGTGATGTGTGCTGACAATCAGTACACTTTCATAGAAAGGCAAAGGACAGCCACCAGTGCCAGTGAGGGGACTTGCTGGTGACTAGGGTCTCCCCATCTCCCTCTTAGTGACCCCGGAGTACTGTTTCTAGGCACTGTGAACGTGGAATACTAGGTTGCTTTTTTTTGTTGTGATCACAGATGGAGTCTTCCAAATAGATGTCTCTGGTACTTTGTTTTTGTTGTTGTTACGTTTTTCAAAACAGGGTTTTTCTGTGTAACCGTGGCTGTCATGAAACTCACTTGGATGGCCTTGAACTCATAGTGATCCCCCTGCCTCTGCCTTCCTGAGTGCTGGGATTACAGGTGTGTGCCACTGCCGCTGGCCTCCCTGGTTCTTTGAAACAGGGAAACTACTTGGCCATTTCTCAGCCTAAGTTATACCATACAGTAAAGATGAAAACATCAGTGGCTCCAGGCTTCCGTGGTCCAAGTGCATCCATACAAGATGTACTAAATGTACTAGTTAGTTTTTGTCAGCTTGACACTAGCTAGAGTTATCTGGGAAGAGGAGGAACTTTAATTGAGAAAATGCCTCCTACTGATTGCCCATAAGAAAGACTGTGGGGGATGGGGGGGGCAGGGGCTGTAGAGATGGCTCAGAGGTTAAGAGCATTGGCTGCTCTTCCAGAGGTCCTGAGTTCAATTCCCAGCAACCACATGGTGGCTCACAACCATCTATAATGTGTTCTGATGCTGTCTTCTGGCCTATAGGTATACATGCAGGCAGAATACTGTATACATAATAAATAAGAAAAAAAAAGAAAGAAAGACTGTAGGACATTTTCTCCATAGGTGACTGATGTGGGAGAACCCAGTTCACTGGGAGGAGGGTGTCCCCAGGCGGGTTGGCCTGGGTGGTATAAGGAAGCAGCCTGAGGAAGCCATGAGAAGGGAGCCAGTAGACGTCACCACTCCGTGGCCGTTACTTCAGTTCCTGCCCCCAGGGTCCTACTTTGAGTTCCTACCCTGACTTTCCTGGATGATGCAGTTACAAATTGTAGAATGAAATAAACCCTTTCCTGCCTAAGTTGCTTTGGGTCATTGTCATTGTTACAGCAATAGAAAGCAGAGTAAGGACACTAGACACGTATGCTTCTACACCTCTAAGGTGGCTACGGGAGTATTGGTTCTTATTCTCAGGCAGTTGCCATCAACCAGGCTAACTTCCTCCATAGCGAATGCTTGTGGCCTCAGCCATGACTCTTTTTTTTTTTTTGGTTCTTCGAGACAGGGTTTCTTTGTGTAGCTTTGGCTGTCCTGGACTCCCTTTGTAGACCAGGCTGGTCTCAAACTCACAGTGATCCACCTGCCTCTGAATCCCGATTGCTGGGATTAAGAATGCGTGCCACCACACCTAGCTTAGCCATGACTCTTTTACCCTGGCTCAAGATGGCCACATAGTCCTGTTAAAGGCGTTGGTTTCTAGGGTGTAGGACCATTCATGCCTAGGTAAGCCAGAGTTCAGAACCAAGTCTTCAGGTGTTAGAATATTTCATCCAGTTTGGTATTTGAGGGAGGCTTTCTTCTTCTTCTTCTCCTTCTCCTTCTTCTTCCTATTCCTCTTCCTCCTCCTCCTCCTCTGGTTAGTTTTGCTTAAGTGAAAGTAGAAGCCTGCAAGAATCCCAGGAGTAAGTCAGTGCTGTGAACAAGCTTGGCTGAGTACACCATACAAGGCCGCCATGTAAATAACTGCAGGGATCTCTGACACAGTTCCTGGACGGCCTGCAGTGCTGCTGTGAGCAGCGGCGATGAGCCTAGTTCCCAAGTTCCTGTCAGACTAGGGATATATCCTCAGACACTGTGTAGCTAGAGCTCAACCTCCCCGAAGCCACACAGGATGCTGTTCATTTAATGACAGAGAAACTATGTGGGCAAAAGGACCAAAAAGTGTGGGGACTGGAGTGTAGAAAGCTATAAAGCAAAATTTTCTTCACTCTCTTTCCAGATCTGGATGAAATTCCTTTAAATTCCTATTTTTTCAAAAGTCCAGAGAGTAGGTAGCTATCATGCACATGGACGGGAAGTTGTCATTTTATGGAGGCAGAGTTCCATTTTTTATTTTATTTTATTTTTAACAAATGGTACTGGGAATAGCATGAAGGAGGTAAAGAGACTGATAAAAACTACCACGAAAGGTCTGTGAGATGCCACTCCTTCCTGACAATCTTGCTAGTTGCTGCGGGAGGAAGAGACATGTTTTTCATGGTTGTAGCCACTGGTCAGGTACCCATGCTCCTGAAAAATAACCCATCAGTTTGAGGCCAGCCTGGTCTACAGAGTAAGTTCCTGGACAACCAAGGTTACATGGAGAAACCCTGTCTCAAAAATCCGAAAGAAAAAGAAAATAACCCATCACTCACACCCATGAAACAAAGCTTAATTAAACTCAAAGGTTACAAAAGACCTGAAAGGAGAAGAAAGACTAATTGAGAGAAGAAAGAGGCTCAGTGGGAAGGAGACAAGAGAACAGTGTGTGTGTGTGTGTGTGTGTGTGTGTGTGTGTGTGTGTGAGAGAGAGAGAGAGAGAGAGAGAGAGAGAGAGAGAGAGAGAGAATATGATCAAAACAGGTATGTACATGAATAAAATATTATTAAACCCACCCATTTTTGAAGCCAAGTGGTGGTGGTGCACGCCTTTAATCCCAGCACTCGAGAGGCAGAGGCAGGCAGATTGCTGTGGGTTCCAGGCCAGCCTGGTCTACAAAGTGAGTCCAGGACAGCCAAGGCTACACAGAGAGACCCTGTCTCAAAAAAACAAACAAACAAACAACAACAACAACAAAAGCCCTTTCCATTAATACAAGCCTTATGCTTAGTCAGAAATCTTGAGGGGAGACTGGGTGGTGGTGGCACACGCCTTTAATCCCAGCACTTGGAAGGTAGAGGCAAATGGATCTCCATGAGTTTGAGGCCAGCCTGGTCTACAGAGAGAGTTCCAGGACAGCCGGAGATGTTACATAGAGAAACACTGTTTCAAAAAAAAAAAAAAAAAAAAGAAAGAAAGAAAGAAAGAAAGAAAGAAAGAAAGAAAGAAAGAAAGAAATCTTGAGGGGAAAGATCAGAGGCAAGACAGGGTTTATTTGCGAGTAGAGTGAGGGGAAATGCTGTCTCTAGTGATGGTGAAAATACACTAGTGGGGAGAGGGGAGTACATTTTCCAGGATATGGTTGGGTCACGCGCCTCTAGAGAACCAGAAGCCTAGGGGAAACATTCACACAGTGTCTCTGCATGCCGCAGTTGTCACATGTGCAGTGGGAGAGAGACCAGTTAGACCAGAGAAAGCTGCCGGAGGCCTCTGAGCCCATCAGAATTTCATCCGGAACCCTCAGACCCGAGGTCTAACCAGGAAGCACCTGGTTGGCCTCCATGTGTAAGGACTGACTGGCCCAAGGGCTGAGAAGCAGGGATTCCCTGTCCATCTGAGAAGGCTGTTTGCACCTCTCTGGATAAGGCGTGGGCGAAGAAGACCGCCATCTCGGACAAGCCCAGTCTGCTAATCATGGGGCAGAAAGCAAATGCAAGCTGGATGAACCGAAACATACCTCACTGTTGGGCCAACTGTTTGCTTTAATTAAGCAGACACACTTCCAGACATATTTGTCTCAGTTGTTTTTAAATTACCATTGAATCCTAATTCAGCCCTCTTTAACGATTATCAAGGAATTAGCATTGCAGTTTTTCCATGTTCCAAAAATTCTTTCCATTAATGTAATGGAATATATTTATTTCCCTCAATAATTGAGATTAAGACCGCTGGTCACCATAAAATAAAACCATCGTATTTATTACGTCACTAGTGTAAGTAGCACTGGGCAGGTTTAGAACTTGGTAACCTGCCTTTAGGGTACCACTTACAGTAACTATTCTTTTACCCACCCATCTTTGCCTTTTTTTCCGCAAAAGCTGAACTTATCCCATTATAATGATATGCATTTTTCCATGTGGGGATGCCATGCCGTAGCCAAGCCTTTTGTAGATTTATAACTCGAGGTGCCTCAGAAGTTATAAAGCAACAGATTTGCCGTGATTTATCAAGCTTTTGCCAGCAGTGTCTGGATTAGTGAGAGTCCCTTATTCACACTCGACAGTGTATGAGTAATTTAAGTAGAAAACACTTGTTGGGCCTGGGGAGATGGCACAGTTGATAAATTGTTTGCTGCATATGCAGGATGACCTGAGTTCAGATGCCCGGTACTCATGGGGAAAAAAAAAAAAAAAAGCCTGGTGTGGTGGCATGCACTTGTCATATTACCACTGGGGAAGAAAGGCAGAAAGATCCCCAGGGGCTTGCTGATCAGTCAGCTGAGCTGAATTTTTTAGCTCCAGAGTCATTCAGAAACAATCTCGAAAAAATAAGGTCTGGAACAACTGGGAAAAGACAATCCATGTTGACCTCTGGTGTCTAGGTGTACATGCCCACACCCATGCAGACACCCATGAACGTGTGTACAGGTGCACATATACCATACATGTACAAAGAAAGGAAAGAAGTGTTAAAAAGATGACTCTGAAGCCAATGCAATCAGTGGGAAAGCTGAAGAATCTGCTTGGGGGACAGGAAGCAGGACAGCTCTAGAGCCTGAGGGCAGGAAGTCCTGGAGAGTTCAGGAGGAGAGCACAGAGACCATAAGTGATTAAGGTTTTCGGTGTCTAGGTGTTAGCAAACAAGATTAGGTTCCCAGGAGAAAACAAAGCAGTTGAATTTAAGCCTCATAACTACTGCACAATAGAGTGAAGAGATTGTCCTAGTGAGAACGTTACCCCCAAAACTAGCCCTAGAAGGTGTTAAGGCTTTAAGTCCCCTCTGTCCTAAATTACTTGAGTTCTGAGCATCGCAGTGACTCATGTTCCCCTGCAATGGCTTCAGTGGCTCTGCCGGAATCCAGTGTCGAGCGAGCCCTCACTACATCTCTCCTTTACCAGGACCCATATATGCCATTGCTCCCCTACTGAGCTGGGACTCTGGATGCTATGATAATAACAGTGTTCACAGCTAACATGGAAGACATTTGGTCTATGGAAAATCGATAGCTGTGTTTTTAGGCCCCTTCGAACGCCACAGGGATCTTGGAGCTTTTAGTTCTCCAAGGAAGAGGACACTTCTTGCTAAAGCCACTTGTGTCCTACTTAAGACGTTTTAATCTCATTCCAATCTACACTGGGAATAGTTCTCTCTCTCTTAACATTTATTTCACATATGCTTATGTTCCATGGCATACGTTTGGAAGTCAGAGTTTGGTTTACAGGAGTTGATTCTTTCCTTCTACCACGCGGGTACTGGGGCTTGAACTAGGTCATCAAGCCTGGTGGCAGGTACCCACTGAGCCATATCAGAGAGCAAAGGATTCTGTACTTGGTCACCCTGTCCCCAAGTCAAAAGCTGTCCAAGGTCTGTCTCCCACCCCAGTGTCTCAGAGGTTAAACCAGTCTTCCCTGCCATTTCTTTCATGATATGGGAACTCATGGTCACCTCCCCTGACATCCCAGAGACATAAAAATGAAGTCCTTTATGTGTCGACTTGTGACTGGGTGTGCAACCCACATTGACTGTGGGGTTCCCTCTGTGTGCTTGGGGGATGAAGGCTAAACTTAGATGGCAAGCCAGGGTGCACAGTAGGGCTTGTGGGTAGGCTCACTGTGGAGGAATTGCTTGAAGCTCTACCTTGCATCCTGGAGCAACAGAAGTGCTTCACCACCCAGGAACCACTCTGATAAGGATCAGCACTGTGGGAATAAGGTCAGGAGTCCAGAGGACTTGCAGGCCCAAGGAATGCATGCTATGAGCATTAACACTCTAAATGCACTTTCCCACAGGGCCGCTGCCATAACCAATGGCCAGGGTCCTCACTGTTGCGAGTGCAGTATTTTAGGTGCATTAGCGAAATGTAAGCTTATGTGGTATGGTGTTAGGGTAAAACAGCCATCAGAATACTGTTTTCTTTCTTCCTTTCTTTCTTTCTTCCTTTCTTTCTTTCTTTCTTTCTTCTCCTTTTCCTTTTCCTTTTCCTTCTCCTTCTCCTTCTCCTTCTCCTTCTCCTTCTCCTTCTCCTTCTCCTTCTTCTTCTCCTTCTTCTTCTTCTTCTTCTTCTTCTTCTTCTTCTTCTTCTTCTTCTTCTTCTTCTTCTTCTTCTTCTGGTTTTTTGAGACAGGGTCTCTCTGTGTAGCCTTGACTGTCCTGGACTCCCTTTTGTAGACCAGGCTGGCCGTCTGCCTCTGCCTCCTGAGTGCTGGGATTAAAGGCATGCACCACCACCTCCCAGCCCAGAATACTGTTTCTATAGGAATGCTTGTTCCTGATTCCAGACAGCAGACCAACAAATAAACTAAGGAGCTAGGAATTGCCCCCTCAGAGGCCTTCACCAGGAAACACAATAGATTCACTGGCTTTCAGACTCAGCCAGCTTGTAACCTTCTGCCCTAAGATGTTGGCTCTGAGCCCAGAAGCCCTCTACTACTGCTGTGTTCTCACTCCGCTGACAATCTTGATTTAATCCCCACAAGCCTCCAGGCTCTGTCAGCCAGGTCTGCCTTCTACCTCCAGGCCCGTCTATAGGCATCCGCTGGTCAAACATAAGTATATTTCATGCTAAACTTTTGCATCTAACCATTTCAAGATTCGAAAAAAACTGCAAGGATATAGTGTGTACGTGTCTGTCTTCAGAAAGAAAGTGTCACACCTATACCTAAAGTCCCCCAAGCCCATCCCTGGTCTTGTCTCATCTCCCCATCTAATCCAGAAGTAAGCACATTCCTGAAATCGGTGTCACAGCCCTGAAAATTCCCATCTGGTGCCCTCACTCTGGGCACCGCCTCTGTAGAGCTGTAGATACTGAGGGAGGAAAACGAATCATTCAGGGTGAGCAGATGAGCCTGTTTCTCAAGCCGTGTTGTGTGAAGATGTCATTTTATGCAAATGGAGAAAACATTTCTGTCAGGCCCCGACTCTCAGAGGACGCCGAGGAGGCAGGGTTAGGGAGAACGGGGACAGGGTGACTCTAGAGCTGGGTTTAGTCTCGCCTGGCAGATGGTCTCTGTCTGGCAAATGTGGGATTAAGGCCAGGAAATTGGTAATCATGGAAAAGGGTGGGCAAGAGTGAGAAAATCTTACCACAGGGGTCCCTTTGCAGAGCCTAACCTTTCTAGGTGACTGGAAAAAAGCAGCAAGAGAGCCAAGCCCAGCTGTTTCTTCACTAGCATAGTCACCTGACCAGGTTCCAGGCAATGCACTTGTCCTTTAGGAATGGAGGGCCTTAAAAAAGAACAGGAAGTGGTCCCAGGTCTGAAGAAGTCCGTGGATTCGAGGGTGTCTGTCGGTCATAGTTACAATATGATATAAATTAGAAGATGGAGGGAGCTTCCCGGCACTGCGTGTTATCTTAATAAATATTCCAGGGTGCAAAGGTACCAGTGGGCTTGTGGGATGGTGGAGATGTAAGGAAGTGAAAGGATTCGGAATTTCAGGTTCTACAGATGAAGATGAAGGGACAGACATCTGTGCTGCAACAGGGGTTTCTGCACACAACAAATTTGACAAAGCACACTTACAGGGCCCTCTAGAGCTACTGTCCGCCATTTTGAACCCACAACCACTCCTGGGGGTAGGGGTGGGGGGAGGGGAGGCCCAGGCTGATCTGTACTTCTGCCTTGTTCTACCCACCAGAAATTCTATTTGTGTCTTTTGGAGCACCTGTCCGTTGAACAAAGTCTCGTACTTCCTCACCCTCACTGAACTATCTATAGCTGACATCTTTTTTGGAGCATTTGTGCAGCTCACAGCATAACGCTCTTCCCACACACAATGGTGGATTTGTGGCACGTGATCCAACATGTGCAAAACAGCCCTCCCCTCGCCGCAACCCCCCACTCCCCACTGACCACAGGTGGCTACAGTTGGTTTCTGTTAAATGCAACCAGAAACCTAGCTAATCTCCTTCACCTTCGAGCCTGAACTGAAACCTGGCCTTCCCCTGAGGCTGCCACTTCCCTGTCGTCATTTTAAGTAAAAGCTATTTATTCTCCCATGGCCCATATATGGGTGCCACTGGCCACACTCTTCTGGCTTTCCAGGACCCTTCCAAGCAATTCTCTCTTCCAGTATGAAAACTCTCTTCCCCACAGAGGACCAATAGCGTTCAACCTTTTGCCTTCCATCTCTGTCACCTCCCAACCTGGCTTACATACCCTTGTGTTCACTGAATATTTGGCTCATTTCATCCCAGGCTAGAGAGAGGGAGGGATTTTGCCAAGTCTGGGGCCCTTCTACTCAGTGGCCCAGTTTAATTTCTTTGTCCTTTCAAACTCAGAATTGTCGCTTAAGGTCCACTTTAGTAGACTCCATTGACACACCTTGGAATTCTTAAGTTACCACTGTGACCATGCAACCGTCTCTCACAGAATCTCATGGACAGAGGCCTCTATACAATGCCAGTTGTGCCTTCATCATATTGGATAGTGTTTAGTTATTTATGTGTTTAGTGTGTGCATGTGTGTGGGTGCACAGACCATGGCGTGGGTATGGAGATCGGAGGACAACTTGCAGGTGTGTGTGCTCTCACCTCCTACCATGTGGTACTCGGAGACTGAACTCAGGTCATCAGTCTTGACAGTAAGGATCTTTGTCCAATGAGCCATCTCCCCAGCCCTGGGTAAACTCTTTTGTTTGTTTGTTTGTTTTGTTTTGTTTTGTTGAGACAGGGTCTCCCTGTGTAGCCCTGGTTATCCTGGACTTGATTTGTAGACCAGGCTGGGCTTGAACTCACAGAGCTCCTCCTACCTCTGCCTCCTGAGTGCTGGGATTAAAGGTGTGTGTCAATGTACCCAGCCTCCTTATCCTTTCATCCCTTGGTAATCATGACGTGTGCTCACGACTCTTCCTTTGTGGCTTTTCTGTGCATTCACTAATTTACTTATTACTATTGTAACTAAGTACTTCTTACACATCTAGTGTGTGCCAGGTATTGGCAATGCAAGCCTGCAGTTCCTCAGTGAGCAGCGAGCAGCCTTGGAAGGAGGCAAATCTAATGATGACATACCCAAACATAATTATAAACTGTGATAAGAACCCGGGTGTGGGACCAGCAGGCAGAGTGCATTTCAGGAAGAAGAAAGATCGTGAGCAAAACCCAAAGGCAGAATGGAGTATGGCTTGAGGAAGTGAAAAAAACAACAGCAAAAGACCTGTACAGTTGGAGACAGAAAGCTGGGGGTTGGAACGCGGTGAGGCTGGGGGAGAGGAGAGGCAGGGGAAGATGCACATTTTGAAAGGACAGCTGTCAAAAGATGACTAGATGAAACACAGGGGATTTTTTTCTCCAGGCAGCAAAACTATTCTATGGTCACTGCGTGGCAGGTCATAGAGTATACATCTGTCAGAACCCAGGATGTGCAAGAGGGAACCCTAAAGTCAACGTGGACACCAGTTAATAAAAAACAACAGCAGTAACAACAACCCAAGCTGGGCTCGGAGACACACACTTCTCCTCCCACTTGGAATGGAAGGAGGAGGAAGGAGTTCACGGTCATCCTTGGCTACATAGCAAGTTCTAGGCCATACACATTGTATGAGAACCTATTTCAAAAGGAAAACGAAACAGAGCAGGTGTGGAGGCACAGGCCTTTATGCCCCACACACCGGAGGCAAAATCAGAGCAGAAAGGTGCTGTGCTATCGTGGGATGCTGACGGGGGATTGTGAGTTAAGATGAGAGGGGGATTATAAAGGGAGCTCTTTGTGATGTGTGCTCGACTGTCTAGAAACCCATAAAACTGCGCTGAAGAATAAAAAAATTATGAATTGAAAAAAAAAAAAAAGATGAAGAAGGAAACTCCCCAGTTGCTGTAAGAAAAGAGGGTTGGAAGCAGAGGAAGTGTGGGCTTGCTACTTGAAGGGGCTGGCGTCCGCTTCAGTTCTAGAGAGCTTGCCCAGCATGGGTGAGTCCTGGGTAAGAGCCAAAGAAAGAAAAGAAAGAGAGAGACACAGATGACAGAATCAGAGGGGGGAGGGCACCAGAGCCTCAAGTTAGGCATGGTAGTGTGGTCTGTAGTTCCAGCTACTCTGGAGGCAGAGGCAGAAAGATATCCTAAGTCCAGGTGTTCAAGGCCACCCTGGGAAACATATCAAAACTCTACCAGAAACAAAGACTACAAGAAAGGAAGGGGGGGGGAGTATTCCGGAAGTACAGGCAATAAAAGATGATGGCTCAGTCCAGGAAGATTACAGGGAAAAAGAAGTAGTCAGAACAAAAGGTGTTATTGACAAGATTTGGTGATGGATTGATTATGGGCTGGGGTCAGGGGCCACTGGGACTTCTGACTTGCCTAACTGGATGAAGTGATATCATTTGCCAGTTGTTACAGAGGCTCACGAGCAGTTTTGTCAATTCTGTGGCCACAAGCTGGAACACTTGAACACAAGAATCCTTAGGAGGCACGTGAATGTGAAGCTCACAGAAAGCCGCGTCATCGCCTGCTTTCCCAGCTCGGGACATGATCGTTTCGTACGTCATAGCATGAGTCTTGTTTTTGCTTCATCATCCTTTGACCTAGACAAGATTAGTTGCCGTCCGGGAGCCTTGGTATTCACACTTTTGTTATGAGGAAGCTGAGCCAGATGGCCTCTAAAGGATACACAGCAGAGTTAGGCCGAGCTAGTGGTTTTGTGTGGGGATGGGAGTAGGGGGGTGGGGAGGGTGTCCAGCACTGGGACTTTTGTTTGTTTGTTTGTTTGTTTGTTGAGAGAGGGTTTCTCTGTGCAGCCTTGGCTGTCCTAAACTCACTTAGAAGACCAGGCTGGCCTCGAACTCACAGAGATCCACCTGCCTCTGCCTCCCTGGGGGCCAGCACTGGTATTATAATCAGACGCTATCACACTGACATTTTTACTGGGGTTGTGGTGTTTGATCTTGGGTCCTCTTGCTTGCAAGGAAAACACTGATTGAGCCATCTCCACAGCCCCTGAGGGTGGTAGTTTCTACAAGCTAGATGTCTCCCAATCTTGAAAGACGTTGTGGCTCTCCAATCCCAGAGCTTCTACGGCAAATGCTACTACATCCAGCTAGTTGCTGGGTGTTCTACTCCTGCGAGGACGTCCAGCCCCTGCATTTCTGGCCTCCAGTACTGTGGCGAGGGTCTATATAACCTTCCATAACCTCAAGTAACCCTGGACCAACAACCGAATGTTCCTTTCCAAGTCACACGAGCAGATGGTCCCAGGGGAAATTCAGTTCTCTGCGTGTTTTTATTTCCAAATGAAGCCTATCTTCAGACAACAGAACAAATGTGCCAGCAGCCTGTTCCAAAACCCAGAAAACACAAACTCCCGAGAACCACCAGCCCTTTAATCCGTCTGGCTCAAAGAGAATGCTATTGCTAACCCCATTGCCTTGCTTCCGCTCCTGTCGCACACCGCACGGACCGTGTAAGCAACTGAGTCATGCTGTTTGTCATGGCCTAACGATTAGAAGTGTGAGGGGCTGCTCTTGGGTCTGACCTTTTTCTACATAGTAAAAACTATATCTTTGGCTTCTAGCAGTGGGGAGTGCCTCCAGGTCATAGGCTAGTGTTGTGCTGTGATGCCTTTGTACGGCGTCCCTAAAATGCTTCATTGAGTACTGCCTAAATAAACACAATGACCCATAGGCAGGCATAAGAAGCTAGTGCTGTGTTGAAATCTATGTACTTGGACCCAGACCAAGGACTGGCCCACAGAAGCCCTGAACAACAAGTCTCTCGGAAGTGACCATTTGTCCCTACCCAGGGCTACTGATACTTTTGTACGAGGATTTTGGCACCTAGCTCCTTTCTCTGGCGATCATTTGAGTGATCCAGAAGACTCTATGATCTGCTCAAAGCGAGCTCGGTTCACTCCCTGTCTTATACCATGCTTAGAGTTCCTGAATCAAACAAGTTGCCGGTAAGTTTTTTTTCCACAGTGGCTGGAAGGCTTCTTCTCTGGGGTGTAAGGTTTACACCATACCACCATGAAAAAAGGTGTCAATTTTATATGATGTATGTCATGTGCTATAATCTCTTCCTCGTTAGGGAAGTTTATTAGACTTAAACTGCTGGTTGTGGGACAGCCAATGTATTAATTGTCCTTGGTCAAATGCCAGTCCTTAGTTTAATCAGCTGTCTTGACTTCAGGAGACGGCATGGGTCATGTGTTAAATGGGACAACCTGTTAGTGGTGTTCCTGAAGCTAAATAGTGCACAAAGCAGTGAACAACTTATCTGTGAACCTCATTTGAACAAATATACTTAGTAAATCAAATGTGCCTGAGATGGTTTTGTAGTTATTTGGTTGACATCTTTCTCCCTCTGACTAGAGAAGAAGATGCATGGAATGCACACAGTGAGTGGTCAGTGGTTACTGTTCTTTTTTTTCTTTCCTTTCTTTTTTCTCTTTCTTTCTTTTTCTTTCTTTTTTTTTTTTTTTGTTGTTGTTTGCTTTTTTGTTTTTTTGAGACAGGGTTTCTCTGTGTCAACTTGGCTGTCCTGGACTCACTTTGTAGACTAGGCTGGCCTTGAACTCACAGAGATCCACTTGGCTCTGCCTCACAGAGCTAGGGCTAAAGGCGTGCGCCACCACTCCCAGCTTTCAGTGGTTGCTTTTCAATGAACGAGTAAGTTCCTGAATAAGGCTGGCAATCTATGGGGTAGAGAGATGTTGAAAATATTAAGAGAGGAACAGAATGAATCAAAGCGTTGACTGAGTCAGGTTATGAGTAAGCCAAGTTATGAATAAGCAGAACCTACGGTGCATAAAAGACCCACAGTGTGGATGACACGAAAGCCAGGCAGTAGTGAGCAGAAAGCGTGGAAGGCACAAAGGAAGTGACTGAGTCACCCAGGAATTCATTCCTTGAGTCCAGAGCATCCTTCCTAGTCAGTTCTTCCTGACTCTAATGGCCCATCCTTCCCTGGGGTCCTGTGAAGATACAGTCTTACAATAAAACTTACTGAGGTTAACGTGAGTGAATTGACGCTTCTTGGCAATCTCAGCTTTGGGGAATCAATTATTACTTAGTCCATGAAGTCATTATTCTTTTCTCTGAGTAGATTGGCAGTCAACCTGTGTAGAAATTCAGACATGTTTTATTAAAAGTGGAGACACCACTTAGACTCAAACTAGTACCCCTATATAAATAAACTGTACTTTTAAAAAATTGGTTTTTGGTTTTTTTGTTTGTTTTGTTTTGTTTTGTTTTTTGAGACAGGGTTTCTCTGTGTAGCCTTGGCTGTCCTGGACTTGCTTTGTAACCAGGCTGGCCTCGAACTTACAGTGATACACCTGCCTTTGCCTCTGAGTGCTAGGTTTAAATTTAGGTGTGCACCACCATACCTGGCTAAAAAAATTTTTTTGAACCTGGTCATAATGGCGCATACCTTTAACTCTTTCACTCGGGAGGCAGAGGTAGGTTGACCTCTTTGAGTTTGAAGTCATCCCTGGTTTACTGGTCTACATAGGGAGTTCCAGGACAGCTAGAGCTACACAATGAGACTCTATCTTGAAAACAAACAAACAAACACATACACACACACACAAAGGAAAAAGAAGCCAGATGAAGGTGGTGTCATATGCCTTTAATCCCAGCACTCAGGAAGCAGAGGCAGGCAGATCGCTGTGAGTTCGAGGCCAGCCTGGTCTACAAAGTGAGTCCAGGACAACCAAAGCTACACAGAGAAACTTTGTTTCAAAACAACAACAAACGAAAAAGAAAAAAAAATTTTTTTAGATAGGTTTCACTGTGCACCCCTGGCTAGCCTGGAACTTGCTATGTAGACCAGGCTTGCCTCAAACTCACAGAGATCCTGTGTCTGCCTCCCAAATGCTGGCACTAGAGACATACACCCTCACTCCCAGCCCTGACATACTATGTTTGTCTCTGTTTCAGTAAAATTCTTAACCTGCTGGAGCAAGGGCAAACACATTTTCTCTATTGTATCTGCATTTTAAGTTAAACATTAGAAAGAAAACTTAAATATTACTTTAGAATAATTTTAGGAGATATTATCAAGATTGATCATTTTCAACACTGCCAATATTTACTACTGGATTTTTAAATACATTATTAATTACTTAATTGACCAACCAAGCTATAAGTTACCTCGAAGTCTTGAGGCTTTTTTTTTTTTTTAAATCTAAATCTTTGAGTTTACTATTGCCATTGTAAACAAATTACCATATGTGGAAGTGCCTAAATGGCACAAATTTGTTATCTTACAATTAGTCGGGTATGAGACCTGACTGGGCTCAAGCCAAGGTATTGACAGATCTGCTTGCTTTTCTGGAAGTCCTAGGGAAGGCAGCACACTTCTTTCAGCTTCTACAGGCTTCTGGGTCCTTCCTTCATTTCCAAAGCCAGTAGCAGCAAGCCTTGTTTACACTGCGGCTCTGACCCTCTTTCATGGTCCCTCTTCCCTCCAACTGATGTCAGCTGGCAAAGGTTCTCTGAGGGGATTCCAGCATAATCTCGCCATGTCCAGTCCCTTAACCTTAATTACATCTGTAAAATCCCCTTTGTAACATAATATATTCACAGATTTCCTTGGATTAGGTCACCCATCTTTTAGGGAAGCAATTATTCTGCCTGCCACACTGTAATTATACCAATCCTTCTGTGGTCTGATAAGAACATCTAGGATCATGACAGCATTCAAGATGTGTCTCAAAAGCGCAGAATGCTAGAAAGAAGAAACCTCACAATAAGAAATAAAATATAGTCCTCTCCATTGAAGACCAGCAGGACTGGTTATGTTGGTTTAGGCATGCAAGCTCAGCCCTTGTTTGGCAGAGGGAGGAGGACCCAGCCTGTGATACGTAGTGAGTATATATATGTGTGTGTGTTTGTGTGTGTATACCAAAGCCAAACCAAAAAAAAAAAAAAAACCCAAAATAAACAAACAAACAAAACAAAAACCAAGGAGACAAGAAGAAAGCAAGCCACAGAAAGAGAACTGTCATTAGCTTCAATGTGCCAGGACAGTGAGATTTATCTTAACTTTCTCACAGATCCTTTCCAATAAGTCTCCAGTTATAGCCAAGAACAGTGAGATTCTGAGCAGCTAAACACTCTGTGCAAAGTCACATAGCTGATCATCTGGCCTCCCGGCTACACCTGGCAGGTTCTTTACGCTGCAGTTTCCCCTTTGCACCAGACTCTGCAATTTAGCCCACATACATGAACAAAGTGTTCCCTCAGGGATTTAGGTAGAACTTTCTTTGACTTTTAGAAAATTTATTAATTTATTACTATGTATACAGTGCTCTGCTCGTTAACTGTCCTTGGACTCACTTTGCAGACCAGGCCAGCCTTGAGCTCAGTGATCTGCCTGTCTCTGCCTCCCTGAGTTCTAGGATTAAAGATGTGCGCCATCATGTCCAGCTTACTTAATTTTTAAAAAATAAGACCTCATTATGTTTTTCAAGTTGGTCCTGAACTCCTTGGCTCAATCGATCCTGCTGCCTCAACCTCCGAAGTAATGTGAGCTACATCTTCGACCACACCCAGATAGCTCTTTAAACATCTATCTGTCATTAATGACAAAATATATATATATATTCATTCCCAGGACAGAATGCCTGTTCTGTTTTCCCCACTGTGTTATCTAGCCACTGCTAGCACTCCCATTTGTATTTTTTTCTAGAAAAAGACCATAGATCACTCTGCCTGCCATTTTGTTAACTAGGAAGGCTGTGGGTCTGAAGGCTGCCTAGGAGACTCCCTGATCTATCCTTAATCTCTTTCTAATCTCTAATTATCATGCTATACTCTCTCTCCACCCTCCCACCTTCCCTCTTTCCTCCTCTCTCTTCCTCATTTCATCTCTCCTTCTCTTTGAGCACGTGCACGCTCATGAAGTGTATATATGTGTGTATAGAGGCTAGCAGTCAACCTTGAGTCCCATTCCTCAGGAGACATGTACCTTACTTTTTGAGACAGTTTCTTGCTGGGTTCTGGGGCTTGCCAAGTCCACTAGGCTGGCAGCAACAGTGAGCCTCAAGAATCTACCTGCCTCTGCGTCCCCAGCAAGAGCCACCACACTTGTCTTTTTATGTTGTTTCTTAGGAGCCAATCCAGGCCTTTACACGTGCGTGGCAAGTATTTTACCAACTCAGTTGACTCAGCTATCTCATATACACAGGGGACCTCGGAAAAGTCTCACTGCTCAGCCTTGGTTGGCTTGGAACTCACCATATAGACCAGGCTGGCCTTGAATTCACAGAGATCTGACTGCTTCCGCTTCCAAGTGCTGGGGTTAAAAGTGTATATGGCCAAGTTACTTTCCCCCTACTCCCCCACACCTCCCCTAGTGCTCGCTTTGTAAAATTAGTGACACTCAAATCTGGATTGAGAAAGCCAGCGAGAAAGGGTCACCCTCATTCCCCAGCATGATGTGTATGCACCAGCGACAGGAGGGTGCACAGTGGCCTTGGAAGCCAGGAGAGGGCACTGCTTCTGTGTTTAGAGCCCTAGTCATCTGCTGGGTCTGGCTATCTCCGCCCCCCCCCTCCCCTTCTCTGGCTCTGCCTTTCCTTCTGTGTTTCCTGCGATGCTCTCCAAGTTTGACTATTTGATCAGCGGCCCTCCTCCCTGCAGGCTATTTGTATGTACTTTGGTCATTCTGCCTTGCTCTGCCTTCTGGTATTTATTTGCCCTTGATTTCTGTTGATGACAGTGCCTCTAGTATACTGCTGCTCAACCCCTTGCGCTTCTTGGTGGGGCCTTGTTCTCCCAGCCTGCTCCCCGCTTCAGCATAACTACCATTTACCTTGTAGAGTTCCCTATAGGGAGACCCAACATGGGCCACTGGAGACAAATCCATTTATTGACATCAACAATTACCTAGGAGAATGAATAGAAATTCTTATTATACGTCATTCGTGTTCATCGTGTGTGTGTGCATATGCACGGTGGGAAGTTGTGTGCGTGCCATGGCACCTGTGGAGGGCAGTGGACAGCTTGGCAGCAGTGAGTTCTCTTCTTCCACCGTGTGGGTCCCAGGGACCAAACGCAGGTCATCTGGCGTGGCAGCAAGCGCTTTTATTTACTGAGCCATCTCCCTGGCCCTAGGAGTATGGCTTTTTTTTTTCTTGGTTCTTTCCATTTCTTAGTATTTGTGGTGTGATGCGATTGTGCTGCCTAATTTATATTCTTGAATCGCATTCTTCTGCACCTCAGAATGTGTTCTTTGCAGAGTTTATTTATGCTTCTCTTGGCTGACACTCATAGAGAGATTCGTTTTCAAATGTCTGAGCAAATCTGTTTACTTTTTCAGATCAGCTAACACTATCCAGTAACTAGAAGGGCGGGCATAATGACCAGGCTCACAGCAGCATTTCATCTTAGCCCTCAGCTTTGATTAAGTGGCCCATAAAAGCCACGTGTCATAACTCACATACCATTTCATCTTTCCCAACATATTTCCACGTCTACATCTCAGTCTTATAGATCAGGAAACCAAGGCCTAAAAAGAATAAGTGAGTTGCCAATCCTCCTAAGTCCTCCTTAAAGCCAAGATTCTTTCTTTCTTTCTTTTCTTTTCTTTTTTTTTTTTTTTTTTCCAAGACAGGGTTTCTCTGTGTAGCTCTGGCTGTCCTAGACTCCCTCTGAAGACCAGGCTGGCCTTGAACTCAAAGGTCCTCCTGCCTCTGGCTCCAAAGTGCTGGGACTGAAGGTGTGTGCCAACACCACCAGGTTAGAGCCAGGATCTTAAAGTCACGGTACTAGTTTCCAAAATGAGGCTTCCACTTTCCTTAATTGCTCCTGTCGGTACAGATCTCAGCTTACAAGATGGAGAAACAATATCAAATATCAAACTGCCAGGCAAACAGCACAGAGTGCAGATATGAAGAGAATTTTGGTTATGCTCTTCTGATAGGATAAAACCAGATCACAACGGCTAAGTAGGGTAGCCTCCTAGAGGGACCAGGCTTACGGCATCCTCACTGTCCTGGAGGGCTGCCAAGACACAGACCCAGTCCAGATGGACAAACAAGGGGACTGAGGAGTAAGTGACAGCAAAGGCAAAGAAGGGGCCATAGTGGGAGCAACCCCCAGTCTGGAGGAGAATGCTAGCCGTCCTGCCCACGAGAGTCACAAGCCAACTTACGTGTTTTTTACCAAATGTAGTAAGAGCCGAAAGAGAGCAGAGCAGGGAGAGAGTGTCAGAGACCGAGTACAGGGGCTCCAGGAGCAAAGAAAGGATCATGAGCTATTCTGATACACTTGCCTTTTCAGGTGCTGTCACTCAGTTTATGCAGGGTCTCTACACTCGGTCATCTACTGGAGAGGCTTGGAGCTGAGCTGTAAAGGGTTGGGGCAGGATTTTGTAGGCTATAGCATAGAGCTTCTCACCTAAAACAATGATGGTTGCCCAAGTCATAGGACCTGGAAGGCCTTCTAGGAGCCAAAATCCCAGAAACTAGAAGGGGCGTTTAGAGTTGGGATGTGAGTGGAGGATGTCAGTGAAACAATGGATGAAAATAACCCGAGTAGTAGAAAAAACACGTACTTTTGATTTTTTTGTTTTGTTTTGCTTTTCAAGACAGGGGTTCTCGGTGTAACTTTGGCTGTTTTGAAACTCAGATTGTTGACCAGACTGGCCTTGAACTCTGAAGTCGGCCTGCCTCTGCCTCCCGAGTGCTGGGATTAAAGGTGTCACCTCCCCCTCTCCATCCTGCCCCCCCCCTCGTTGGCTTGGCCCTTTGCCAGTTCTCTCCTAATTTACGGAGGCTAAAACATGTTCAATATTATAGGATCTATAGAAATCCCGTGACTTCTAATTCCCATGCCTTATTTTCTATCCAGTCACTAGCCTTTCCTCAGGGTGTCTATTGGCACCCTGCTGCTACTCAGCACCATTCATCCGCTTACATCGTGTCCAGTCTCCCACCCCTCTCGGTTTGGGCAGGCAATTCGCTAAAGCTAATCTTCCTGATCGGCTAGTCTAGATTCAACCCTTGACTAGATTCTGCTACTCAACAGCTCTCATCCTGCCAACTGGTTACTCATCCTAGGGTACCCTGAATCCTTCTCAGAGGCAACCCCAGGGTGGCATCCTTTTGGAACCAAGAGGCAGAGACCTTGTGCTGTGTGAGCCCTGAACCACATCTGCCAGTCAGTCATGTCTTCCCAACACTGCACTTTCTACCCTTGAGCAGGGCAGGAAATGATCATAGCATACGACTCAGGACTGGTTGCCTAGGCTTCTCCAAATAACAAGTGGGAACACAAGAAAATACATTTATTTTCTTGGTATACTCAACTTGAATGTCCTCTACTCCAGTTTTAGGAGAAAGCAAGTAAGGTTTTTCTTTCTGTCTTCTGCTTTTTCCTGTATGCCAAGCATACCAACGACACCTCCACAGCGGGGAGAATCTTTCCGAAGTGATCACACTTGTTCATTCAGCCCCCAGATCAAGAAAGAGAATGCCACACGCACACATGTCCTTCCAGGCCCCGACCTGGCTACTCCTCCCCAGATAATAACCGCTTTTTGCCTGGTTTATTATGACATGTGTAAGCTTCAGCCATGTTGTGTGCAGGCACCCTTTCCCACCCCCTTGTGGTATATTTCATTGTCTGAATATATTACTCTTTATCCTTTCTACTGCTTTTGGACGTTTGGGCTGTTTCTAGTTTTTAGCTAGTTTTATGCTAGCTCTTGCTGTGAACGCTCTTGTGCGTGTCTTTTGATGAGCATATGTGTGCATTTTAGTTGGGTCTGAATCTTGGAGTAGAATTCTTGGGTAAAAAGTATATGCAATATGTTCAGTTTTAGTAGCTACTGCCAAGTGGTTTTCCAAAGTTGTAACCGAGAAGCTTTTTTTTTTTTTTTTTTTTTTTTGAGACAGAGTCTCATGTAGCCTAGGTTAGCCTCAGGTTTCCTGCATAGTTAAGGAGGCCGGTTCTGGACTCCGGATCCTCCCTAAATTCTTCATCTTCCTGACTCTACCTCCAAAGAGCTAGGATTTACAGGCATGCAGCACCATGCCTGGTCTTTTCTTTGTTGTTGGTTGGTTGCTTTATTTATTTATTTATTTATTTATTTATTTATTTATTTATTTATTT
>OU015746.1:33781055-33808322 GCA_907169655.1 Acomys percivali
GGGTGCCTCCGGGCGGCGGGGGCCGCGGCGGCGCCGGGGGGCGGCGGGGAGGGCGGGCGGCCCGGCGGCCTCCTCCCCACCGCCCCCCGCCCTCCCCGGTGTCTGTGTTTCTCTCTCTGGTCGGAGGCGGCGGTAATGGCGGATGGTGGGTTGTGGCGCCGGCGGCGGCTGCTGTGAGGGACGATGAGTTCCTCCTTCGTGTCGAACGGGGCCAGCCTGGAAGATTGTCACTGTAACCTCTTCTGCCTGGTGAGTGCGGGGGCCGCGGGCGGTGGGGGAGGGGGCCGTGCCGTGCGCCCTTGGGCCGTGGGGGAGGGGGTCCGGGTCGCATCCAGATGCTGGTGTCCCCCGGGCTAGGCCCCGCCGGAGTCGGCCTCCTACGAGGCTCCGCGGCCGGCCCGGGAAGACAGCGTCCGCTCGCCTACCGGCCAGGGCTCTGCTTGCAAGAGTCTCGTCTTTTTTTCGTCTTTCCCCCTCCTCCTGTCTTGTTTTGGACTCCTTTTCCCCGTCGTAGTCTTGTCCTTAACTTGGGCTTCTTATCTGGCAGGACGGTAATATTTTCTTCTGTGCTTCTTGCTTAAGCTGTTCCCCCTCCCCTTCCCCGCCCCTTGTATCGAACAGTGTATCCCCCCTTTCACACTTCCGATGGTTGCCACTACTCCGCTGCCTTAATGCTTTTCCCTTCTTAAACAAGACCCCTCGAAACTTATGTATTCAAACCCTCTTCGTTTTTTATAAGTTAAACTAACACAGGGTTAGTTTCCTTATGGGTGACTTCAGATCTTTGTGTGAAAACAGTGTATGCCACTTCATATGTTTTCTTTTTAAACTTTGAAAACATTTTGCCATTTTGACAATTTCTAGCCATCTTGCTTTTATTAGAACATGTTTTTGTGAGAGTGGAGGGGCTAATGGAGGCGGTACTGTGGTTTCGCACAAAACGTTCTATATTTGTCCGTTTTACTTACGTTTTAAGAATGTTTTGAGCTGGTGGTTCTTTTTATTGAACTGAAAAGTCTGGGGCCGCTGGAGGTAGGGATGTTCTGGTGTGTAGACCATCCAAATCAGATACCATCCAGTAGTAGTTAAGACTTGTCAAAAGTACCAACTGTTGCAAATATCTAGTCCTGAGTTAGGAGATAGCTGAGCTTTGTCAATGACTCTAAGTTGGAGTGACTTTTTTCATTTTTCTCCTGTGCTGTGAGAAATATTAAGTCTATCATAGGTACGTGAATTAAGTGGGTGGAGCATAGCTAGTTGGCAAGCGTAAACTGCCAGTCATGTATCAGCAGTTTCATTTTTGTCACCTTATGCTTTCTGTCACGAAGTTAGAATAAAGAATTACCGAATTTCCTTTGTTGAATTTCTGTCACGACGGTAAATGGGGATCTTTAAGGAACTCGTGCCTTACAGAGCATGCTGGTTTCCGTGACAGTGTCCATTAGCCAGCATCTCTTCACATGTAAGATGTATATAGCAGGTTTAACGTTTCTGGCTCCCCAACTGGATCTATTTTTGGCACTTTGGTTTTTTGAAGATAGATTAGCACAAATCTGACAGCTCTTTGGAAGTAGTTCTTTTCTTTAGAGATATGAGCTTGTGAAGAATTAACAGGCTTTTTCCTTCAGAAAATTGTTCAGATGTCTTCTCATAAGAGCCATGACTTCTCACAAACTTGGAAGGAGGGGTCTTTTCTGACTGATGAGTTAGAAAGGAATGTAGGAGAGCAAAGAGACTTAGTGTGCAGTACTGGAGAGCCGGGTTAACAGCACTGTTTCCTCTAGTCAACTCGATATTTTGTATTTATTATAGATCAGTCACATCTTTGTTACTTTTAAACTGTCTTGTGTTCTTTAAATTCTTGCTGGTTGAAATACTAGAATCACTTACATGGTGGTTTTTTGTTTGTTTATTTTGGTCACAGTCTTTCAGTGTCTTAAGCATTCCTTGACAGTAGTGATGTTTTAATGAAATTAAGGACTTTATAGTGAAGTTTTTTTTCCTTTTAAGGTGAGTGAATATACAATAACATAAAAATCATGCTTTCTTTCCTTCAGGCCGACTTGACAGGAATTAAGTGGAAAAGATATGTATGGCAAGGCCCAACTTCTGCCCCTATTCTGTTTCCGGTGACAGAAGAAGACCCCATTTTGAGCAGTTTTAGTCGATGCCTTAAGGCAGATGTACTTGGTGTTTGGCGGCGAGATCAAAGACCTGGAAGAAGAGAATTGTGGATATTTTGGTGGGGTAAAGATCCCAATTTTGCTGACCTTATTCACCATGACTTATCAGGTGAAAGCAATTTATCCTTTTTAAATGTGATTTGCAACATTGTACACTTTCCCTCAGAGCTCACTGCTAATATAATTATGGTGTTAGTGTGTATAGGGCATGTATAGTGTGAAGCTGTAAGAACAGTTCAGTGTTTTATTTTACTGAAATTATCCATGTGTATTATAGGAGACCTATGCTTTGAATAACTTTGTTCTTCCGCTACCCAGCTTTGTGCCTTAACTTCTCATGGGCAGTTTGTATCTAGGGAAAGCATTTTCATTTACCTAAGAAAAATGGAATCTGGAAACATGCTATTTCTTAGTTATGTAATCCCTTTGAGGCCAAGTGCAACTCATCTTTGAGTCTGCTCTTCTCTAGGCCTTTTTGTCTGACACTGTGGGTGGTTCTAGAAATGTAACTTTATCTGGCATATTTTTCAAAAGTATATTTTCATTTTTGATATTATTTATGATTATTAACCCAGGGCGCCATATGCTTCTTTTTTGGGGGTGTGGGGAGGGGCAGGGGGAGTAGCTTTTAGATACTGCTTCATCAAAGATTATAGTAATAGAGATAAGTGCCACCTTGTTTAAATATTACAGGACAAAGGTCATTAATCTGAAAGGTTGCACAAAAATAGTTTATTATGAGCACATCAATATTCCTTATTTCTTTTTTTGTATTTGTTTTGTTTTGTTGTTTGTTTTTGTTTTTCAAGACAGGGTTTCTCTGTAACCGCCCTGTGTGCGTTGTACTCACAGAGATCCTTCTGCCTCTGTTGGGATTAAAGGAGTGTGCCTTCTTATTTTCCTGACTTTTAGGGCCAAATATCCTTTAGAAAGAAACTGTAGCCCATCATGAAATTACTGGTTATGTTTACTTTACACTCAGTGTAAGTGCATCTTTCACATACTAGTTTGATACATTTGTCCCCACCTCCAACACACGGGGTTTCTCTGTGTAGCCTTGGCTGACCTGGACTCTTCTTTGTAGACCAGGCTGGCCTCAAAAATCCAACTGCCTCTGCCTCTGGAGGGCTGGGATTAAGGGTGTGGTGACAGAACACCTTTGATAAGACTTTTGACAGTTAATTTGAAGCTATTTTTTTTTTTTAAGTCTTTAAAATTCTGTGTGGGGAGGGAGTGTGGGTGTGGGCCTGTGCGCCTCGGTGTTGTATACAGGTCAGAGGGCAGCTTTTGGGGAGTTCTTTCTTCCTCTCCCACCTTCTAAGACAGGGCTTTCCTGATTGTTGCTGCTATTATGAAGCTTATTTCAGGCTGGCTGGTCCTCTTGTTTCTGGTTATTTTCCTATCTCTGCTCTACGTCTTAGTGTAGGGGTGCTGGATTACAGATGCTCCACATCTGGTGTTTTATGTGGGTTCTGGAAATCAAACTCGGACTGGCTAGTGCTTTCACCCCCTTAGCCTTCTCTCCTGCTCCTTAGGTCATTTGAAGAAAAGCTTTCCTGTATGAAAGTTAGTGCTCTGTGGTCTCTGGTTTTGAACTGTAGGCCCTGTTTTATTTTGCATGAAATATAATCAGGTGTCATGTAGCCCAGGCTGGTTTTACACTTACTGTGCAGTCAAGACTGGCCTTGAACTCCCTTTCCTTGTGCGTCTCACTGGATTTACAGGTGTGCACCATCAGACTCCAGACAGCTCTATCTTGAACTAATACTTTCCTATGTCAACATTTGCTTAAGAATGTGTTTTTTAAATTGACTTTTGTTTTTAAATGAATCCTTTATTCAGTATTTTGAGAGTGGTGCAGTTGTTCTATGATAGAGTATTCCAGCTTTCCTAAGATGCTGACTGAAGATCCCAGTCCTTAGTTCTAAGTGTTATCATGTATGTGTTGTGTTGTTTTGAAACAGTGTTACTCATAGTCCATTAGGGCTTTGAACTCCTAATCCTCCTGCCTCTGTTTCTCAGTGCTAGGGTCATAGGTGTGTGCTACTACACCTGGCTTAATATAGTTCTAGAGAGTGAAAAGAGTGTGTGTCTGTAGGTGCGTACACATGCTGTCTCTGTGTGTATTAGAATACCTTTTAGCAAGATGATGCTCTCTACTTGTGCTAAGCCCTCAGCAGACCAGCTTCCTTTTCTTTCATTGACTTAGTTAAACATTGAAATGATTCATGAAGTCACCTCATTAAAGTGTTTGTAGGTTCTTTGTTTATTTTCTTTTAAGTGCTAAGTATTAAATCCAGGGATTGTGTGTGTGTGTGTGTGTGTGTGTGTGTGTGTGTTAGTTAGGCAAGTGTTCTATTGTTGACCTATACTTCTGACTCATTGTTGAAATGTTGATAGGTTGTTTAGACACTGTGGTTAAATTGAAACTTTTTTTATTTTTGGTTTTTGGTTTTTTGAGACAGAGTCTCTCTGGGTAGCCTTGACTGTCCTGTACTCGCTTTGTAGACCAGGCTGGCCTTGAACTCACAGCGATCCGCCTGCCTCTGCTTCCTGAGTGCTGGGATTAAAGGTGTGTGCCACCAGCCCAGCTTAATTTGAAACTTTTAAGCAAACACAATCAGTGTTAAAACTATAATGCTGCTCAGAGTGTTTGGCTAGCATGAGTAAGGTCCTAGCTTTGAACCTCAACACCACAAAAATTATATAAATACTGTACGTCTACTCACAGGGTTTGGTCTTCTTGATAAGATTGGTACAGCATCTGAATGCACTTTTTTTTTTTTTTTTTTTTTTTTTTGGTTTTTGGAGACAGGGTTTCTCTGTCTCTGACTCACAGTAATCCGTCTGCCTCTGCCTCCCGAGTGCTGGGATTAAAGGCGTGCCCCACCACCCGGCAGAATACACTTTTTTTTAGACGCTTGAGTCTTTACTGTGTTGTCTTGAACTCAAAGCAGTCCTCCCAGCTCAGCCTCAGTACTGGTATTACAGGTATGCACAGCCTTGAACAAACCTTTCCATGAAATACATTTTGTGGAATTAAAGATAAATTTAAGTACATATCTTTTAGTTTTACCATAGTGAGACTAGTGCTTTGAAGGTTAAAAGCCTATTAAAGTAGAATGTGAGCTGTTCTAATGTATGTTGTTAAAACACTTTATGTACTTATTTCTCTTCTGGATTTTAGGTTATCAGAAGTGTCTTCTCAGGCAAAGCTTGATTAGAGTTTAGTGTTTTCCTTTCAACCTCTATTTTAGCATAATTAAAAAATGACAATACCTAACTCTGATATAGATACTAATCCTTGAATATGATGAAAGTAATTTTTGGCTATCAACATTTCATTGCTGTCAGATTCTGCTGAATGCTATTGAACAACTAAACATTTTTATCAAAGTGGAAGTGATCCAAAGAGAAAACACACAGTGAGTAGCATGTGAACATGCCTACTGTTGCAAAGATAGCCCTGAACTCCTGGTTCACAAAGGCAGTGGTGTTTATGTAATGTTTTAGTTTCTTTTTAACCTGTCATTTACTTTAGAATGTTACTTAAATCAGACATAGCTTAAAGAATAATAAGGTCTTTTCAGATGGAGTGTATTTATCTTGCCCCTTTTTTGCTCTAGGGACACCGTCTGCCTCCCTTTTGGGGTAATTAGTGCGCCTCTGTGCTCTAGCTAACCCCCTTTTCATTTCTTCCCATCTGTGGCACTCGGTTCCCTTCTTTTAAGCTCCCTTGAGAAGAGAGCAGCTGGACAGTAGGGATGGCATCAGCTGCAGGAGGCAGTCCTGAGCTCCAAGTGGAGGTGTAGCAGCGAGGAGAGAGGGGCATGGAGGGCCCAGGTGGTTACTAGGCAGCTGGTTAATTTGGCTTCAGCCTGCTCTTCAGGCAGAGAGTGTGCTTCTGTTTGACTCAGCACCTACTATTTCTTGTAACTGAAATGTTTGTGATTATGGTAACATTGCCCTCCTTATTGGGGTGGGAGTAGAAGGAAGGTATTCATTGTTGTAAAGGTTAGAATTCTCTTGGTTTTTTTTTTTTTTCCATTGTCATGTTCAATAACAGAACCAGAGTAGGCCCTCTATCGACTTGCCTCATCCACGACTGTTTTTAGAATAATTTTCTTTGATGTAGTTTTAGATTTACATAAAATTGGCAAGACAGTGTTGAGAGTGCCTGTGCAGGTCTCACTTGACTCTTTATTCTTAATATCTACATCAGAATGGTGGATTTTTCCAAACTCATAAATCAGTATTGTTATGATATCCCAATATTTATTTACTTCACTTGGACTTCTTTATTTTTACCCAGTTTTGCTGTTTTTAGGATCCTGTGTAGGTTGCCAAATGTTGTTTCCTTGCCTTTTCATCTTTTCCTCTTCTAGGCATTGACAGTTTCTTAGGGCGGTGGTGGCGCACACCTTTAATCCCAGCACTTGAGAGGCAGAGGCAGGTGGATCACTGTGAGTTCCAGGCCAGCCTGGTCTACAAAGTGAGTCCAGGACAGCCAAGGTTACACAGGGAAACCCTGTCTCGAAAAAAGAAAAAAAAAACTTCAATTTCAAAGCCAAACATGAGTTTTTATCCTATTTCTAGGAGAATGGACAATTGAATCTATATTGGTTTATTTTGCTAGAAAAAGGATTAGAGAAGAACTTTCTGGTTTCAGGTTTCAGTGTTGTTTAGTAGTTGTGTGGTAATTAATGACAGATGCAAAGTTGGTGGTAGCAAAATACTAGTTTACTGCCTCCTGTCAAGTCTCCAGTGAGTGTGACTGATTGGCTCTTTTTTTTTTCTTCCTGAGACAGGGTCTCTCTGTGTAGTCTTGGCTGTCCTGGACTCGCTTTGTAGCCCAGGCTGGTCTTGAATTTACAGAGATCCACCTGCCTCTGCCTCCCGAGTGCTGGGATTAAAGGCGTGGGCCACCACTCCTGCCTTGATTGGCTCTTTGATGTGTACTGTTAATTTGCTGTTTTAAAAAGCAAGATTGTTTATATTTCATTTGGTGTGTCTTTGAAGAACTTTTCTGTCTGTTTTTATTCTGTATCCTAAGGTTTGGAATTTATTGCTGTCATTGGTCCTTATTCTTAGAAGCAAAACTTTCCTTCTCCCAAGACGTTTTAAAAAGTCATAAGGTTGATTATGATGAGACTTTGGATTCCTTGAATTAAAAAATATGTATCAAGGCTAAAAATACTTCTTTTTGTGGTTTTTGAGGTCTATACTAGAGTTTAGCAGCATTTCCAGCCAGGTGCTTTCATTATACTAGAATTTTATCATAATATATACTGCTTAAGTGGGTCATTATTCCAGATATAATTTTTGGTGCTTTTATCAGAGCACATTAGTTATAGTGGACTTTCACCTGAAGGTGTAGCAGAGTTGATAGACACGTAAACAGCAAAGCTAAGCCATGTGGAAGGAAGTTATTTCTGTCTTGTTTTCTAAACTTTACCAACTGTGTCCCGTTTCTTTGGCTAATCTTAGGAGTGATGACTGTGTAGTACCCTTTTTTGAACAAGAAAGTTATCATCTGGATTGTTACGTCAGATATACAATTACCATATTAAGCGGTTTTACATAAATTTCCAAGTTTTGCCCTAAGTGAATGATTCTATAGCTTAAGGCAGTTAGTAATATTTGTTGGCGTAATGAGTTATGAACGGGAAATAATTATTAAGAGAAACACTGATCTTGACATGTTGATTTTTAAAAAGAAGTCTGTACTATTTTCTAACATGCTACGGAGTCAGTCCTTATTTATTCGCATATGTTGCATTTTAGCTGTTTAGCAAAATTATAGGGAAAATATGCGTTTTCAATAATCAGCTGATCACCATGGAGATATTTAAAGATGTCATTTTTGAGGAAAATATTGAGTACTGGTTGTATCAACCTTTTTGCTTTTGATTCTGAGTTTTTTTTCTAATTCATAAGGTTGATGACCTATGCCATATCCCTTGGCACTACTATAATCTATATTTTTAGGAAAACATATGGAGTTTGCATTTTACAAATAATTTGTAAAATTTTTTGAGTAACAGTGGTGGCTAAGAGTTTTAATACCAATAGTAATGGAAAAGTACTAAAAACAGAATAGAAACTTTGTTTTCTCTGGGGATTAAAGATGCCAGGCGAGGAAAACATTTATTTAAGTGCGTTAAGCAGACTTTTCCCATTAGCCTCTGGTGCAGTGCTAAGTGCCTGCTCAAGCTTGCCTGCACACCCTACTCCCTCCTTCGCATGTTACAGCGCTGGTGTGAGATGCAGGAGCTTGTGATTAGTGTAAGCTCGTGTTACAGCGCTGGTGTGAGATGCAGGAGCTTGTGATTAGTGTAAGCTGACACACAGAGGACTTGTCTTAGGTGGTCGGTTCTGCCGTTCGCTTTCCATATTTGTGAGTACAGTGTGTAGAAATTACTATTCGTTTCTACATCAGGATGTTACTTTTTTTTTCTTTTTTCTTTTTTCTTTTCTTTTCTTTTTTTTTTTTGGAGACAGGGTCTCTCTGTGTAGCCTTGACTGTCCTGGACTCACTTTGTAGACCAGGCTGGCCTCGAACTCACAGCAATCCGCCTGCCTCTGCTTCCCGAGTGCTGGGATTAAAGGCGTGTGCCGCCACACCCAGCTGAGTTATTATTTCTTTTGCAAGAAAAATGAAATAGTTACTTGGTCACTTAACTATGTAGATGAAGGTGTATTCCAGAAATTTGTTGCTTTAGGTAGGTCCTGTTTGAATTAATGAGAATTATGAGCATTTGGGGCAAGAGACGCCTCCTGAAAGCAATAAGTTCATGCTGAGTTTCTCTAGATAAAAGTTAAAGCAATGAGGTGCTTTGCTACTTTATACTACTTTTCTTTTTCTTTTTGTTTTGTTTTTTCCCAGAAAGGGTTTCTCTGTGTATCCTTGGCTGTCTTGGACTCCCTTTGTAGACCAGGCTGGGCTCAAACTCACAGCAATCTGCCTGCCTCTGCCTCCTGAGTGATGAGATAGATTTTTAAAAATAAAACCATATATTTTAGAACATGTTAAAATTGATAAGGAATTGTTACTTTTGCTATTCTAAAATTTTTGTTTTTAATCTTGCAGTCTGTTAGATAGTCTTTTTTAAAAGTTGAGATTACATTATATTTGTGTGTGTTACTGTGTATGTCGTGGCACACACATGGAGATCAGAGGGCAACTGTGGGAGTCTCTGCTTGCCTTCTACCAAGTGGGTCCTGGGATTCAAACCCAGGATGTTAGGTTTGGTGGCAAGCACCTTTACTTGCTGAGCTGTTTTCATTGGCTTAACAGCCTTTTAGTGGATTGGAACTTTGTGCTTAACTCTCTTGTTTTAAGCTGTGGGGAGGTAAATTATTCATAATAACGTGTAGCTTAAGAAATGTGTAAAAGTAACTGTGCCTTAAGTCTTCTTTTTAAAACTTATCAGTAGTTAGGGAATATGTTTTGATCATGGCTGCTTAGGTCATGCCAGTGTTAGAACCTACATTGTGGTGCTGAGAAGGCAGGGCTTTGGAGGAGGGGGTAATGAAGAACGCTGAGCAGCTGGAGAACGGGGAGCAGTTCCTGGCACATTTCTTTTGGAATTAGGAACACTTGTATTTCTATTACTATTGACATGTAATTTGAGATACTAAGTTTTAATGAAGCTATTTGACTTTGAAATCATAAGTCCTTATTAAGCTAAAGGATGGATTTTTCCCCTCCTAGTAGCTTTCACATCTGCTTGTGATCTAGACCTTTAATGCCTGAAGTAACTATGTGCCAATTCCTTCTCTCTACAACACTATCTTTTTAATAAGATGAGACCCATAAGCATTTTAGCTTTAGGTGGAAATAGGTAAATATCTCTAATATAACTGAATGTATGCATTTTCTTCCTTAAAATTGCTTTATTGTAGCCGATAAGTGTTTCCATTTTCCTTTGTTTTTCTGTTAATTGCTTTGAAAGACCTGACAATGATTTAGGAAAGAACACTTGAAAGAACAACATAAAATCAGCACTAACCTTTGTAGTGGCAGTTTTCAGTGTAGTTAAAGTCCACTGTCATTATGGTTTTTAGTTAATGTTTACTTTGCACATTTGTTGTAACATATTCTGAATTACATCTTTTTTTTTTGTTTGTTTTGTTTTTTTGTTTTTTGAGATCGTTTCTCTGTGTAGCCTTGGCTGTCCTGGACTCACTCTGTAGACCAGGCTGGCCTTGAACTCACGATCCACCTGCCTCTGCCTCCGGAATGCTGGATTAAAGGCGTGTGCCACCACGCCCAACTATATTCTGAATTATAAACTGTGTGTCACTCTCAATTCATCTCTGTTTTTATTAGAAAGCTCAGTGAATGTTATTTTTCTAGGTTCAGCATGTATATTTGTGAAGTGAGAAGTATTTGCCCCTTTTTTTGATTTGTTTTATTTGAAAATTGAATGGAAGCCAGACATACTGGCACAGGTCTGTAACCTCAACACCTGAGAGGCTTCAGGGGCTGAGACAGAAAGATTATCAGTTCAAGGCCAGCCTTACATGCAAGAGCAAACTACTGTCTCGAGAAAAAAAGAATAGAGGCAGTGATGCATAAGTAGAAAATGTTTATAGTTGGGTGTGGTAGCTCACACATACAATCCTAGTACTAAGTGCTGGGAGACTGAGACAAGAGGATTGCTGAGAGTTAAAGGCCAGCTTGGTTTATGTAGTTAGCCCCAGGACAGCTGGGCTAAATAAAAAGGACAAAGGAAAGGTTACATAAAGATACAATATATGAGAAGATCCTTAATTACATCTGGACTAATGGCATAAAATAAAATGGAAACTGCTGAAGTAGTACCTTTCATGCTTTGTTACTGTTACTGTATGTGTTGTTAGAGATACCAGAGGGAACTGTGCTCTCTGAACTGTGTCCAGACTTAGCAGTAGATTTGTTGTCCCCACCCCCCACAAAGTTAACTTGGGGTGACTAATAGATTCAGTGGGCAATTTGAGGCTCTGTAGTTAGTGAAGAGCAGTACTTCTTATGACTGATATGCTATTTAAAATATGTCTTTATATTTTTCCTCTTATACTGACTGAATAATCATGTGAGTCATTGAAATAAGATCTAGTTTGATAATTTGCACATTGCTTGTTAGACTTAGTGGCAATGGCTTCCTTTATATTTGTCACTTAGTTTTGTAGTTGAGTCATAGATTAGAATGCTGATGGTCATGAAATGTTTTGAGTTTAATCATTAACTGGCTAGGCTTTTCTCCCCCTTCTCTCTTCAGGTTAAATGATTAGAGGAATTAGGACAAAGTAACAAGTGAGCAGTAGGTTTAGAAACAGGCATCATATGGTATGTTTTAGTATTTTCTAGGTTATACAAGCAAATACCCTTTTCTTTAATACAGAAAACAAGTCATTATGTTTGTGATGCCATTGCTATATTTTATATTGTGGAAAAGAATTTCTATGCAGTTTTGTAGAGCTCCTTGGGTATTTTATATCTTTTAGAATATCTTTGAAACTTGATACTTTGATGTTTAAAAATGTATTAAAGAAGCTGGGCATGGTGGCACACACCTTTAATCTCAGCACTCGAGAGGCAGAGGCAGGCAAGATCTCTGAGTTCAAGGCCATCCTGGTCTACAAAGAGAGTCCAGGACAGCCAGGGCTACAAGGCCACATACAGAGAAACCCTGGTGCCCCCTCCTCCCCAAAAAGATGTATTAATGGTGCATGTTTGTTGTCCCAGCATTTAGGAGGTAGAGACAGGATTTCTGTGAAGTACCAGGCCAGCCTGGGCTACATAATGAGTTCCAAGCTATTCATGGCTAAGTAGTGAGATTCTCAAAATCAAAAAACAAACCAACAAGAAAACAACCACCACCACCACACACAGACACACAGACATACACACACACAGTTGGAGAGAGTGAAAGATTGCAGTTTGCATTCTGAAGTAAATGAGAGGGCGATGGATATAGATGTTGAGTTGTCACATAGTTTAGTTCTCTCTGGGGAGATGTAGTCTTACTTACTTTTATTTTATTTTTTCTTTAGAAGAGGAAGATGGAGTGTGGGAGAATGGCCTTTCCTATGAGTGCCGTACTTTGCTTTTCAAAGCAGTTCACAATCTCTTGGAGCGGTGTTTAATGAACCGAAACTTTGTACGAATTGGCAAGTGGTTTGTGAAGCCCTATGAGAAAGATGAAAAACCTATAAATAAAAGGTAAGCCGTATTACTTAGCTCTTTTTATTATTGGTGTTAATTTTATGACACGTATAATGGTTAATGCGTCTTATAGATCTGTTTAGAAGCTAACGTTGGCAAGGTACTAGAAGTAGTCTACTGTCTGTAACTACTTCCCTCTCCCAATAAGCAGTATTTGTGTTGTTGTTTTCTGAGCAGTGTCTCACTGTCTGGCCCTGACTGGGCTAGAACTTGATTTATAGACTAGACTGACTTTGAACTCATAATGTCTGATTATTTTTGTGTAGGGTTGACCCACATTTAATCTTTAAAGATTGGTTTTTACTTTATATGTGTGGATGTCTGCCATGTATGTATAGCATGTGAGTGCCTGGTGCCTCAGGAGGCCAGAAGAGGTTTTGGATGCTTTGGAACTAGAGATACAGACGGTTGTGAGCTGCAGTGGTGGTGGTGGGGACAAACCCATGTCCTGTGCAGGGGCAGCTAGTGTCCTTCTGAGCCATCTTTAGCCCCTAAAATTCCCAATCTTAAGTTGCTTTAACTAAAGTGAATTGGTAGTGTTCTGCATAAGATAGTCTCTACCTTCTGAGGCTGGAATCGTAGTTCAGTCATCACACACACTGGCATTTCTGGGGATTGTGAAATCTACCTTGGTCCCTTTTGCGTGTGCTTTAAGTACTTTAACTGCTAACTTTAACTCCCACAGACTTGTGTTGTTACTAATATTTTCTGTTCTGGTAGTACTTATCCATCAATAATTTTTCTTGGAAAAGGTGCATGGGAAGTAGTATTTTGGAAATTTTGAGTGTATTATCTTTTTTTTTTTTTGAGACAGGGTTTCTCTGTGTAATAGCTCTGGGTGTCCTGTAACTCAAAGAGATCCACCTGCCTCTGCCTCCCAAGTGCTGGGATTAAAGGTGTGTGCCGCCATTGCCTGGCCAGCCTGTATTATCTTTTTACCTGCCCTTATAGTTGACTTATAATATGAGCTTACTGTAGAATCTATAGATGATTAGTATTATTTTCCTTTTAGACTCCTGGAAGTTGAGAGTCCATTTACCTAATTTATAATGATTTAATTTACTTTAAATGGTTTACCTAATCTTTGCTTATTTCTGTTCTGAGTACCTATATTTGAACCAGTTTGAAGTTATTTAGCCTAAGGAGAAAAGAGCAAGAGGTTGGAAGATGATAGAACACTTACTGCTCTTGTAGAGGATTCAGTTCCTAACCTACCACATAGTGAGGGACTCACAGCCATTTGTAACTCTAGTGCTAGAGGATCTGACGCCCTCTTCTGGCCTCAACAGGTAGCAGGCACAACATGTGGCTTGCAAACATATATAGATACAAGCAAAACACCATACAAAAATAAGTAAAGCTTTCTTGTTGTCTTTGTTTTTGAAGCAGGGTCTCACTCTGTAGCTCAGCTGCCCTGGACCAGGTTAGCCTTGAGCTCCAAGATATCTGTCTGCTTCTGACTCCTGAGTGCTGGCATTAAAGGTGTGTATCACCATGCCTGGCTTAAAGAAGTCCTTTTCTCTCTTTTGGGGGGCAGGGGCGGAGCTTGAGACAGAGTTTCTCTGTGTAGCCCTGGCTGCCCTGGATTCACTCTGTATACCAGGCTGGTCTCAAACTCAACAGAGATTGGCCTGCCTCTGACTCCTGAGTGCTGGAATTACAGGTGTGCACCACCATACCAGGCCCAATAGGTCCTTTTCAAATTAAAAATCCATTACAAAGCTGGGCGGTGGTGGCACACGCCTTTAATCCCAGCACTTGGGAGAAGCAGGTGGATCGCTGTGAGTTTGAGGCCAGCCTGGTCTACAAAGTGAGTCCAGGACAGTCAAGGCTACACAGAGAAACCCTGTCTTGAAAAACAAAAACAAAAACAAAAACAAAAAAAACCTCAAAAAACAAAAAACAAAAAAAACAAACCCAAAACAAGCACCCCCTTAAAAAAGGGATTACAATCAGTCTTGGAGTCCAACTCTTGAGTTTTTAGTACTTTTGTTCTCAGTTATACATTGCGTACTTGCATTCAGATACATACTGATGCTCTCGATTTCCAAGCCTTTCTGGGGTTATTTGCTTTATCCCTGAACCTTTTCCTACTAAATCCGTTACAGTTGTCACCATATCTGCTCTCAGGTCCTGTTGCTGTCACCCTGCCTTTCTCTCTCTTGTCCTTAACATCTAGATGGAGGCAGTTTCCTGACTATAGACAGGGAAAAGAATATGGTCACTTAGCCATGCAACTACTGGAAAAAACACTGACATGATTGCTAGTAATTGAAAATGCTACTTATAATTGGAGGTTTCTATGAATCACACAGATTCAACTTGCTGTTTACCCAAATAATTGAGTACTAGTGTTTTTTTTGTGGGGTTACCTCATTGAGAAGGGAGCCTAAACTAAACTTTCATTACTAGAAATTTGAATGTTCCCGTGCTGGTTTTCAAATCATTGGAAACTTACAAAGTTTCAGATTTCAGAACATCTTATATGTCATACTTCTGGATTGGGGATGCTTAACATGAATGAGCATTTTATAAAAGAACAATGGAATTGCCAGTGAGGATTGTTTATGCTGTGAACTGACTTGACGAAAGAGAAAAAAATTCCTTATACTTTTAAAAAACAAAACAAACAAAAACCCAGAGTCTTGCTATATAGTGCACCCTGGGCTGCCATCAAATTCATAATCCTTCCGTAGCCTCACTTACGCAGTGGTTGCAGGCATGTGCCATCACTTGGCTGTCTCTTTTTTCCAATATGAATATTCTCCTGGGGCTGGAGGTAGTGGTCAGTGGGTAAGAGTCCTTATTGCACCCGAGTTCAGATCTTAGCTCCCAGGTAGAAGGATGGGCATGGTCTGGGGCAGGGCTGTAAGCACAGCACTGTGCAGGAGAGGTAGTGATAGGAGCATCCCAGCACTGCTGGAGCCAGCCTAGAGGTAGATTCAATGAAAGATTGTTTCAGGAGAATAAGATAGAGTAAGACACCTGACAGTCTCCTCTGATTGCTTTGAATGCTTATGTCTCTCTCTCTCTCTCTCTCTCTCTCTCTCTCTCTCTCTCTCTCTCTCTCTCTCTCTCTCTCTGTATCTCTGTCCATGTCTGCCTATTCTGTGTCTCTTTGTCTGTCTCCCCACCCTTTGTAGTAATGGGGGTCAAATCCAGCCCTCATGCATACCAGGCAAGTGCTCTCCACTCTGAGTTGTATCTAGCATTTTGTTGTAAATTTATTTTGAGACTGCCTTTCTAAGTTGTGCAGGTTGGCCTCATGGACTGAAAGACAAGAAATGGAGTCACCTGCTACTGATGCAGCGAGGATAGGTTTAAAGGACCTTTAAATTTATAAGAATTGAAACAAATTAGTCTTCAGATAATTGGATACTAGAATGTCTAGAGTTTTATCTTTAATAGTTGAGGCATTGTTTTGTAGTACATGGGTCTTGTGCTAGTCACTAAGTTTGCTGGTAAGATTATAAGCCAATGTGATGTTATGAGAACCAGTCACTTTCCACACTTGTGATAGCTGCAAGTCTGAGCAAGACTGTCTTGAATAAGAATATTATTGCATTTGTGTTTGGCTAAACTTTTTATTTTGTTGAATCTATTATAACCATTTTGTTGAGTGTGCACTTAGGGTTTTACATTTGACTCGGGAGGCAGAGGCAGGTGGATCTGAGTTTGAGGCCAGCCTGGTCTACAGAGTGAGTTCCATAACAGTGAATGTTTTACATTTGGCAAGTTTTTTTTGTTTTGTTTTTCTGTTTTTGTTTTGTAAAGCCTGGTCTCATTGTGTTGTTCAGAATGGCCTCTGAATTCCTGGTTCAGTTGATCTTCCTACCTTGCCTTTCTACTAGTTGGTATTATAAGTAGGCCCCTCTGTACTAGCTTAACATTTTGTTAGGTATTGCATTTATATGTATGTATGTATGTATGTATGTATGTATGTATGTATGTAGCTATGTATGTGAGTGAGTGAGTGAGTACGTGAGTATTGGCCTCTCTGAAGGTCAGTGAACATCTTTTGGAAGTTACCTTCTGTTATGTGGCTCTTGGGAACAGAATTCCTTGTCAGAGTATCTTTACCCACTGAGCCAATCTCCTTGGCCCCTAATTTAGCAAGTTTTAAATGTTCCTAGGAATGTATACAGGGTTGAATGACATTGATCTACAACTCTTATTTGAGATAGCTAATACAATATCTTACAGAGTATATTAACATAGGAGATTTTGCTAAGTAGCAGATGCGATTACATACAATAGTGTAAAAATTGTAATCCCCACTGGCCTGGAATAACTATGTAGGCTAGACTAATCTAGAATTTGATGTGATCCTCATGCCTCATTGTCTAGAATGTTGGGCTTACAGGCAGGATCCACCATACCTGGCTAATATTTGGTTTTTTAGTTTTTCGAGACAGGGTCTCTCTGTATTAGCCTTGGCTGTCCTGGACTCACTTTGTAGACCAGGCTGGCCTCGAACTCACAGAGATCCCCCTGCCTCTGCCTCCCGAGTGCTGGAATTAAAGGTGTGCGCCACCATACCCAGCTAGTATTTGATTTTACTATATAATCGAGACAGGGTCTCTTTGTGTTAGCTTTGGCTGTCCTGGACTTGCTCTGTAAGCCTTGAACTCACAGCAATCTGCCTGCCTCTGCCTCCCAAGTCCTGGGATTAAAGGCCTCCACCACCATGCCCGGCTTAGAATCTTATACCTTCAGTTATAGATATATAAGCTTTTATGAAACAAATATTTCTAATTTGGTAAGTCTTTTGATGTCTTTATTCTAAATATGATAATTAATTTAGTCCCAATTTTAAAAGGCACCATAGAGCAATTATTTTTTAAAAACATACACATGAGCATGTATATATACACACACCTGTAAACATGGGATGCAATAAATATTTGCTAGATGTAACAAAAAGGAGATGGGCTCAAACCTGTGGTTCAGTGTCCTAAGAAAGAAACGGATACATGAAGATTAAGGTGTTCTTGTTTTTTGTTTTGCGGGAAAGGAGAATACCTAGAGCATTTGTGGTAAATTACTGTAATTAGAATATTAAAGTTGAGCATGGTAGCACATGTCTGTAATTCTAGCACTTCAGAGACTAAAGCTGGAAGTTCAAAATCAGCTAGACTACATAGTGAGGCCTCACCACAACTTCGCTTTACTCCTTAAAAAAGAAAGAAAAGGAAAAGAACATTAGGGTGAAATATTGAAGTACAGTGCTCCACCTCCCCCCTTACAGCTGTTTTAGGCCTGAACTGCTTCATATGATAGCTACTAGGTGCTTGCTATTTAAATCCAATACATTGAAATTACTTGCTGGGCCTGATAGTGTACGCCTTTAATCCTAGCACTCAGGAGGCAGAGGCAGGCAGATCGCTGTGAGTTCAAGGCCAGCCTGGTCTACACAGTGAATCCAGAACAAAAAGATAAATAAAAATAAATAAGGAAAAGAAAAAAATTACTTCTTCAGTTTCAGAAGCTACATTTTAAGGACTTAGTCTGTATAATGGCTGCTGTTCTATATAACAGCAGTTCAGAGATGGTGCTTTCCTATCCTCGTAGACAGTTGTTTTGAATGGTGTTGCCTTTATAACTAAAGCAGTACTTTTATTGTTTTATCACGCAGTTGGGCAAGTTGTTTTTTAAATTAGTAGGCAAAAGAATATTCTTTAAATTGCAGTATTAAAACTGTTTACTCCTACATGTGGCTTTTAATTTATCTCCTGATCTCCAAAATTAATTAAAAATAAGCACCATGACATGTATATCTCTGCTGGAAAGGAATTAACAGTTAAGTGGTTTAGTCCGTTCTTTGTTCTTTGTATATCTTACCACCTCTGAAAAGTTTGAAGAGAGAGATACTGCTGTGTGTTGTGTTATTCCTTAAAGAGTGTCATGCTTGTGCAGCCCAGCCTGTCCTTAAACTAAAGATCCTTCTGCCTCAGCCTCCCATTGCTGTCCTGGGGCGTGCATTACTGTGTCTTCTTTACTATTATATTTATTTAATTTGTATCTTTGTGGGTAGCATAAAGAAATAAGATAGATGGGAGCCACATGCATAGTTTAAATTTTCTGTTGCACTGTTTTTTGTTTTTGCTTTTGGTTTTTTGAGACAGGTTTCTCTGTGGAGCCTTGGCTGTCCTGGACTTGCTTTGTAGACCAGTCTGGCCTCGAACCCACAGCAGTCTGCCTGCCTCTGCCTTGTGAGTGTTGGGATTAAAGTCGTGCACCACCACGCTTCTGTTGCACTGTTAACTGAGCTCAGTGATATGTTTATGACAGGCTTTGGTGCATTTGAGTGTGTACACACACACTACATAAAATTAAAGTCCAAATCAGATGAAACTAACTTTAGTAATATTTTACTTTGTACACGTGAAATACATTTTAGAGTGTAAATCTACAAGGGAAACTACTGAGATAGTTTACATATTTTTGTGTGAGGTCTATGCAATCTAGTGTGTATTTTATCCTCAGAGCATATTTTAATTTGGATTGGCCATAGTTCAAATGATTACATGGTGATTGTCTAACAACTACATACTAGAACTCTAAACTTAACTTGTTAGTGTTGGTTGCTTATTACCTAATATCTGGTGGTCTCATCCTGGAACTAATTGTGTCTTAAATTGTGAGTGTGTGGTAGAGTCCCAAAGGTGCCCCTGTCAAGATGTCCTCTGCCAAGTGAGGCTTAGTTACTTGAGACTGTCCATTTCCCTCTTCTGTAGCATTTCTAACTAGTGCTCTTACTCTGTCTGATCTCCATGGTGATTATAATACCTAACCCTGATGTACTTTGTTATGGTGCTTGAATCATTAGGATTCATATAGCTTTTAACATGTTCATCTTTTCCAGGAATATTTTGAGAAAAATTAAGTCCTTTTCCCCTTTTCATTGAGTTTTTTTCCCTTACTACTATTTTCTACTATAATTCTTAATATTCGCTCAAACAAATCTTTTTTTCAAGGAATGCTTTTAGATGCTAATGAGACCTTTTTTCTTCCTGAAATGAGGAAGAAGACATTGCCTAAGTAGGACTGATAAGGCGTTGCTCAGAATTAGAGTATATTATTGTACATGAATGCAAATCTTTTTTTTTTTTCTTTTTTTGTTTTTTTTTAAGACAAGGTTTCTTTGTGTAGCTTTGGCTGTCTTTGACTTTATAGACCAGGCTGGCCTCGAACACACAGAGAGCTGACTGCCTCTGACTCCCCAAGTGCTGGGAAAACAGGTGTGCGCCACCATGCCTGGCTCACAATTGCAAATCCTTAAACCTGTTATTCCTGTAGCTCTACGAATAATGAAATGTAATTCACAGAGCGGTTCAATGATTCTTTTCTACAAGGCTACCCAGGGCAAAGAATTGGAGCTGATTGCTAGAGCACGAAAAACAAGAGAGCTTGTAAGCCCTGTTAAGCAGACTATTATCACTCATACACTTACATCTTTTTAAAAAGTAGTAGTAAATATTAAAAGCAGAATACTTACAGAGAGTAGCAAAAAGAAAGTATTAAAGATTTCAGACTATAGGGTAATAGTATTGTTTTCTAAGGATTCGTCAGTCTATAATGTTCAGAAATGTGGTTCGTTAAATGTGTAGAAGGAATAGAAGATTCAGAGATACATTCTTTAGGATTTTAGCATAGATCTTCTTTTCATTGAGATATATTAAGAATGTCTTTGCTCATTAATGGTGGCTTACAAATGAGTAATTGACATGGGGCTGTAGTTGGTAGAATACTTGCCTAACAGCACAAAGCCTTGATTCAGTCTGTAGCATCCCATACATCTGGGAGGCAGAAGAACCAGAAATTTATGGTTGACTACATAATAAGTTGGAGGCCAGCCTGTGCGGCATGAGATCCTGTACTTGTGGTCAATCAATCAAATTATTACTGGTGCTGGTGTTTTAACCTGAGCCTGTGACATGTGCTAACCTTAATGTATACAATTGAAAGCTATTAGCTGAGCATAGTGGCACATGCCTTTTCCCAGCCACTGGGAAGCAGAAGAAGGTGGATCTAGTTTGAGGCCAGCATGGTCGGCAGAGAGCTTCAGAACAGCTGGCGCTACAGAGTGAGTTTCTGCCTTCGAAACAAAGCAATAAGGGAACAAATAAATGAGAAATTAGAAAAATAAAATTAAAAACAAAAAAGTAGGAAACTATTGAATTCATGGAATAAAAGTAATCTGGGAATTAAGATAACTAGACTCAAAATATTATAAAACACATGTAACAAAGTTAATCATTTTTGCTGTTTTCCAGTATTTTACTGGTATTGAGGAAATTGACAATGTGGTGCACCTGTCATTACTATCAATCTAGAACGTGTTCATCATCCCAGACTGAAATTTATCTATAAAATACTAACATCTTTTTCACCTACTCTTGGTCCATGGCAAACAACTTTTCTATTTTCTCTGAGTGTTGTAGGTACCTCATATAAGTGAAACTGTATATATTTTTCTGTCTAACTTATTTCCCTTGGCATGTCTTCAAGTTTTATCCACATTGTAAATGCATGTGAGAGGTTTTCTTTTCTTTTTTCTTGAAGACTAAATAATGATCCATTGTATATGTAGAGTTTATTTGTGTACTCATTGACTGGCATCTGAGTCATTTCTACCCTTTGACTATTTGTTATAAACACTGGTGTGCAAATATTTCCTCAGGTCCTTGCTTTTCATTCTTGTGGTTACATACTCAGATGTGAAATTGCTGAATTGTATGACAGTTTTAAGTTTAACTATCTGAAAAATTGCCAGTCTTTTTATTGTGGCTGTTGTGTTTCAGTCTCATTGCATCCTTAACAACGCTTGTTATTTACTGGTCGTTAACTAATCACTTGTGTTGGTGTAAAGTGGCATCTTACTATGTTTCTGATTTATATTTCCTTAACTACTATGGCATGAGCATAATTTTGTTTTGTTTTGCGCCACAACCCCTGCCCCTCCAAACAAGATAGGGCTTCTCTGTGTAGCCTTGGCTGTCCTGGATTCACTTTGTAGACCAGGCTGGCCTCAAACTTACAGAGACCCCCCCAAAACAAAATAAAATAAAATAAGAAGGAGGAGGAGGAGGAGAGTAGTAACTTTCTTGCTTTGTTTTTCTGAGATAAAATTCTCACTGTGTACTCAAACTGCCTTTTTCTTTCTCTGCTTCCTTCTGCCAAGTTTTGGGATGTCTAGCCCTAGAGGAGCTAACTTTGATCTTGCGTATGTCTTCCTCTTCCTCCTCCCCCCCCCCCTTTTAGGTTGTTTTAGAAAATAGTCTTTAGGGGGCCTATGAGGTAGCTGAGCAGGTAAAGGCAGTTGGCCACTAAGCTTAATGACCTGAGTTTGATCCCCAGAATCCTTATGGCATGCTCAAACCACCAACCCCCCCCACACACACACACCACACACACACACACTGTAAAACTATCAAAACCCTTTATTTAACTCACAGCAGTCCACCTGCATCTGCCTCCCTGAGTGCTGGGATTAAAGGCGTGGGTCATCACGCTTTTCCAGACAGTTTTTTTGTTGTTGTTGATGATGTTTTATTTCTGAATTTTGCCTCATTGATAAGCAATGTAAGCATCTAGAAAACAAACATTAGTCTTTTCTATCCTTTAGATCACTAACAGTATAAGTTTATTGGCTTGTCATTGTAGTTAAAGACATTTATTCACTTTTCCTCACTGCTAACCATAGGTGCCTCATGTGGTGATACTATAAATGATAACATTTCTCTCTGAAAGAAAAGCCATACTGAATTTAGTATGTTAAGTACTAACCTAAAATTCTCTGTACTGTAATGTTGTGGCTATAATATTGCTTTCAATATAAGAATCTTAAAAATATGAGTTCTATTTTAGAACATTTAGAACATTTCTCCTCAGTATCATACACAAACTGGGTTTATAAGTCATTTTGTATCACAGAATGATTAGCGTATATTGGGCTTCTGCTAGTAGCATGGGAGGGATGCTTTTCTTTATATAGACTGCTGGGATTAAGAGCGGCTGGTAACAGGGCATTGCAGAGAGACAGTAGAAGTAGAGGCAGTGCTGCATGCTTGCTTCACATTTTGAAATATTAGCTTTTCTGCCTCCCAAGTGCTGGGATTAAAGGTGTGTACCTGGCTAGTTTTTATTTTTTGTTTTCCTAATTTAAAAGTTCTATGGGACCAGAGAGATGGTGAGGCAGGTAAAGTCACTTGCCATCCAGCCTGACGACCTGAGTCTGGTCTCAGAGACTAATGTGGAAGAAGTGAACTGACACCTCCTAGTTGTCCTCTGACAAGCACACACAACACACAAACTAAATAAACTGTGGTGGCTCATACCTTTATTCCCAACACTCAAAAGGCAGAGGCAGAGGCAGGCAGATCGCTTGAGTTGGAGGCCAGCCTGAGTCCAGGACAGCCAAGGCTACACAGAGAAACCCTGTCTCGAAAAACAAAAACAAACAAACAAACAAGAAGTTAAATGGCCAAATGCTCATTGGACATAGGTTGTTGTGGAATTTGAGAGAGGGCCTTCATACTTTTTCTTCTTTTGTTTTGTCTTGAGGAGAGGGATGCTTGGCCATGTTAGGCACTGTTTTCCACTAGATGCTGCACTTAGTGCCTCTTTAGTTTATTTTGAAATATGATGTCACTATATTTGCTGAAATTGACTATGTGAAAAAAAAAACAATTTTAAGTTTACTATTTTAAGTTGTGTGGTGGTGGCTCATGTCTTTAACACTAGCACTTGGGAGGCAGTGGCAGGCAGATCTCACTCAGTTGGAGGACAGCCAGGACTGCACAGAGAGACCCTGTCTCAAAAACAAAACAAAACAAAACAGTTTCCCAATTTAATGTTTCTTTTTAGATGTGAAATACAGAGAACTTGATTGTTTAGAGGAGCCTTAGATATGAAGGTATACACACACACACACACCCACACACACACACACACACACACACACACACAGTAAGTCAGTCAGTCAGTCAGTCAGTCCAGGCCTCCAGACCTTTTGTTTATTTTTTTAATGTTAACCTATATGTTTCAGGTTATTGATTAAACTTGCAAATATTTTTGCAACTGTTTATTATATACACCAAAGGTATATGTTTCAGGTTATTGATTAAACTTGCAAATATTTTTGCAACTGTTTATTATATACACCAAAGGTTTTTGCTATTCAGTAGATTGTGGAGATGATACTCAGTCATCAAAAGCGCATCTCCTCCTTTGCACCGCACACACAAAACGCCAGGTGTAACGATGTGTGCCTGCCATTAGTGCTGGAAATGAAAGGAACTCCAGGCTCAGTGAGAGACTGTCTAAAAAATAAGGTAGATAGCAATTGAAGAAGACATCTGACTTTGACTTGCGTGGATGCACATGAACACATGTAACTAACTTGTACATACATGCACTCATACATACAGTGTTAACTGTTGAGTTACCAAGTACAGTTTTTATAAAGGAGAGGTGGTGATGAATTGGGATCAATAATGAAATCTTACACTGATAGAACAGTTAAAATTCTTTTTCAGGTATTTATAAGTTGGCAGGGAATTAAAGGAATTTTGAGAGATTAGGAAGTGAAAACCAGTATATGGCAAAATAAAAGACGTTTTAGTGGGTTAAGTATCATGGTTTATCAAGTTTGGTCAGGATCAGATTCTAAAGGTCCTAAAGTGCTATTTTAATTATTTTGGATTTCGCCTCAAACATTTTAGGGAACTGGTGAAGGATTTTAGGCTTTCTAGGTATATGATCATAACTAGTTTTTAGAAAGATCAACAGCAGCAGTGTGAACCAAGGAGGTAGTTTAGAAGATTCTGACAATTACTCCTTAAGAGACATAGAGTTGGATGTAGTGGTACACCCCTGTAATCTCAACATTCAGGAGGCCAATTAAGACCAAATGTTTAGAGTTTGAGCCTTGGGTACATATAGCAAGCTCCAGGCTACTCTGGCATACATACATGATAGTGCATAAATCACAAATACCAAGTTAGAATCAGTAGGAATTGGTAGAAGCAGGGAATGATGGAACAAAGGAACATTTAAGATGATAATTGTCTTTGTGGTTTAGAGTACTATACAGAGGTGGTGGCTCATGCTTTTAATCCCAGCACCTGGGAGGCAGAGGCAGGTGGATCTACAACGTGAGTCCAGGACAGCCAAGATAACACAGAGAAATCCTGTCTTGTAAAAACAAAAAAAGAAAATAGACTTGATGGCTAGTTATATTATAGAGAATTTTGTGTGACTGTTCAGGCATCAAACTGTCCTGTCATTTTCTCATTTTGGAAGCTGCTTACCTGCACTTCCTGTCTACTCAGATAATTAATTTTATTCCTTCACAAGTCTCTGAATGGGTTGAATACCAGATAATTTAGTCTTACAGTTAAGTTTTGGGGATAGGATGTTTTTAGGTCTAGATAGATGATTTAAGTTGATAAACATGTGATAGATACTGATTTACATTCAGAATTTTAGATGCACCAAGATAGGAAAGATGTTCTCTTCAGGGTTGCCAAATACAAAGTGACTGTACCACTTATATAATTCTTGGTTGTTTTGTGATTCCTTTAATACCAGGCCCCTGCTAAAGCATAAGGCAATCATAGTCACATGCTGTGAAGCAGTCTCTTATCCCCACACCTGTGTTTAACACAAAAAAACATTCCCATAACATTTCTGTGGTTTTTAAAAAAATATTTGTTATTATGTATACAGTACTCTGCTCGCATGTACACATGCATGCCAGAGGAGGGCACCAGATTTCACTATAGATGGTTGTGAGCCACCATGTGGTTGCTGGGAATTGAACTCAGGACCTTTGGAAGAGCAGACAGTGCTCTTAACCTCTGAGCCATCTCTCCAGCCCCATTTCTTTCTTTCTTTCTTTCTTTCTTTCTTTCTTTCTTTCTTTCTTTCTTTCTTTCTTTCTCCCCCCTCCCATCCTCGCAGACACACTATAGAACAAAAACAAATTCCTCTTTCACTAGCGGTTACATTTGAGGCCAACTGTGATAAATAAGTAAAACTATAGAATGATGGTGATGCTTCCTTTAGCAAAAATACCCCTTCCCCTACCTCCCCAAAAAGCAGTTGGAAGCAGTGTAGATTCATTAGAAAAATTCCTACTTAGAGAAGAAATTATTTGAACAAAGTCCCAAAGACACCAGTGGGTTTAAGAAAAAACAAAGCAAAAAACTGAAGATTCAAAGGCAGGCTTGTTTAAGGAGCACAGGGGAAGCCGGTATGTGAAAGAAAAGAAAGACTAGACCCACAAGAGATGAAGTGGAGGAAGTGATGACTCTTGAAGGCAGGCTGGTGGCCGTCACTATGAGACACTCAGAGCAACCTCAGTGATGAGATCCAGACTCTCTTTGGGAATGAAAATTCCATTTTTAGTACAGAGTTCTTCATGTTCAGCCATTCTTGTAACATCCTGTACTTGCTTGGTTTTTGTCATAGCACTTAACATAACTGAAAGTTCATGGCCTAGTACAGTGCTGTGTACTCAGCATAAAATATTTGTTGAATGAAGGAATAACATTCGCTCTCATTTAATAGCTGCATATGCACTACATATGGATGTGAATACAGCACTGTGTAATGTAGAGTGGTTTTGTGTGTGTGTGTGGTTTTAATCATTTTTTAAAAAAGCATTTGGGGATAGACTTGGACTGAGTATGCTCTTGATACTGCAGGTATCTCACTACTTCTGGAAGATCCCAGGCAGCAGCACTACGGGGAAACTAATAAAGCAGCTCTTGCTTTAAATGAGCATTAGCAGTGGGTATTTTGGAGGTGTGAACAGCTGTCAGAGCTATTAAATTTCTTTGCGGATCTTGCTTGATGAATATTTGAGGTTATGACTACTTTGTCATAGCGTTTGTCTAGAATCTTCCTAGTTCCTCAGCCAATACCAATTAAGTAAGCATTTTAATCAGAGAGAAAAAACTAATTTACCATTTTTTCTCTATTAAAAACTATCTATTCATTCTGGAGAGATGGCTCAGTGGTTAAGCGCACTAGCTGCTTTTCCAGAAGACCTGGTTCATGAAGTACCACAGCTGTCTAACTCCAGTCTCAGGGGATCAGATGCCCTCTTCTGGCCTCCAAGGGCACTGCATACACGTAGTGCACAGATACACGTACCGGCCAAACACCCATACACATCAAAAAAAAAAAAAATCTTTAAAAAAAACCAACTGTTGTTTAAATAGTATATCTTGGATTGGATCCTTAATCAGAAAAAAAAAAGCTTAAGTGGGTAATCAAGACAACGATTAATTCAATTAATAATGAATTGCTGCTGTCAGTATTTGTTGTTGCTGTTTTTGGTTTTTGGTTTTTCGAGACAGGGTTTCTCTGTATAGTATTAGCTGGCCTGGAGTCACTTTGTAGACCAGACTGGCCTTGAACTCACATAGATCGGCCTCCCAAGTGCTGGGATTAAAGGTGTATGCCACCACATGTCAGTACTTTGACAAATATAGCAAGGCTATTGAAAATGCCAATAGAATGAAAAGATGGATGTGTATGGGAACCTCCTACATTAGCTTTATTTTTAATATATTTTTAATTATCCTGACATATGTGATTACATAACAACAAAAGGTAAGCTAAGCATGGTGGCACACACTTGTAATTATAGTACTTGGGAGGCAGAAGGTGGAGATTTGGGAGTTTGGGGCCAGTCCAGACTATAAAGATCCCCGACTCCCTTTCTCTTTTGTGTTTCAAGACGGTTTCTTTGTGTAGCTCTGGCTGTCTTGGAACTTGCTCTATACTTCAGGCTGGCCTGGAACTCATAGATATCCACCTGCCTCTGCGTCCAAAGTGCTGGCATTGTGCCAGCTTCAAGAT
>OU015746.1:33808332-33833548 GCA_907169655.1 Acomys percivali
TCTCTCTCTCTCTCTCTCTCTCTCTCTCTCTCTCTCTCTCTCAAAAACAGCAGCAACATTAACCACAGAACACAAACAAAACCCCAAACCTGCTAGTTGAGAAGATGGAGAAATCATTAACTAATGGGTAGAACTCTCAATTCCAGAAAATTTCAAAGTAATATAAATAGAATAAAATGGTATAGTAAAAACAAATATTTCCGGCTCAAATACCTCAGTTCTGTTTCCATAAGAAGTCTGGCTTTAGGTTTAGCTTCTTGTTTAGTTCTTTTCATAATTAATAGCTCCAGAGATCTTATACTTTGTGCCTCAGTTTATAAATTTCAGGCACTGCTTACTGATTCCTTGTTAAAGATGATGATGATTTGTTTGTTTGTTTGTCTGTTTTTCAAGACAGGGTCTCTCTGTATAGCCTTGGCTGTCCTGGACCCACTTTGTAGACCAGGCTGGCCTCGAACTCACAGCGATCTGCCTGCCTCTGCCTCCCAAGTGCTGGGATTAAAGGCATGCGCCACTACACCCGGCTTACCTAACTTATTTTAACTGGTTTCTTCCTTTTTTTTTTTTTTTTTTTAATATATTTTATTTTGGCATATACATTTATTATTATACACAAATAAAAAACCTTTTAACTTGTTTCTTAAAGATATTTGCATTATAAACAGTGTTGTAAAGAACACCTTTTATCTGTGTTCCTATCCAAAATTTTACCTCCTATAGATGATAAAGATTTCTGAGAAGAAGTATTCATTTTGTGGTATAGCTTCTTAATAAAGCAAAGCATTTTGAGCTGTGAATATAGCTCATTTAGTAGAGTACTTGGCTTTCATGCATGAGACCTCATGTTCCCAGGATCCACAGTCACACAAACAAGGCATGGTAGCACATGCTTTTAATCCTAGCACTCAGGAGGTAGAATTAGCATGGTCAGAAGTTCAAGACCATCCTCGGCTACATAGTTAGTTTAAGGTTAGCCTGAGATATATGAATAAATTAAAACATTAAAAGCAAGTTATTTTTTTTTTTTGCTATTAATCATCACTAAAATGTAACTTTTCCTTCTTTATTAGTGAACACTTGTCCTGCTCTTTCACCTTTTTCTTGCATGGAGACAGCAATGTTTGTACCAGTGTGGAAATTAACCAACATCAACCTGTATACCATCTCAGTGAAGAGCATGTCACCCTTGCTCAACAATCTAATAGCCCATTTCAAGGTAGATTATTTTTATTCTCAGTTCATATTGGAAGTTAAAACTTTCATGCTAGTAATTATAAGTTGTAAGACAACAAAATAAGTACATTAGTGAAATTATTTAAAATGTATATGATTGAGAATATTAACATATCTGTTTTCTTTTAGTAGCATATTATATTATGGATATAGTAATCATTTCAAGGCTTTGTGTGTAAGCCATGTTTAGCATAGTTATGCGGGGGGATTTTTTTTATGTCATACTATAAATTGTTGAACTCAAAAGAGGTTGTTTTTATAAGGTTGCTGATTGCTTTTTAAGTACTGGAAGAATCTAATTTTTTTTTTAACTGTAGTGGTTGTGTGTGTTTTAAAATTTATGTGGTAGTACTTCATAAATATTTAGATTTATTTATCCACATTTATTCTTCAACTTGCTTTTCTTTAATGAGATTCAGAATAAACTGATGTGCAAATATTGCTAGTACATTTTGAAAGGCTATTATTTTTTGATTTGGGGGTTAGGCATATTTTAAAACAATTTTCAAAGTCTTATATTGTATTTTATATTATCAACAATAAAATATAATAACTTGGCTTTCTTAGAGTGATCATAATGGACTTCCTTTTTGTATTAGACTTACATTATTGCAACACTGTTTATTGTGATTTTACTTTCTGTAAATCTTTACTTACTTGATATCTGCTTTGGTTTCTAGTTATCTTAAGTCCATTTGGACTAAATGGCACTCTCACGGGACAGGCATTCAAGATGTCTGACTCAGCTACAAAAAAACTAATTGGTGAATGGAAACAGTTCTACCCTATTTCATGTGGTTTGAAGGAGATGTCTGAAGGAAAGCAGGAAGATATGGACTGGGAAGACGATTCTTTGGCTGCAGTAGAAGTTCTTGTTGGTATGGATTCTGATATGGGTCTGAAGGGGAACAATAAATACTGTATATTTTAGTTAGATTTTGCTAAATAACAAATAACTCATAGGCATTCAATACCAAACACTTATTTCTTGCTTTTCTCTGCACATTATGTAAAGGCTACAGCTTGGCTGTCATGGCGCTATGTATCTTCTCATTGTACAATCTAGGTTAAAGAATACCCAGTATCTGGGACACAGTGTTCTTACGAAAACAAAGGCATAATAGGGACCAAGCCTAACCATGTAAGTGTATTTAAAGCTTCTGCTGGGATGTGTTGTATGGTACATTTACTCACATTTAATTAGACAAAAGTGGATACACGGCCAAGCCAGGGTTATTGGGACAGAGGAAGGTTGTCTGTTGTCTCCGTGCTGACAGGGTGGCAAGGGTAATTGTGAACCAGTTAATCTTTGGTGCCTGGAAAACTTGACATCCTGTGTTATGTATAGTGTTTGAATATTTAGCAAAACTTTCAGTAACAGAAAATATTCCTAAGTGTCTTCTGGATTTGGTGTGTTCTAAATAAGTCAGTTCTTTGCAGATTAGCCCTCGTCTTTTTGTATTGTTTTGTTTTTTCGAGACAGGGTTTCTCTGTGTAGCCTTGGCTTGTCCTGGACTCACTTTGTAGACCAGGCTGGCCTCGAACTCACATCGATGCACCTGCCTCTGCCTCCCGAGTGCTGGGACTAAAGGCGTGCGCCCCCATGCCTGGCTGCTAGCCCGAATCTGTATGTCTTCACATTCAAGGGTGCAGGTTAGCAAAGTGATTCATTCCTGGGCATATTAATTATGCAGCAGAGACAAGAAGTAAAAGAGGCTCGGTGAGGTGACACACATCTATAATTCCAGCATTCGAGGAGGGAGAGGCGGGTGGATCTCTGAGGTTGAGGACAGCCAGAGCTACACAGAGAGAAACCTTTTCTTGAAAAATAGGAGTAAAAAGAGGAGGAAGAGGAGGAGGAAGAAAAGAAGAAGAGGCGGAGTAGACCGGACTGACTCCTTGAAGCGTGTTTAGCCCTGTTAGGATGTGGCATACAGTCAGGCCCGAAAGTGTAAAGACATGACAGGCCGGGGCAGCGCATAATCAGATAATTGGGATTAGTATCTATGATACTGTAGTTAATGCAGTCTAATAGTAATGTCATAGGTAAGGGTTAGCTCATGGGAGTTTTGGAGTTTTCATTAGGTTTTTGAGACTCTTGCTCTGTAACCCAGGTTGGCTTAGACTCTAGACTCTTCTGCTCAGCTCCTTGAGTCGTGGGGTTACAGATGTAAACTACCATGCCTGGCTTTTTTAAAAATTGAAGCTACTCCCATTTTTCAGTTTCATTGAATACTTTATTTATTATTGGAATAGTTATTACAGAAACAGCACTTTAAAATAGTCAAGAAGAAAACAAAATGGTCCATGGTCTTTGTGTCCAGATTACCTTTATTACATTTATAAATTAACATTGGTCAAGTATAAATAAACAGATTAAAAACAAACAAACATGTACAGTAGAAAATCTATAGCTTATGAACACCAAGTACAGAAGTGTGCATTCCTGTAATCCCAGCACTCGGTGGCAAGATGGGAGGGTGAGAGAGGAGTAAACCTGGAAGCTCATGGACTAGTTAGCATGGCACATACAGCAGCCACGAGGCCTGCTTGTCTCAAATTGGGTGGAAAATGAAGACTGACACCTGAGTTTATCTTCTGCCTTCCACACATGCACCTTAGCATGTTAAGCTATACTCAGACACATATTAATAAGTTATCTTTATATAAATACAATATTAGTTAAAAAATTTTTTTACCACAGTGATTTTCAATGAAATTAATTCTATTACTGTCACATTGGCAGCTGATTTTCCCCCCGTTTGGTTCATTTTGTTTTCAGCTGGTGTCCGAATGATCTACCCAGCATGCTTTGTTCTAGTCCCTCAATCAGACATTCCTACACCTAGCTCTGTGGGATCCTCTCACTGTTCAGCTTCTTGCTTGGGTGTTCATCAAGTGCCTGCTTCCACACGAGACCCTGCTATGTCTTCAGTTACTCTCACCCCACCCACATCTCCTGAGGAAGTTCAAACAGGTATTATGCTGCTTCTTCAGTCAGTTCTGCTTACAAATCTGTTCTTTTGAGTACATCAGTACTTAAACATTTTTATTTTGAAATTGTTGGAGCTGGAGAGATGGCTCAGAGGTTAAGAGCACCACTGTCTGCTCTTCCAGAGGTCCTGAGTTCAATTCCCAGCAACCACATGGTGGCTGACAACCATCTATAGTGAGATCTAGTACCCTCTTCTGGTGCACAGACATACACGTAGACAAAAGCACTATGTATATAATAAATAAATGAATCTTAAAAAAAAAAAAGAAATTATTTAAAACTTACTGGAAAATTGCAAGTTTAATGCAAAGATTGTTATAATTTATACTTAACCTTTGCTTTTCCACCCTCTGTGTATGTATACATTGATTATAAATTAGTCTTTTTCTGACCCACTTGAGAAAAAGATGCAGACTTGGTATCTTCTTATTCCAGCATATTCATTGAGTTTTCAGAATTAAGACCATTCTTATATATATACATAATGCGTGCACATGCAGGCACATTTTGTGTTTGCTTGTTGTGCTGGGAGTTGAACCCAGGAACCTTCATGCTACACTGGTACTCTACTGTTGAGCTGGACCTCGGGTTTTAATTCTTAAAGTCATGAAGTCAGCATTGGCATGCTGCCATCTAGTTTATATCCCCTATTCAAAAATCTTTGCTCTCTGCATTTAAAGAAAAAGGTTTTTTTGGCCTCATAATGTCACTAGACTTACCAAATAGAGCAAAGCATATGATAAATTAATAAAAACTCCCACATGTTATTTTCAGTTTGTTTTTTACCTTTGAATAGCCTTTTCTTTTTTGTTTCTAGTTGATCCTCAGTCTGCTCAGAAGTGGGTCAAATTTTCTTCAGTATCTGATGGCTTCAGCACTGACAGCACTAGTCACCATGGTGGGAAAATACCCAGAAAATTAGCAAATCACGTGGTGGACAGAGTCTGGCAAGAATGCAACATGAACAGATTACAGAACAAGTATGTATCCTTATTTTTATTTTTTGTCTTATTTGCTCGTTTATTTACTTGTTTATTTGTGTAACCATTTATTTTTCAAGGTCTTATTGGGTAGCCTTGGTAGCCTGGAACTCAGCGTGTAGACCAGACTGGCCTTGAACTCATGGAGCTCCATTCCAAGTGCTGAGATTAAAGACATGCGCCACCACGTCCAGTTTTATTTTTACTTTGATGTTTAAAACTTGTATGCAAAATTATGAATATAGAATAAAACTGGGAAAATTAATTTAAAAAAATAAAAGATTAAGCTGGGTGGTACACACCTTGAATCCTAGCACTCTGGAGGAAGAGGCAGATCTCTGAGTTCAAGGCCAGCTTGGTCTACATAGTAAGCCCAGGACAGCCAGGGCTTCAGAGAGAAGCCCTGTCTTGAACACTGTCCCCTTCCCTTCCCCACCTCCCCATCTTCCAGAAAAAAAGAAAGGTTAAATTTAACTCTAGTAGAATTTTTTGTTTTTGTTTTTTGAGGCAGGGTTTAGCTGTCCTGAAACTCTCTTTGTAGACCAGGCTGGCCTTGAACTCACAGAGATCCACCTGCCTCTGCCTCCTGAGTGCTGGATTAAAGGCATGTGCCACCACGCCCGGCTAGAATTTTTTGTTGTTGTTGTTTTTTGTTTTTTGGGGACAGTGTTTCTCTGTGTAGCCTTGGCTGTCCTGGAACTCTGTAGACCAGGCTGGCCAGGAACTCATAGAAATCCACCTGCGTCTGCCTTCTGAGTGCTGGGATTAAAGGCATGCACCACCACCACCAGGCTTCTAATAGCAATTTTATATATCCTAAGTAACTTGTGATTTCAAACATTAGGAGGAAGTATTCTGCTACATCCAGTGGCCTGTGTGAAGAAGAGACAGCTGATAAAATAGCATGCTGGGACTTTGTCGAAGCCACACAAAGAACAAGCTGTAGTTGTTTGAGGTAAGTTTATTTTCAGTTGGTGATGTTTATGTATATGTATTTTACAGTTACGATACTAAAACTTTGGTGTGTTAATGCAAACGTGGTGTGTTAGAATTTTTTTTTCCCCAAGAAGAAATGAGAAAAGATAGCCAGCAATTTAAAGCTAGAAGTACATACAGTTCATGACTTCTTACCAGTTGTGGGAACTGGAAAGCTTTTTCCTAATAGCCACATAAATACAAATGTTTGTTCTTGGTATGTATAGCAGCTGTAAGCATGTTTTTGGTGGTTGTTTTGAGGTTTTCTAACTGTGCTGTTCTTTCTGGCTTTGAGTTTGAGATGGTCTTGCCTCAGTATTCAGAGTGCTGGGCTTGTAGTCATGTGTCACCCACCATACATGGCTCACACATATCTGGAGGAACATATTCCTTAATTGCATTACATCTGAGAAATTTTCCTAAGGATTTTTATAGAAATAATTTTCATAATTTTTAAAATTGTAAATCAGTGTTGAGTTTTATGTAGCGAGTTTTACTCTTGAGCAACCGTTGGTGAGTTATTGAAATAAGATCATGAAATAGGGCTGGAGAGATGCCTCAGAGGTTAAGAGCACTGACTACTCTTCCAGAGGTCCTGAGTTCAATTCCCAGCAACCACATGGTGGCTCACAACCATCTATAATGTGATCTGGTTGCCCTCTTCTGGCCTGCAAATGTACATGCAGGTAAAGCACTGTATACATAATAAAAAATAAAATCTTTTACAAAAAGTAATTAAAAAAAGATCACGATTTTACAGAGGACATAATGAAAATATCAGCTTTCTAATTAACAGCATTATGGAAAGATTGGCATCAGAGTGGATTAACTTGGGATTTTTGGGGCAATTGCATTCATTTTATATTTTGATTCATTTTTATGAGATTTGGTCTTTGTATGTGTTGAAACAGGGTCTCTGTATGTAGTCCTGACTGTCCTGGAACTTGCTTTGTACATTAGGCTGGCCTTGAATTCACAGACATCCACCTGTCTGCCTCTCTTCAAGTTGTGGGAATAAAGGTGTGTGTCATCATGACCGAAGTTAGTTGTAGTGTGGACATTAATGCTACGTTAATAAAACTTATTCCACTAATGATTGATGGTGCTTTACTTAACATGGTTTTATAGCATCAAGTATTGGTATTTGGAAGATAGTGGCTTGCTGAGTTATGCAAATTTGAATATTGACACATTTTGTTAAATGTAATATCAAAAATGCATTTATGTCACCAATGGCCTAATACAACTTTTCAAGTTTTTTGTTTTTGTTTTTGAGACAGGGTTTCTCTGTGTAGCCTTGATGGTCCTGGGTAGATCAGGCTGGCCTTGAACTCCCTGCCTCTGCCTCCCAAGTGCTGGGATTAAAGGCATGCACCACCACTGTCCAGCAACTTTTCAAGTTTTTAAATCTTACTCAAAAGTTCAAATTTATCAGCTGTTCTTCATTAAAATGGCAAACTCAGTGTGTTTTAAAGAACCACATTAAGCGATTCTACCACATAATAAAAAAAATGGATAAGCATTGTTTATCACTTATTATTTTCTTTTTCTTGGGTATGACACGATTTTGCTATATAGCCACAGGTTACTCTAGATGTCATGAAGCTAGTGGCTGGTTTATTATATTCATGACTGTTCTGCCCTAGTCTTCCTGACTGTTCTGCCTTAGTCTTCCAAGTTCTGGATTGTGGCACACTCAACTAAATGATTTGTTTTTCAAATAAAAATGTTTATTCCATGAGAAAAAGAAAAAGAAAAAAAAGAAAAAAAAAAAAAAGACTAGTTTTAATCTCAAGCATCAATACAAGTAATTTCCCTCAAAGCAACCATTAACCTTAATTGTGTAGCAGACAGGCTTCATATGGATCTGTTCTTCATACAGAATATAAAAACCAGTACAAGTACATGCAGTTGTTGAAGTATAATAAAAAAGAAATGTAAAACTGAGTTTAAAATACAACTGGCTTTACATATGTTCAAAGTAGTAGAGTGCTTACTTACCTCTCCCTACTGGTATAGTTGGTGCTCCTGCCAAGGGCTTTTACTGCCTCTGCTAAAAGTAAATAGTGTTAGGAAAATAGTTTTAACTGGGTGCGGTGCCATACACCTGTAATCCCAGCAGTTGTCACCCTGAGGCAGGAGACCCTGTCTCAAAAAAATCTTTTAAGGTGTGGTGGCGCACGCCTTTAATCCCAGCACTCGGGAGACAGAGGCGGGTGGATCACTGTGAGTTCAAGGCCAGCCTGGTCTACAAAGTGAGTCCAGGGCAGCCAAGGCTACACAGAGAGACCCTGTCTCAAAAGGCAAAACAAACAAACAAAAAACCAACCAACAACAGCAACAACAACAAAAAAACCTATTAAACGAAAGTTTTAGCCCCTGCAACAGGCAAGTGTTTGAGTAATTGATAAATGAATGATTTGTTTTCTTTGTTTTTTTCTGTTACTGTTAAGTGTCCTCCTTGTATTAGGCTGCCTTAGAAGTTCGGCATTCTATTTTCATCCTTGAGTCCTGTGCTGTGTTGAGGTGTGTGTGTGCTGTGAACCTCTGAGCCCTCTCTCCCCTCTCTCTAGCTTCTGGATCAGGTTCTTAGAGCTGTATAGACAGGACAGTTTTATCATTGCAGTACAGCCTTGTCTTAGAGCCTTGACTAGATCAGCATTTTTGGCAAGAGTGCTTCATAGAAGGTTGTTTTGTAATAAGCCACATTAGAAGAGGCACAGGTAATAGTAGGTTTGTTTTTTTCCACGTCCTTTGGATATAGCTGTATTTTCTTTGATAGTATCCAGTAAGATGCCCTAGACTTTGTGTGAAAGAACTTTCCAAAATGTTCCTTTATCAGAAGCTTCTTTTAAAAAAACTGCCTGCCTTTAAAATTATTTTTTCAGTTCTCACATTTGTGTTTTGGGGGTGGGCATGCACATGCAGCAGTGAGCGTGTGGGGATCAGAAGACAGCCTATGGGGGCCGGTTCTGGCCTTTCACCATGTGTGTTTCCAGGATTGACTCAGATGGTTTGTCTGTCCCGCTGACTTGTGCTACTGGTTTTGTGTGGTGTTTGATTTAGCTAACAAGGCCCCAGAATTAAAGAAAACTTAATATTGAATTTAAACTTTTATAGCTAATTGCCTTATGAGGTAATTTCTTAGTGTAAAAAGGAATAAAATAAAAAATAAATATAATGAATATCAGGATTATGAATTTGGAAGTCTAGTTTTGAAAAAGATCTTAGACCCAACAAAAGTATTATATTTTAAGGTATGGTTTAATTCCTTCTGTTCAGAAATGCTGCTTGGATAAAGAAAAGGTTGTTTTAAGCATTTCTTTTCCGTTTCTAGTCAAGGGGTTCATTACTTCTGTAGTGCCAAATCTTAGGAGAACCTAGGTAGGCCCATCTGTCAGTCAGTTCTAGCGCTTTCTAGTCCAATCAGTTACTATAGTATTATAGTTAATGACTAAGCTTGGACATGCCATTCTTAATAGTTACTAAGTCTGAAGTACCAGGACATTTACAGATGAAGAATTTCAAACTTCTTTATACTTTTTGTCTTAACTAGATGTTCTGTATGTATTGAGAAAGTAAGATAGTAAGATGATACAGGCCACTAATTAGCTGTTTGATCATAGCTAGTAAGTGAACATAAGTGAGTTGACTTAAAATTTTTTTGAAAGCTGTATTTTATGTGCATGAGTGTTTTGCCTGCATACATATATTTGTACCATATTGTGTGCCTGGTGCCTGTGGAGGTCAGAAAAAGGCATGGGATTCCTTAGAAGTGGAGTTAAATATGGTTGTGAACCATGCACATGAGTGTTGTGAATTGAACCTGAGTCCTCTGCAAGAATTTAACCTCTGTCATCTCTCCAGTTCTGCAAATTGGATTTTCTTTCTTTCAAGACAGGTTTTCTCTGTGTAATAGCCATGACTGTCCTGGGCTTATGTTGTAGACCAGGCTGGCCTCGAACTCAAAGAGAACCACCTGCCTTTGCCTCTGCCTTTGCCTCCCAGTGGCTGGGATTAAAAGTGTGTGCCACCAATCCTGGCTGCAAATTGGCTTTTATGAATTGTTCTGTGTGCTTTTAGGCTTAAGATCACTGCAAGTGATTTGTAAATCCAAATCATCCTAGTTTTAGAATTGTGTATGAAAACAAATGATCTCGTGTCTCAAAGTCTTACTTTATATACTTTTGTATAATAGTCATACAATAAAATAAATAACCTATCTTTTAAATTTTTTTAGGCATAAAAGTCTCAAAACAAGAAACCCTGGGCAACAAGGACAGGCCCCGTCTTTAGGGCAGCAACAACAAGTACTTCCTAAGCACAAGACCAGTGAGAAGCAGGAAAAGAGTGACAAGCCACAGAAGCGTCCCTTGACTCCTTTTCACCATCGTGTGTCGATTAGTGATGATATTGGCATGGACACAGACTCAGCCAGCCAAAGACTTGTGATCTCTGCTGCAGATAGTCAAGTGAGATTTTCAAACATCCGAACTAATGATGTAGCAAAGACTCCTCAGATGCATGGCCCTGAACTGACAAACTCACCTCAGCCTCCCCCACTTAGTCCTCATCCATGTGATGTGGTTGATGAAGGAGTGACTAAAACACCTTCAACTCCTCAGAGTCAACATTTTTATCAAATGCCAACGCCGGATCCCCTGGTTCCTACCAAACCAATGGAAGATAGGATAGACAGTTTGTCCCAGCCTTTCCCACCTCCATTTCAGGAAGCGGTAGAACCTACCGTGTATGTTGGTACAGCAGTAAGCTTGGAAGAAGATGAAGCTAATGTAGCCTGGAAGTATTACAAAGTCCCAAAGAAAAAAGATGTAGAGTTTTTACCACCTCAACTTCCAAATGATAAATTCAAGGATGATCCGGTTGGACCTTTTGGACAGGAAAGTGTAACATCAGTTACTGAGTATGTATGTTTTTTAATAGTGACTACTATAAGTTAAGAGTGAACGGTGATGGAACGTCTTAATGCTGGGACTCGAGATTGGTTACAGGAGAGGAGTTATAAGCATAGATATTCTGGGTATTAAATTCAAATAATTTCTTTAGTGTGTTTATCTCTGAAGGAAGTTCTTTATTATAAAAACACAGCCCCCATAATGGAGAAAATAATAATGTGAAAGTCTGGTGTCTGTCAGCCAACTGAAGGGCTTGCCTGTGTTTAGAGCATCCTGTTGTAGTTGCCCTTCTCACGTGCCTTAAGGTGCACAGACTCAGTTCATTCGTCTCATTGCTTCGCGCTCTGTGTACTTGTGGGTGCGCTGTAGTCTACTCTCTTTTAGATAGACATCATTTTGTCCGTTTTTCATAAGCAACAAAGTAGGTAGCCGTGAATTGGGGAGGATGGGTACATATAAGAAATGAGAACTTCTTTAGAAAACACATCTGAAAGGGGAGTTGTCAAACCTTAAGATGTGTCCTCGTCAATGGAAAGTGCTAGAGCTACTTTGCTGTGCCAACAACTGGCCTACATGAAAAGACAGTTGATTTTCACTTTCATCAAGAGGAAGGGACAAGGCACTATCTTAGTGCGTGTTTGTTTGTGCATGTCTAGTGAGATTAAACACCATTCACCATTCAAAATGTTTACTGAAAAGTCAGCGCTCCTCTTTGAATCACCTGTCGAAACTTTAAGATTCCTTTTCTTCTCTTGTTTATTCTTTCCATATTTTTGATACTAATCCTGTACTATTAAATGTACTATAGATGTCTTTCCACATCACATTTGCTTTCTTTGTTTACTCTCTATATGGCAAACTTTGGGCAGAATGTGGCTTTCTTTTGGATCTTGTTTTTATATATTGCTTGGAATACATTCTTAGCCTATCCAATAAGGCCTTTTTATTTTTAATGTGTAAATTTTTCTAATAGTATAAATCAATCAGCAAAATAAAATTTTCTAATAGTATAAATCAACCAGCAAAACACCTTTAAATTCCTTTTAAAATTTTATTATATGTGTGGTTATTTTGCCCGCATGTACGTCTGTGCACTGCGTGTGTTTCTGATAACCCCAGAGCCTAGAGGAGGGCGTTGGATCTCCTGGAACTGGAGTTGCAGACAGCTGTGAGCTGCCATGTGGGTGCTCGGTATTGAACCCTACTCCTCTGGAAGAGAAGCCAGTGCTCTTAACCACTGGCCATCTCTCCATAACACAGGTTATATGCTGTGTTAAATTTTATTAGTTGCTTAAGATTGCACACATCCTCCTTCTTTTTGTCTTACCTGCAGTACTGGGCATGGATCCAGTGCTGTGTGAATGCTAGGCAAGCAGTCTGGTACTGAACAATAGCTCCAGTGGTTGGTGGGTTTTGTAGTTTGTTTTACTTTATGTGCATGGGGCATTTTAGCCTACAACACTTGCATGCATAGCGCCCTTAAGGCATTGAGGTTGTGAACGTCAGTGTGGATCCTGGCAGTTGAACACGTTTTAACACTGGGGGAGATGCTCCATTTCCTCCTCGTGGTCTAGGGTGCTCTACACAGAGAAGCTTCTCAGTAACAGAGTGTGGAAGGGATGCCTGGAAGTAGTCTTTAAAAACCCTTAAATGCAAAGGATACGCCTTAGTGTGCTGTTTGCATGCAAATATGTCCTTACGATTTTCCTCTCCCCACTGCCCTTCCCTAGTAGATAATCCCTTTCTTTAGACAGCATCCCGTGTGTGTGTGTGTGTGTGTGTGTGTGTGTGTGTGTGTGTGTGTGTTTTAAATCATATTACTCTGTTTTTACTTTCCTCCCTTAAGATCTCTTCTTCACTTCTCAATGATCTCTTTTTTAGCTTCATGACCTACACACACATACATACATATGTATGTGTGTGTCTATATGGAGTAGATACAGGTACACATGCATACATTTAATCTAGGTTACATATATAAGAGAAAATAGGTCTCACTTATTTTGCTTGACATAATGATTTCCAGTTCTTTCCATTTTCCTGCAAATGTCACGATTTTGCTTTTTATGAATGCATAAAATTCTATTGTTTTTGTGCTGTACTTTATCTATTGATGGACATGTAAGCTGGTACCATTTGCTGGCTATTGTGTAGGACTGAGCCTGCTGTAAACACACTTGAGCAGTTATCTGGATGGGTCATATGGTCACCCTATTTTTAGGTTTTTGAGCTACCTTTATAGTGATCTCCATCATGGTTGGACCAGAAGTGAGTAAGTGTGTAAGTGAGTAAGAGTATGGGATTTCTCCATATCTTTGCCAGCATTTCTTATCCCCATCCCCCTTTTTTTGTGGATAGCCATTTTGACTAGGGTGAGATAGAATCTCAAATTTGTATTTCCTTGATTGCTAAGCAAAGATCACTGTATGGTCTGCTTGCTTTCTTCATTTAAAAGAAAGAAGAGCCTGGTGGTGGTGGCTGTGGTGGTGCATGCCTTTAATCTCAGCGCTTGGGAAGCAGAGGCAGGTGGATTGCTGTAAATTCGAGGCCAGCCTGGTCTACAGAGTGAGTTCTAGGAAAGCAAAGGCTACACAGAGAAACCCTGTTTTGGGGGTGGGGGGAAGGCCAGGCTAATGCCTCATGTGGTTGTCCAGCTTACATTAGAGAAGTAGAGAGCCATTTATTCCCTGCCCTTTAGTGTTGCGCAAACTTGTGGGGAGCTTTTCTGATTATTCTGTCTTCACTCTTCCAAGTCATTGCTTTTCCTGTATACTGTTTTGTTGTTAATATATTTTCGAATCTGAAATTGTGTATTTAATAATTGTGTCTTTGTTAAAATGTGAGCTTTACACGGGCAGAGCCTCTTGTTTACTGTTGTACTTGTCTTAACACAAGAGCACCCAGGATGTGCCGGCGGACTGAGACAAGCTCACCTGGAGTAAGCCTGGGCACACTGTACAAGTCCCACACGTGTTTGCATGAGCCACATGAGTGTGGTTAGACCACTTTACAGTTCTAAAACTTGTTTTGTTTCCAGGTTAGGTTTTCTTACTTATTGTAGAAATGTGGTGATATGAATATTTTTACATTAGAAGACTTCAGGAATGTACTTTTATGAGTACATTATATTCATAAGATCTAAGAATTCTAGGCATAGCTTTAAACACATGTATTGGCTGCTTAAGCTTACAACATTTAACCCCACAATCTGTTATGAAATTACTTGGCGTTTTTCTCATTGAACACAATGAGAAGAACCATAATGTAGGAAACAGCATGCAGAGTAGAGTGGTGCTGGGCCGTGCTTACGTGGGCTACGGGCAGAGCATGTTTCTTCTTCTGCCTGTTTCTGGCCGCTCTTTGCCCCTCAGTCATAGAAAAAGAGGGGAAAAAAACTGGAACAAAAGGTTTGCTGTTGGTTTTACTTAAATAAATTTTAATTTTCTGTTGTGTGGAATTATATGCCATTTTTTGTTGTTTTTCCACCAGATAGAAAATTTTATATTTTTGTCAGAATTCCCTTCAGTTTTAAGCTTTGTTTTTACAGCATAATGATAGATAACACCTAAGATTCAATAACAGGGATTTTGTTTCTGTTAGCTCAGAAACATTTATGGAATATAATAGTTTTGTACTTGGTAGGTTAGAAGTAAGAACAAAAGACTAATGTGTGTTGCCTTGTGGTTCTCCCCTTTTCCCTGAAATTACTGGAATGGCAGGAATTCTCAGGAGACATTTGTCCACCTTAGTTATCACAAAGTTGTGTTTCTGACATCTGGTAGATAGAGACCAGAGATGCTGCTAAGTAGCTTATAAGTGTACAAAGTGTTGTGTTGTTTTAATGTTCCTTTTAAAAAAATCTTTTTTTTTTTTTTTCAAATTTTTATTTTTGAGACAGGGTTTCTCTGTGTAGCTTTGGCTGTCCTGGACTCACTTTGTAGACTAGGCTGGCCTTGAACTTATAGCGATCCATCAGCCTCAGCCTCCTGAGTGCTGGGATTAAAGGCTTGTGTCACCACCCCTGGCTAAAAAATCCTTTATTATTAAACACTTGCAAACAGAAACACCACATACCAAAATTAATTAGGCTTAAAGTCTATACAACTTAACGAACAGTTAAAATTATATGTTTGATAATGTGGGTTTTAACAGAAATTCGACCTCAAAACCTGTTATAAAATTAAATGGGCCAAGTATATTCGATCATTAGTTTCTTTAGAATTTATTATTTGGCCTGGTAGTGATGGCACATTCCTTTAATCCAGCACCCGGGGAGGCCGAGGGAGGAGGATCTCTGAGTTTGAGGAGACCAGCCTGGTCTACAAAGAGAGTCCAGGACAGCCAAGGCCACACAGAGAAACCCTGTCTTGAAAAAAATATCTGGTGCCGGATGGTGGTGGTGCACGCCTTTAATCCAGCACTCGGGATGCAGAGGCAGGTGGGTCTCTGTGAGTTTGAGGCCAGCCTGGTCTACAAAGTGAGTCCAGGACTGCCAAGGCTACACAGAGAAACTCTGTGTCAGAAAAAACAAAACTATACATACATACATACATACATATGTACGTCTGGATCTGGGTTGGTTATTGGCATTGCTCTGAAACGTAAGTCTTGTTAAAAGGAGTTGGTAATTCAGTAGCTGGTATTAATCCTTGGTTGATAATTCAGAAGTTCAGAACAGCACTTACGTCATTATAGAAAGTGGTAAAAATAGAGATAGATGGTGTGTCCCTTATTGAAATAAGTTTATGATTCACTATTATGTTCTTTTGATGGCATCTCACAATTTCATTTTTATTTCTGGATGGGAGTGGTATTGACAGAGTCTCTGTTATATAGAGACTGTCCTGGCTGTCCGATAACTCACTATGTAGACTAGGTTGGCCTTGAGCTCAGAGAGATGTGCCTGCCTCTTTCTCTGGAAGTGCTGGAACTAAAGGTGTGCACCACCACTGCCTGGCAGTTTGGACATTTTTTAAAAAAGACTTATTTATTATGTATACAGTGCTCTGCCTGCATATACACTCACAGGCCAGAAGAGATCATCAGATTACACTGTAGATGGTTTGGAGCCACCATGTGGTTGCTGGGAATTGAACTCAGGACCTCTGGAAGAGCAGTCAGTGCTCTTAACCACTGACCCATCTCTCCAGCCCTGGACATGTTTTTAAACAGCCCAGACTGCAAATTATTTGTCTTCACTAGGGAATTAGAAACAACAAGAATAGGAAAAAATATGGATGTTATAGATGAAATCATTTTTCAAGATAGAAGTGCCTTGAAATAACAACTGATAAACTTAAAAAAGTAAGGTCTTGGAGGTTGGAGAGACGGCTCAGAGGTTAAGAGCATTGAGTGCTCTTCCAGAGGTCCTGAGTTCAATTTCCACACCCACATGGTGCCTCACAGCCATCTATAATGTGATTTGATGCCCTCTTCTGGCCTCCAGGTGTACATGCAGGCAGAACACTGTATACCTAATAATAAATGAATAAGTCTTTAAAAAAGTAAGGTCTTGGTAAATAGTTAAGGTCTGAATAAATAAGAATCACATATCCTTATACAGGAAGAGGAAACTGTACAGAGTGGTAGAATAGAATCTCTAGAAGCATAAACTTTAGATCTGAGGTATATTGTATGCATACATACATGATCTTATTATGTATTGCAGGTTTTGGTCATTAGGTGAAATGAACAATACCAGTTTTCCTGAAGGAATGGGACCAACATGTTCTTCATCTGTCCTTCTGTCCCTTATGACTTTAGTTATATGTATATAAGACATGGACACTGCAAAAGTATGACTTAAGTTTGAAATACCAGCAGTTTGTATAAGTGTCATAAGCTATTAATAAACCAGTGAGTCATAGAAGGCACAGAGCTGGAGTGTAAGAATTATCTTCTTTATGAGCATTATGTTTTATATAGGTCTGTGCTTTCGTGGATAATAATTGAAGCTTAGGGCTTCTGTTTCCATTCGGTGTGAAGAAGTGTAGGTAGATACATGAGAGCTGTGGATGAGCTCAGGTGGAAGGGCACTTGCTTAAAGATGGGTTCAATCCCCAGCACTGCATTATAACAGTCAAACACAGCGGTGCGCATGTGGAAAGGGAGGGAGGTGGAGCTGGACGATAGGAAATCCACAGTCTCCTTGAGTACACCGAGGACAAGAGGCTAATCTGGGCTCCATGAAACAAAGCGACAAGTGAGAAAAGCATTGCTCTTTATAGCTTACGGTTTTGTTTAAACTGCGTGTCAGGTCTCCCTAGGCCTGTAGTTACAGGTGATGTGAGCTTTCTTTTGGGTGCTGGGTTTCAAATCCATACCCTCTGGAAGAGTGGCTCTTACCAGCCCCAACAGTTTACAATATTAATAGTTCTGAGTTCAGAGTATAGAGTACTAGAATAGAGTTCATTATTTCTCAGTTTACTGTAATCTTAGACTTTCATGTATAGTACTCTATGGGAACTTTTTTATGAGCTGTGCTAAATTTTGATTCCTTTTCTAATCTGTTAGAACTTACTAGCAGGAAGAGAAAGTCGAGGATAGAGTATAACATATCCTATATGCAAAGTGCATACATCTGTGGCCAATGGCTTCTTCCTGGTTGTTTTCAATTTGTTAGTTATGGTTTAATCTCTTTTAGAATAGAGGACACGGACTTTTTAAATTGCGTGGGTTGTTTGTTAATTAATTAATTAATTATTTATTGAGACAAACTTTGACCCTGCCCGCCTCTTTCCTACCTTTACCTCTTGTCTCCTGAGTGCTAGTATTACACGTGTTTGTATCATCTCTGGCCTAGGGATTTAAAAGTTAAAGATAGATAATATAAATGCGTGTGTTAAAAAAGAAACATAATAAAAAGGGGGGAAAGTTAAAGATAGCCTTGTGGTGCACACCTTTAATTCCAGCACTTGGTAAGTGGGGGCAGGTGAATCTCTGAGTTTGAAGACAACGTGGTTTACATGGCAAGTTCCAGAATAGCCTGTCTCAAAACGAATTAACAAACCACAGAGTTTTAAAGATAGGAAAATCCTTGCCAATAACGTGGTTTTTTAAATATATTTTTAAAGGATTTAGTATGTTTTAATGGAATTTATGGATTCTTAAAAACAGTTTGATATTTTTATTTAGATGGTGTTTCTAAAAACCTGAGCAAAGAAAACTTTGCTTAAGCCTAGCTCTTTATATTTTATTTTGTGGTTAGGAGACATTTGGATTTCTTAACTATAATTATCAGTAGAACTCCTGTGTTATGTTAGATCCACCAGATATTTGTTGTATGTATATAGTTATAAAATGTATTATTTGATCTCTGAAAGGTAGTTTTGAATGTCTTTGTTGCATAGAAAAGTCTGTGATGAAATAAACTTGTTTTGATTTCACTGTATTCAAACCTTCTAAGAATTCTGTTTGCTGCTTACTTTAATGCAATAAAGTTGTAATTTTGACAGCTCAAGGGTTGCTTCTGAATATGGAGATGGTCCTAGGGATAGTACCACTTACAGAGAGCAGGAGGATTTTGAGATAACTGAGTTCTTCTGTTTTTAACATTTCCTTCTATAGCTTAACCTCCTATAATTGTCAATGCATATTGTGAAACCTTGTCTGGAAGAGTTCATTTGAATAAAGGCATAAAAGTATATGCTAAGTTTTATGTGAGTGTGTATCAAGAGGTGTGTGGCTGTCTTAGTGAAAGGGAGGAGGTGCATTTAATGAAAACTATACAGGCAGTATTTCCTAGTGTGGGCTTTTCCGTGCTTCCTGCTGTTACTGACCCTGAGCTTCAGCTTGCATTCAGCTTTGTATCTAATTGACATTATCTTTGCAGTTAGGTGTTTGGCTACATATGAAAGTCCCTTTCAGGAAAGGAGAGGTATTACTTAATGCACAATAGCTTCTATGTAATTAGATAGAGATGATAATTTATTTGAATCTGGGACTTCAGAAATTTTACTTTTATTAAGATTTTAATATAGAAGAATGTATTAGGTTATTTTATATTAAGTTTATTGTGACTTGATAGTAACGACTGCATTTAAAAATGTTAAATTTGCCACCATCTCTGAGATCACTTCAATAAAATAACGAAAAATTGTCTTTTGACAGTATACTTGGTTTACTCTTTTTTATTCTTGTAAGAGAGCTCTGTGCAGCAGGTTCAGTCCTTTTAATAATGTTACTGCACATTAGTTTAATAATTAATAAAATGTTAAATAAATTTATATTTAATAACTAGTTAAATAGAAATAAATTATAAATAAAAGTAATAGTTAAATAAGCACTTACACAATGTGGCAGTTTGTATGCTTCTGCCAGAGGATGGCTTGATATGAAAGAAGATTTGCTCACCTTCACAGATCTGTAGTGTCAGTAGCCTAGGTGCAGGGGATCTTGTTACTCTTTACCATCTGGGTAGGTATTCGAAGATGCATAGTTTAGCGCTTAAACTTTTCATCTGTATCTTTACCACTAAGTAACCTTAGCAAACTATCTGCTTCTACATAATTTTAATCATTTAGAGACTGCCCTCTGTGACCTACCATAGAAGGTTATTTTTACTAAAAAAGAATACAGCACAGTACCATGTTGAAATATTTATATTAGCACATTCATTTTTTAGCCAAGTTATTCACAATTTAGTGTGATGAGGTAGAGTTACTTTTCAGATACATATATTTATCTGTTTATAGAAAGAACTATTCTAATGAGTAATTACTATATCTTCACTGACATTTGTGTCACCAGAATGTTTCTATGAAACAGTAGACTTGGAATGGTAGCTTTGGGGATTAGCCTAGTAGGTGTGTGTGTATGTATGTGTGTGTGTGTATATATATTATGTATGATGTGTGTGTATGTGTGTGTGTATAAATATATATTAGAAAGGTAATATATGCTTGAGCATATGACAAAACATTCAGAAAACCCTGGTTTTTATTTTGAGGGCCTCTTTTACTCTGTAGGAGACCAAGTGTAAGGTGTAGTAGGCCTTAGTAATAGGCTGAGGTGTGATATCATTCATAGAACTAAGAGTCTGGTGATAACTTACTGCTCCACATATTGAAAATAAACCCTGGCATCAGCAGTTGCTTTTCCTCTAGTGTGTGTTAAGGGTGTATATTGAAATATGGGATCTCATGCTGTAGCTCAGGCTGGCCTGCAGTGTTCAGATTGCTTGTGTAATCATGTCTACCCCAACACTTTCTAATGTAAGAAAATACTCTACCTCACTGTACAAGATAATCTATTTTAGAATTACTAATGCCAGTTACCTTAGTTTCATCTTTTTTTTTTTAACATCTCATTTATTATCAGATATTTATTAAGTACCTATCTTGTGTCTTGGTACTTTCAGTGTTAGAGATGATTCAGTGAACCAAGACAAAATCTCAGACTTTGTGGGCCTTTTATTCTAACCAGACTGATAGTGATGAAGGTGTAATGAATTACATAATATGCATAAAGATGACTGCCACCAGACGGGTTGGGGACAGTGCAGGGTAAGACGTGCTAGTGCTTAGACAGGTGGTAGAATGCAATCTAAATAAAATAGGTAGTCATAATAAGGTGCAGAGAATGCGGCACTTAAACAGAGCACTGGAGGAGATCCAGGAGACGAGCTGACAAACACTGCAAGCAAAAGGAATAGTCAGGAGCACGTCTGTCCTGTGTGAGGAGCATCAAGGAAACCCTAGAGACAGGATTTGGAGTAGGAGCAGATGAAGTTGGAGAAGAGAACAAGGCTGAGATTGTGGGAGGTTTGGTTGGGTGTTACAGACTTAGGTGTTTGTACTCAGGTAGTTTCTGCAGGATGTTCTGAGGAAAGCCTGGCTGCCCCTGTTCTGACAGCTTGAGGACCTGAGGTTTGCAAACCTGAGAGAAGAGGAATATTGAAGTTTTCAGTATTTTATTAACTAGAAGTTAGAGGGTTTGTATTAGCATTCCGGTCTGGAATATACACAGCGACAACAGTCCAGGTCAGAATGTGGGCCCTGATAGTTCGCAGGGTTTACGCTCTGTCTTTCTTCTGGTGGCTGTCCTTTTGTAGCCTTAAATTTTAAGGCCTAGATTCTTTAATTTGTTAGTTTCTGCTTGTTTGCCTTTTGAATTTCTCCTCTCTCCTTTCTTTTGTTTTTTTGTGCCTTTATTAGAATAGGAGTGGAAGCATACGTTCTTTTCAGTTTCTGTGTTAAGCTAGGAGACTGGTAAAGAGAACGGAGTTACTTTTTGTCCTGGTGCTTTTATTTTGCTTTGTTGACCTTATTATTAATAGTAATGTTACTTTCATGAAGTGGAAACAAGGCCTTTAAAACTTCAAGCTTGAAATGTATCTATTCACGGCTATAGGAAAAGGGTAATTACTTTCCTTGTACAAATTGTGTGACAGTATCTTGTGTTTGAAACTTGCACTTTGAGAGCTATTCTTCCTGTGTAGTTTATATTTAAGATTCCTCCTCAGCTCCAGGGTTTGGACAGGCCCCTGTGCTTTTGAAGTCTTGAGATAGGGCAGGTAACTGAAAGACAACTTGTTCTGGTGGAAGGACTATATGTGTAGACTTGGATTTTTGTTCCCTTTTTGTTGTTGTTGTTGTTGTTGTTGTTAAAATTGAGATATAGTAAATTGTTTGGCCTCAATTTAGTTTATAAAATTAGAAATTATGGGATGAGTACTCTGTGTAATTCTAAAACCCCACAGCACTTAATTTATTTTGGAATTTTCAAATGCATTTTTGTATAACATACTAATTTTCTAATTTTGTTTTTTGTGCAGGTTAATGGTGCAGTGTAAGAAACCTTTAAAAGTTTCAGATGAAATAGTCCAGCAATATCAAATTAAAAATCAGTATCTTTCAGCAATAGCATCTGATGCAGAACAAGAACCTAAAATTGATCCATATGCGTTTGTTGAAGGAGATGAGGAATTCATTTTTACTGATAAAAAAGATAGACAGAATAGCGAGAGAGAACCTGGGAAGAAACACAAGGTGAGTAGGAGAGACCCTGTCCTGCCTGTTTGCATAGCACAGTGTACCTGGACATTTGGCGCCACACCCATTCACGCCTTTGTTTTTGGTGGTACTGGCTGTTGGGCCTGGGGCCTCCTGTGTGTTAGAGAATCACTCTATCCCTGAGCTGTATCTCCAGCCCCACTCACTTATTCTTCTAGAATAGAAAGATTAATCATATTTATGTAGATACATGTGTACTCTACCATAGGTAATCAGGCATGTGCTTGATAAGGAGAAGTATTTTTAATGTTGTTATATTTTCAGATTGGTTAAAGAATATATTAACTTTGGTCAGAATTAGAACATTTAAGTACTCTGTTGAGATAATAAGTTTTAAAAATGTGGGATATTTTTGAGTATGTGATTTAGGAAGATTACCTTCTCCTTTATAAAGTATGGATAATGAAAATACTTATATGGGGTTGGTGAGATGGCTCAGTGGGTAAAGACATCTGCTGCCTAGCCTGAGAATCTGAGATTCTTCAGTTGCTTCAGAGCTTCACATTTATGGTGTGTGTGCATGCACACACACCACACACACACACACACACACACACACACACACACACACACACAATGTATTTCAGAATATACATGTAATTAAAATTTTAGAAGTCAGGTACTTAAGGATCTGTTAGGCAAAAAATAACTACTGGCAGTAAGTATAAAATATAAACAATGATATTTATTAAGTGATCTAATATTTACTACAAAATAGTTCATTTTACAGTTTTACGTAGTTGTACTGTATGCCAGATACTTAGTTTTGTCCATTTGTAAATATGAAACCAATAGTATCTAGAATGGGTATGCCCACAATTCAGAGTTAGCACAGAGTTGTGGAAGTCCCAGCCCCCACTATCAGCCATGAGTCCTTGGACGGATTGCTTAGCATCCCTGTGAATTTAATTTAATATCTGTAAGAATGAACACACTCATTGTTTACTAAAAGTATTAGTGAGATCCTGTCTCAAACAAAAAGCCAAAGCAAACCAAACTAAACACTAGGGAAGAGTGACAAGCCAAGTGTAGCGGTGTGTGCTTTCTAGTCTAGTGCAGGTGAGGCTGAGCCAAACCTGATCTGCGTAAGGCCTTGTTTCCAAAGCAACTCCGTGGCTCCAACACAAGAATTAGTGGTAATTCATATAGTACCTGTATGAGAATGCTTGACACAAAGCTACTCAACTGATACGTTTTTATTGTTGCTACAATATATAGCATAGCCTAATATATAATCCTGTTTTCAGGTGGACGATGGGACATCTACTGTTACAGTGTTAGCACATGAAGAAGATGCTATGTCATTATTTAGCCCCTCTAAGCAAGGTAAACCTTTTTCTACTCATGACTTACACATTCATTCCAGTGCTGATTAGAGTATATGATTTAGGATAATTTACCCACTCCTTAAAAATAAAAACTTGATGAAGTATATGGAATGGAAATACTCATCTGGGGCTAATGAGATGGCTCAATAGCTAAAGATACCTACTGCCTAGCCTGACATGACACTTTTAGATTTTTAGTAATTCTTTTTGCATAATTTATATTTCGTGGGATGGTTAGATTTACTGTTTGTTTTGTCTTTGAAGAAGCGAGTTCAAATGATAAAAATTATTTTAGAAATTGAGATATATAACTTTTTGGTCTCTTGGGTAAGACCAAGAGATGCCAGTCATAGTGGTGCATGGAGGGAGGCAGAGACAGGCAGGTCTCTGAGAGTTCCAGGACCTCCAGGGCTACATGGAGAAACTGTCTTGAAAAACAAAAACCCAAACAAGATCAAATGTAAATTGTTAGAATGTTTTACCCTTTTTATAGATAGAGATAGATCTGTGTAGATGAGATAGGATTGTTGCCTGAGGGTTCTTCTGACCTGACAACCCAGTGGTTAGGGTTTTTGGAGGCAGAGGATGGGGAACGGGGTTGCCTTGGCTTTTGTTTATTTTAAGACAGTTTCTTTCCATGTAGCCCAAGCTGATCTCAAATTCCTGAGCTCTGGTGGTCCTGACTTTTGAGCACCTGAGTGTCACTGGGATTACAGGTGTGTGCCACCATACATACTTGGCCTGAAGAACTCAGTTTTCTTGCAATTTTAAAAATAAACTTGGGGCTGGAGAGATGGCTCAGTGGTTAAGAGCGCCGCCTGCTCTTCCAAGAGGTCCTGAGTTCAATTCCCAGCAATCATATGGTGGCTCAAAACCATCTATAATGTGATCTGATGCCCTCTTCGGCAGACAAAGCACTCATATAAAATAAATAAATAAATAAATAAATAAATAAATAAATGAATAAATAAATTTTTAATAAGATAAATAAATAAATAAATAAACTTATAAAACTTTTTTGATTCTTCTGTCCTGCATGTGTAAGAGACTCCCCCCCACCCCCCCTTATCTTAGCTTTGCTTTTAATTTTTTTGGTGACATGATGTCCTGTAGGCTAGGCTGGCCTCTAATACTCTATGTGATGGAGGCTGCATTGAACTCGTTATTCTAATGGGATTACCTCCTAAGTACTGGAATTCTATCATGTGCTGCCATGCCCAACCAGGAAATCTTTTTCTGACAATCTTAGTTCAGCTTTTTTTGTTTGTTTGTTTGAGACAAGGTTTCTCTATATAGACCATGCCTCCTGAGTGCTAGGATTAAAGGTCTGTGACAGCACTCCTCAGCAATTTAGCATATTTATATAATTTTTTTTGTTTATTTGTTTGTTTTTTTGAGACAGGGTTTCTCTGTGTAGCCTTGGCTGTCCTGTAATCACTCTGTAGACGAGGGTGGCCTCGAACTCAGGGATCCATCTGTCTCTGCCTCCTGAGTACTGGGATTAAAGGCCTGTGTCACCACTACCTGGCTATATATTTTTATGATGTACAGTTTGTTGGCTTTCTGTGGACAATTTAGAGTGCTAAGTCAAGCTGTTTAATATGTATCATCTTACATAAGTTTTTTTTTTTTTTTTTTGTAATGAAAACATGAAGGTTTTCTTAGTAATTACCAGGCATTCAGCATACTATTAACTCAGGTGGTACAATATACAGTAAACTTTTGAGTAGGCACAGTTTATCTTTGTGTGTGTGTGTGTGTGTGTGTGTGTGTGTGT